>JBBDGP010002838.1:347500-652500 GCA_037952835.1 Lithobates septentrionalis
GAGAGAGAGATATCTATCTCTAGATAGAGAGAGAGATATCTATCTCTAGATAGAGAGAGAGATATCTATCTCTAGATAGAGAGAGAGATATCTATCTCTAGATAGAGAGAGAGATATCTATCTCTAGATAGAGAGAGAGATATCTATCTCTAGATAGAGAGAGAGATATCTATCTCTAGATAGAGAGAGAGATATCTATCTCTAGATAGAGAGAGAGATATCTATCTCTAGATAGAGAGAGAGATATCTATCTCTAGATAGAGAGAGAGATATCTATCTCTAGATAGAGAGAGAGATATCTATCTCTAGATAGAGAGAGAGATATCTATCTCTAGATAGAGAGAGAGATATCTATCTCTAGATAGAGAGAGAGATATCTATCTCTATGAAACTGAGCAGTTTGAAGGGGCTCTAAAACGAAACTTGGCTAAACAGAGTTGCATGAAAATGGTTTTGTCCAGTCATTTCTTGGAGATGGCAAAATTTGGGATGGTGGCACAAAGCAAATGGATTTTTGGTAAATAACCGTTGATGGTTTTATCTTCCAGGTGGCACAATCTCTGTGTGGAGAAGACCTCATCATCAAAGGGGTCAGCGTTCATGTGTCAACAGCAGAACCCAAACACAACAACAACCGAGCACCCTTGGATAGGGGTGGAAGATTCCCAGGGCCAAACTTTGGGAACCAGGGCTACCCCAACAATAGGCCAAACAGCAGTGCTCTTGGTAACAACCAACCAAACAATATGGGGGGTGGCGGTGGAATGAACTTTGGGGCCTTTAGCATCAACCCAGCTATGATGGCGGCTGCTCAGGCAGCCCTTCAAAGTAGCTGGGGCATGATGGGTATGCTGGCTAGCCAGCAGAACCAGCCTGGCCCACAGGCCAATACTCAGGGCCAGGGCAATCCGCCCAGGGACCAGACACAAGGTTTTGGGTCAGGTAGTAACTCCTATGGCTCAAACTCTGGTGCTATAGGCTGGGGGTCACCAAACGCTGGTTCTGGTACTGGGTTCAATGGGGGCTTTGGCTCAAGTATGGAATCAAAGTCATCAGGGTGGGGGATGTAGAAATAATTTGTAGATGAAGTGTATTGGGTGACTGGGGTGAACAAACATTTCCTAATTTTGTGGTAAGTATACTGTAAAATGATCGTTTTCCTGAAGGTTTTCTTCACGTGTGCAGCTGTGCCTGCTTTGTAAAGGAAGATGGCTGATGTGTGCGTGAGCTTCAAAGCTGCATGTTGAAGAAAACCTACTGGCATTACCTGATGTATAACTTTATTTTTATTTTTTGTTTGTTTTTTATTTCCATTATGTAAATGAGCGATTCTGAATATGTTCAGGACAGTCTTCCCTTATTGTGTTCACTGCTTCGTCAACTGATCTCTGCTCCTCACTTTTGTCTGCCCGGGACCTGGCACACTCAAGCAGCTCTCTTTAATAAGCCACGCTGGATCTCTTCCCCCTACACGTATTGCCCTGCAAGAACGCCTCCTCTGCGGCCTTTCTTTAGAACGGTGGGTGAGCCATTTTTTAATCCGCTACTTTTATTTTCATGGAAGTCGTGCCAGCGCTTCTGAACGCACGGCTGTGAGGTGGAACCAGAAGGCTTGCTTGAACTGTGGGATTGGTGGTACCAAGGAATGAGAGGCTTGGGTATGAGCGAGAACCGAGAGCGCGTGCGCAGACCTGGTGGTGCATTATGGGAATATATATATATTTAACATGAAGGTGACGATGTGTCTCTGGATCCATTGACCTTGGTGATTGTGTGCAGAGAGCAGTGGGAGCCAGTAACGTACGAATGTTTCTTGCATTCAGAGGACTTGCCCATTATGGAAGACTGAGGCCTTTCCTGCCTAAAAGGTTATTGTTTGAAATCAGTTTGTGTACAAAAAATGAAATTCCCCCCCCCCCTTTCCTGAAAACGTCTATTGAATGTGAATGCTGTATGAGGTGTGCATTCTTTTCTGTTCACTGATAACGTGAGTCTCTGTGAATTGCATTTGATGCTGGCGGGGTGGGTGGTGAACGCTCTGGAGTGGCGTGAAATGCTCCTGTTTTTCTAGAGTGTTGGGACTGTTTTGGTTTGTACGTTATACCCAGAATGCTGTTTGCTTCAGATACGTGTTTTGTGTTTGGATGCTTTTTACAAGACTTGTCAATGTAGGATTCTTAAATAAAATGGTTTAAATAAAAGTCACTGTCTTTTGGTGTTTTTATACCCCGAACACTCAAATGTATTTAATCAAGTAAAATTGTCGTGTTTTTTTTTTTTTTTTATTATTTTATTTTTTATATTGTACATCCTGGTGCATACTCTTATCCGTGTAGATCAGGTCTCCCCACTTTCACATGGTGCGGAATCTGCTTGCTCAGTGGGGGGGAATCTGTCCAATGATCCCCTCTGAGCAAGCGGATAACAAGTTTTGTGTCCGTTCACTTATACAGAGCAGACACTGACATGGGCCACTCCTCCTATGGGCCGTTGGATGTAAACAGACCAGCTGTCTGTTTACACATGACAGCTATCTGATCTGCCCAAAAGGAAGGGGAACGGATCCCCTTCCATTTGTTTTTAGCGGATCCGGTAGGATGTAGGTGAGTGTAAATGGACACAAGTTTGTTTTTTGTTTTTTAAGAGGTGTGCTACAGATGCAATGAAATGGTAACTTCACAGAATATGCAAACAATAGAAATTGATTTAGGAACAATCAAAAGGTGGTTGTACTCTTCTGGGTAACGAAAGGTAAAGACAAGTAACAGCATTAAAGTAGGGTTCCACCCAAAAAACCTACCTGGAAAAATTCTAAAAAAAAACAAACATTTGGATATTTTTTTTTTTCACTTACCTCTAAATGCCTGTTGCTAGGTGGTCCCTCGTAGTCTGCCTGTTCCTTAGCCTGGGCTGGTGACATCACTTCCTCCTCGGCACAGGAAGGGCTCCGCTCTGCTCCCTCCCGTCAATCATCTGGGACCCATTACAGGTCCCAGGTGATTGAGCGGCCAATCAAGGCGCCCGGCGCCGCTCGCGCATGCGCAGTGGGTGCCAGGCTGTGAAGCCACAGCCCGGCGCCCACAGTTGAAATGCCGACGAGCGGAGGGCGGGAGCGAGCGGGGCTTCGATCCCCCGCATCGATGGACCCAGGGACAGGTAAGTGTCCAATTAAAAGTCAGCAGCTGCAGTATTTGTAGCTGCTGACTTTTATTATTTTTTTGACGGCCCCCCTGGGTGGAACTCCTCTTTAATGACCTAAACCTGGTATGTAAGTTGAAAGAACTGTCTGGTCATACAATTAATAAAGAATCCTTCTGAAAGTTAACTACAGTCATGGGGTTATGGTGTCCAACAGAGGTGTGTGCACACCTAATTTTAATTAAATGGGTATGAGAGGAGACAAGTCCGTGTTTTTATTTTTTTATCTGCGCTCCATATAGGAAAATGGTGTCCAGTCGGGTCTGCCTTAAAAAAAAAAAGACAGGCAGACCCGATTGGACCGCTGGTGTTTAATTGCCCCCATCAACATTTCAAATACAGAGGCGTTGCACATAGTTGTTAATACCTTTTTTCAATTGGTATCCATGAACATCAACAATTTAGGGCTGCAACTAATGATTTTCATAATCAGTTGGCCAATTTTATTGTTTCGATTTAATCGGTTAACCTTAAGTGTGGTGTATATTTTAGTTGCTATGTAAAGTTAAAAAAAGGCAATTTTATTCTTAAATCTCTCTATGCAGTGGTAAATATAAATAACCAACTATATCAGGGATATGTAATTGGTGAACCTTCAGCTGACTCTGACAGCCACAAGTTTGACAGGCAAAGGTATGATGAGACTTGTAGTTTTGCAACAGCTGGAGGTCCGCTAATTGCATATCCCTGAACTATATGGTTAGGGAGCAAACAGACAGGTATACTATTAGAGGAGATGTACTGTATATACTATTAGAGGAGAGCGATGCTGTATATGCTATTAGAGGATATATACTATTAAAGGGTGAATCTGGTAAATATCGTCCGACTCTGATCAAATTTTTTATTTAAAAAAGTCTTCCTTCAAAAAAAATTGTCATTTTTAACTGCTTCAGCCCTGGACCATTTGGCTGACCAAAGACCAGAGCACTTTTTTGTGATTCGGCACTGCGTCGTTTTAACTGACAATTGTGCGGTCTTGCGACGTGGCTCCCAAACAAAATCCTTTTTTCCCCACAAATGGAGCTTTCTTTTGGTGGTATTTAATCACCTCTGCGTTTTTTTTTTTTTTTTTGTTTGTTTTTTTTGCGCTATAAACAAAAAAAAAAATTATGAAAACATTTTTTACTTTTTGCTATAATATCCCCAAAAATACCTTTTTTTTTTTTTTTTTTTTTTTTTTTTTTTTTTTTTTTTTTTTTTTTTTTCCCCCTCAGTTTAGGCCGATACGTATTCATTAATTTTGGTAAATAAAAATCGCAATAAGCGTATATTGATTTGTTTGTGCAAAAGTTATAGCGTCTACAAAATAGGACAGTGTTTCTCAACCTTTTTTACCTTGGAGGAACCCCTGGCAACAAGTTTGAGATCTCAAGGAACCCCTGAAATGATCACATCTACAGCTCACGGAACATTGGTATGAGCTGTTAACAAAAATTATTTGTAGAAATAACATTAAATAAAAGAATAAATATTAAAACATACCTAATGTGAAACTTGTGCTTTCTTTTCCTGCAGAGCTGATCCATTCAGGGGACGTGACATGGGGTGGGGCACATGACATGGGACAGACTGTTGGGCACATTGGGGGGGGGGGGCACAGCTGGGCACAGTACCAGCTTTCTTCTGGCTTCAGAACTAATTTCATATCTCCTCTAGTGGTGCGCTGTTCCTCCTCGGCCCCTCCTCCTATCCTGTCCACCTCAGATGATGTCACATACTCGGGAAGGAGGGGCCTGCAGGGAACAGCACGCTACAACCAATAGGATGCCAGCCGCTTACCTGCCTATCTCTGCCTGTGTGATCCTCCTGTCAGCTGCCTGCCTGCCATAGTTTTATGGCATTTTTATTAAAGTTGTGTGGGGTTTTTTTTTTTTTTTTTTCCTCAAATCGTCTTCCAGGGCAGCATCTGAGAGAAGCTCCTCCTCCCTGAAACAGGAAGCACATTAGTCCACCATTATAAATTTCCAAGTCTTACCTGCGTGCCTCAGTTGTTTCCTCCGGACCCACAGGAGCTGCAAAAGAAACGTTTGTTATTTTACTTTAGTCTCTGTGCTAGTTGCAGGAGACCCCCTGCCAGCATCCCATCCAGCCCTGCGGGCCTTGGGAGGGCGAGCAGGGGCAACATTTTTGAGCAGCATTGCTCTGCCTGAGATTTCACCCCTACAGAGGGGTCTGCAATCATCCCCCCAAGCTGCAATAATGCACTGACATTTCCCCCATGCCGCTGCTCAAGGGACCTGCCGTAGTTTTTTCACCAGGGAACTCCATGTGCAAACTCTGGTAACGTACTCCCAGACATGAAGAGCGTACAGTGGTATGGATGCCTTACCCCTTGATTACAGCCGCTGCTGCACCGGACGGGTAGGTGCCTCACGGCTTATTTTTTGTTCCTCTCCTACCTCTGTGGTCCGCACCTGCCGTCCGCTTGATTGCCGGTGTTTTCACCGCGATCGGCGTCCTCTACACACCGCAAGCCTCTCATGGAGGCTCGGTGAGGTGTACCAAGATGGCGCCGGAGACGCTTCCGGGTTAGCGGCCATTTTCCTGGAGCCTGCTTCCAAGAATACAGAATGGGCTATGGTTACATCACTTCCGAGGGCAGGAATTTTAAATTAAAAAAAAAAAAAAAGGATTTTTAGTAATAGCAAATATATCAATATACATGCATACTGCAGCAGAGTCCCCCTCCCTATTGGGCCCAGAAGGGAGGATACCAATGGCAGAGGCATGTGCAGGTATATCCACCAACCTGCATGGGGTCAGCTGGTGGCGGGGTGCCGGAGCTTAAGCAGGAAGCAGTTAAAAAGGCCCCTCTAAGCAGTGGATCCTGGTGGCTGACCATGTCTGACGCTTCTCCACCCTGCCCTGCAGTTCCTGTAAGCCAGAACAGCTCCAAGGTAAGACAGAATACTCCAGAGTCACCTCTGTCTTAACCTTACTGTAAAACTGCCTACTTACAGGCAGCCTTTAACCGCCTACCTCACGGGGACCTTTTTTGCGCTTGATTTCAGGCAAAGACCCCTGAGGAAAGGGACGTGGAAAGCAACGAAACATGTGCTTCGTGCAGCCACCGGTTTTCCCCAGAAGGGGGGAAAAAAAAACCCCTATATCAAAAATGTATAGACAAAATGGCCAAAGAATCGCAAGGGTATCTGAAAGATCTGCTCAACTCTTTCAAGGAAGTAATACAGAGCACCATGGAAATTAAAAAGTTAGAAGCGCCATCAAGCGTCAGTCAGACCGATACCTCGTCTACCACCGGATATGCGTTCCTTCAGGGAACAGACAGAACAAGAAGAGGATTCGGGTGAATCCGAATTGGAGAATGAACTTTGCTCAGACTCCAATGAGGAAGATGCGGTTTCAGAGGGCAACTTTATTTCTATCAGAGGATACGAATAGCCTTCTAAAAGCCATAGCGGACACGCTAGGTATTGGAGAACATAAATCCGCAGAACTCACAATACATGACAAGATGTATCAAGAGCTACAACCCAGGAAGCCTAGAACATTCCCTGTACACCAAACTCTTAAAGATATCTTTAAAAAAAGAGTGGGAAGACCCAGAGAAAAAACTCTTAATGCCAGCCACAGTCAAACGCAGACCCGTTTGCAGAGACAGACACCAAAATCTGGGCTAAATGCCCCAAAGTGGATGCTTCTCTGGCAAAAGTCACAAATAAATCTGACTTGGCCTTTGACGACGCGGGTACCTTAAGCGACCCCATGGAAATCCGGCAATAGCTTCCACCTACACAGCCCGGACTTTATCAATCTGGCTAACCCAGCTTCAAGAACTTCTGGAGAGTGACACACCTAGGGAACATCCTTCCACGGGAGACATTTATGGTGACAATAGACCTACAGGATGCCTACCTACATGCCCCCATAAAGGAGGGTCATCAGAAATTCCTGAGGTTCGCAGTACAAGGGCAGCAACTACGCTGCACCCACAATACACAGCTCTCCTTTTTGGCATCTCCTCTGCACCAAAAATCTTCTCAAAGATAATGGCAGAAGCGTTAAAAGGTCTAAGACAACAAGGTATTGGCATAATACCATATTTAGACGATTTACTGTTCTTTGCGGACTCAGCAGAGGCCCTAGAGAACAACCGGTGCACAAGTATGTCTTATCTGCAAAACCGAGGATGGATAATAAATGCAGAAAAGTCACAGATGACCCCAAGCCAGTGAGTGGTATATCTGGGCTATATACTAGACTCCAGACTAACGAAAACCTTCCTAACGGAAGAAAAGAATGAAAAAAATCACACAGGCAGTAACCTTCCTAATAAGGACCAACTCCATAACAATCAGACAAGGTATGGCCGTACTAGGACTGATGACGGCTTCTAGTCCAGCTATCACCTGGGCACAGATTCACATGAGACCTCTACAGAACTACATTCTGTCCCAGTGGGATGGCAGCTGCTCATCCCTAGACAGGTCCATTCCTGTTCCAACCACAGTCAAACTAACACTACAATGGTGTCTTAATCTACTTCGATACATCGAAAGACGCAAATGGGCCCAATCCGAGCCAATCGTGATCACCACCGATGCCAACGCCCTAAGCTGGGGGGCACACTTAGAAGGCCTCTGCTCACAGGGATAATGGACCTCCAAAAGGTCCCAAGCTAAAAGCTGTGGGACAAGCATTAAAAGCGTTCAAACCAGCAATACAGGGGAGAAACGTAAAGTTACAATCGGACAACGTCACGACTGGTATACCTAAACAGGCAAGGTGGGACAAAGTCCGGAAGCTTGATGAAGCTGATGGAGAAAATCCTACTATGGGCAGAATCAAACAAAGTCAATATCGGGTATCTACCTGAAAGGAACAGACAATGCGCTGGCAAACTTCCTGACCCGGAAGACCATAAAACAGACGGAGTGGTCTCTGAACCAAGCGACCTTCGCACAAATCACTCAAAAGTAGGGAGTAGATCTATTCGCCTCCAAAGCGAATGCAAAATCACCAACATACTTCTCTCTGGACCCCACAGATGGCAACAGTGGAGTAGACGCCTTCAACCAGAGCTGGGGATGGCAACTATGCTAGGCATTCCCTCCAATTGCCACAATACCAAGGGTGATTCAAAAAATAAAGGCAGAGAGCAATGTTGATACTAATGGCACCAAACTGGCCACAAAGGGCATGGTTCAGCCACTTGAAAAACTTCAGCATCCAGCCTCAGCTGACACTGACGGGCCGGCCAGATCTCCTATCACAGGGCCCAGTCAACCACCCGAACCACAGAATCCTAAAGCTTTTGGCCTGGGTACTGAAGGGGTGAGACTTCAGAACAAAGGATTGTCAGACAATGGGATCAATACCATCCTAAACAGCAGGAAGCCTGTAACTAGGGCGATCTACGAGAAAGTGAGGAAAAAGTTTGTCTCCTGGAACAGAAACACACTATTCCAAAAGAGGAATAATCCCAACAATCCTGGATTTTCTACAAGATGGAGCAGACAAAAATATTTCCCCAAGTACGCTGAAGGTACAGGTTGCAGCACTCTCCTCGTTCATGGACACAAGACTAGCAGATGACCCGCTGATAAAGCGATTCCTGATGTCACTCAAAAGAGCTAGACCAGCCAAAATTAATAGAGCTCCAACTTGGGACATGCCCACAGTACTTAGAGGATTTATTTCCCCTCCATTTGAACAGATGGAAGATAGCTCAGACAAAAACCTCACCCTAAAGACTACTTCTTGTGGCCCTAGTATCAGCCAGAAAAGTGAGCGAAATCCAAGCACTGTCTATAATAGAACCATACTCCCTAATACATTGAGACAAAATAATTCTCTCTCTAGACCCGGCCTTTCTAACCAATGTCCCCTCAACATTCCATAGAACCCAAAATATCATCATACCTTTGCTTCCAAAAACTATGGCTAGTGAAAAAGACACTTGCAACAAACTCAACGTGGAAAACATACTTTGAAAGAACGAAGGATTGGCGAAGAACGACCTCCCTTTTTGTCCTTTTATGCAGGAGTCAACAAAGGGAAACAGGCTTTCAAGAATACCATCAGCAAATGGATAAGAATGGCCATGCAGACGACCTATGAGGCACGAAACCTCACTCCGCCAAGCGGGATCAGAGCACACACAACCAGAGCCTGGGCTACCTCGGTCGCAGAGAAAGCAGGGGCAACTCCGGAGCAGATCTGCAGGGCAGCGACATTGTCGAGCTTCAGTGCCTTCGCAAGGCACTACCGCATAGACCAGCTGTCTGACCAAGACCAGGCACTTGGTCGCAAGGCGCTCCAGTCTCTATCCCCACCCTAGTAAGTATTGCTTGATACATCCTCTCAGATGCTGCCCTGGAAGATTCGAGAAAATAGAGTTAGGTACCTGGTAACTTTTTCTAATGCTGCGTACACACGGTCGGACTTTTCGGCTACAAAAGTCCGAAAGCCTGTCCGAAAGCCTGTCCGACAGACTTTCGACTGACTTTCGACTGACTTTTGGCGGACTTGCGGCAGACTTTCTTACGAACGGACTTGCCTACATACGATCACACAAAAGTCCGACGGATTCGTACGTGATGACGTACACCGGACTAAAATAAGGAAGTTTATAGCCAGTAGCCAATAGCTGCCCTAGCGTGGGTTTTTGTCCATCGGACTAGCACACAGACGAGCGGATTTCTGGGTCCGGCGTAGTTACGACGTAAAGATTTGAAGCATGTTTCAAATCTAAAGTCCGTCAGATTTGAGGCTGCAAAAGTCCGCTGAAAGTCCGGGGAAGCCCACACACGATCGGATTGTCAGCCAGCTTTAGTCCGTCTGACTTTTGTAGACGAAAAGTCCGACCGTGTGTACGCGGCATAAGAAGTCTTCCAGGGCAGCACTAGTTCCCACCCTTGAAAAGACAAATACCAGGTACAACGGGGGAGCTTTTAAGATTTACTGAGATTTCCTTTGGTGCTTTAATACAACTGAGGCACGCAGGTAAGACTGAAATTTATAATGATGGACTAATGTGTTTCCTGTTTCAGGGAGGAGGAGCCTATCTCTCAGATGCTGCCCTGGAAGACTTCTTAGAAAAAGAGTTACCAGGTACCTAACTTTTTTTTTTTTTTTTTTTTTTTTTTTTTTTTTCTTTTGTGACTGCGACATTAGGCCGGACACGTCAGGCAATTTTGACACATTTTTGGGACCATTGGCATTAATAAAGCAATCGGTGCGATTAAAAATGCATTGATTACTGTAAAAATGTCACTGGCAGTGAAGGGGTTAATGTGTGTCCTAGGAAGTGTTCTAACTGAAGGGGGATGTGGTCTGTGCAGGGAAACTAACGGATCGTCTGTTCATACTCTGTATGAACAGACGATCTGTCAGTTCTCCCCTCAGAGAACCGCAAACTGTGTGTTTACACACACAGTTCTGGGTTCTCTGTGTGCCCCGAGCGATCGAGGGAGCCCGAAGGTGATCGAGACCGCCGGGCACTCGCATCGTGGCCACAGGGCGAAGTGATGTTGCATAACGCTTCGCCCAGCCGTACCATTCTGCCGCAGTATGACTGCGGCGGCTGGTCGGCATGTAGTTAAGAACTTTTGTTCGATTTTCTAATCGTTGGTGGGGTCAATTCGACGTTCGTTTTCAACCACAGTGATGGGAAAATTTGGAAATAATAGAAAACTTCTTGGTCAAAGGAGTTTTCTGACAGTGTATGTGGTTTTCATTCAGAAATGACAATTATTTTAAAAACGGAATGTTAAAAACAAGTGAGAAATTTTTAAACCTTCTTTCATGCAGCGAATGAACAAAGATTTTTTTGTCTGAATATTCTCATCTGAAATTGATCCATGTGGCCAGAATAAGACTCGGTACACACCTATGCAGTTTGCTTTTGATCTGTTTCAGCAGGGCTTTTTGTTTTTTGCCATGCGTTTTGGTTTTTGCGCACGTGATTTTGCTGCGATTTGCATTTTTTTTTTTTTTTTGTTGGGCAGATTATAAAAAACACAAATTGCTGCAAAAATGCATTACATGTTTTTCTGCATCTTCTCAATTGAAGTATATTGAACCAAAAAAGCACCGTTTTGTCCCCTAGCACTTCGCATCCAGGCCAATTCTGACACTTCACTCCTACATGTCAAATCATCATTTCTTTGCTATAAAATTACATAGAACCCCCAAACATTATATATTTTTTTTTAGCAGAGACCCTAGAGAATACAATGGCGGTCATTGCAACTTTTTATCTTGCACGGTATTTGCGCAGCAATTTTTCAAACGCGTTTTCTTTTTTCAAATAAACAGTTTCATGCTTTAAAAAAAAACAAAACAGCAAAGTTAGCCAAATTTTTTTGCATAGTGTGAAAGATGAAGTCACGCTGAGTACATAGATACCTAACATGTCAGGCTTCAAAATTGCACACATTCGTGGAATGGGGCCAAACTTTGGTACTTAAAAATCCCCATAGGCGACGCTTTCAAATTTTTTACTGGTTACATGTTTTGAGTTACAGAGGAGGTCTAGGGCCAAAATTATTGCTCTCACTCTAGCGTTCGCGGCAATACCTCACATGTGTGGTTTGAACACCATTTAAAATATTTTATTTTGACACTTTTTTTAAAAAAAAAAAAAGGTTTTGATCAATGATCCCAGGCCTCCCAGCATTTGACATCTAGGCAACCCTCTCATTCACACCCAAAAACTGATTTAGTGCTCTGCTTTAGTTCAGACAACAATTTTTCACTTTGTCTGTTTATATGTAAAAAAAAAAAAATATGTTCACTCTTCACACTCGCTTGGAAAGGGGGCTCCTCACCTTAAGACCCCAACTTTGCCCACACACTCACTATCGCACACCCTCATTGGATGGGCCAGGCATTAAGCCAGCGAAGCCTTAATTCTTATGCCGCGTACACACGAGCGGACTTTACGGCGGACTTTGCCCGGCGGACTGGATTTCGTCGGACAATTCGATGTGTGTGGGCTCCAGCGGACTTTGTTTTCTCAAAAGTTGGACGGACTTAGATTTGAAACTTGTTTAACATTTATCCGTTGAAATCGAGTCCGGTCGAAAAGTCCGCCGTCTGTATGCTAGTTCGGACTAAAAAGCCACGCTAGGGCAGCTATTGGCTACTGGCTATGAACTTCCTTGTTTTAGTCCGGTCGTACGTCATCACGTACGAATTCGACGGACTTTGGTGGATTGTGTGTAGGCAAGTCCGTTCATTCAGAAAGTCCGTCGTAAAGTACGTCGAAAAATCCGCCGGGCAAAGTCCGCCGTAAAGTCCGCTCGTGTGTACGCGGCATTAGCGTGAGCCCTGAAGGACTTTCAGCCAGCAACCCTAATGGCTACGGCTCAGGAACCCACTCATACAGGTTAGTAGACAAACAGAACATATAGTATCACCCTTCTTGCCCAGGTTCTTTTGATTGCGTGTTGAGACACGATCTGTATTCCCCCTGGCTGCACAAGGATTATCGGACATGCAGGGTATAATCTACTTACCCATCGGCCCTTGTCTATTGCAGATTAATTGAGACAAGTATCATGGAGATGAAAAACCTACTTTTACCCTTCAACCATCTGAAGGAGTATAAAGATAAAGAAAAAGAATTACAGGAGTCCATAAAAAAGTATGATGGTAACATACAAGCAAAGAAACAGAAGAAATTTAAAAGAGACGTAATGGATTACAAAAATTCTAAAGTCTACAAATGGCAAGTCAACGGGGAAGAGGATGAAGAACTACTAGAAGATCCCTCCATGGAAGAGGAGTCTGAAGAAGCAATACCCATTCCGTCCCTAAGTACACCTAGGGGAATGGACTACCCACCATATAGCCCAGCTGGGCAAAATACCCCCAATATCCCACTGGATAGAAGAGACAATAGAAGGGATGACCAGAGAGGTCCCCCCAATTCGAGAACCCCAACAAACAGATATAATGTACCTGTTAGAAATCGGTACTCCCCCTTGAGGGCAGAGTACAGAAGACAACCCCCGAGGGATGACTACAGGAGATCGTACTCAGGTTATGGTAGAGGTGAAGGAGAAAGGAGGGGTTTTCCCAGAGTCACCTATCAAGACAAGCCACCAGGCAGATGGAGACCCCGTATCCCATACAGGAATCAGGGATGGAGAGGACAGAACAGGGAAGGACCAAGACGGGAAGAGCGTTACTGGAGTCCAAGAAGACCAAGAGAGTACAACGCCCATCAGGAATATGTAACTCATCCTCGCAACGCAATCACGAGGGAATACCAACAGGAGATGAATACAGAACATACATACAGTCACACAGAAAGAGAAAACAGGCAAGGGGAAAGCGAGGAGGCAAGAAGAAGAAAGAGGCCCAGAAATTACTAGGACAAGGCATTTTCAATTTAAGCAGTGTACAGTTTACGAGGGAAGAGTTGAAGGTGTTAGAACTGGGACTCAAGTATGCCCCCGACAAACCATTTGATCAATTTGAGGCCTTTATTGATTTACAAAAATTTCTGAGAAAATTAAACATAAAAAAACATTTTGCAATAAATCCAAGTGAAGTAAGAAGGGCAGATTCAGATTTTGAACAAACAAGTCTCAAGAACAATTCCATTTTTAACCCAAAAACCCCAGGGAATCAATGCATTAATGCTTTTAAAAAAATGGTTGAAGGAGACATTAAATTAATGGGAAACAAGAAAAGACCTAATAATATATGGAAAACCATCAAAAGCATAGGAAAAAAACATGAGGTTGTGATTAGGCCTGCAGATAAAGGGGGAGGACTGGTCATCCTAAACAAGAAGGACTATCTGGACGAGATGAATAACCTTTTGAGTATAGAAAATACTTATAAAACACTCAAAGCGAACCCAAAGAAAAAATATGAAAGGAAGCTCAAAACCTATGTGGATAAAGGGAGAGATAAGGGTATCTTAAGCAGCAAAGAAGCGGAATATCTAATATCCAACTCAACCAGGACACCAGTAATATATCATACACCAAAAATCCATAAACGGCTAGAAAAACCACCAGGAAGACCCATAATTAGTGGGATCAATTCTATTTTTTCCAGACTGGGAGAATACCTAGATACATTTCTTAAACCTCTAGTTAAAGAAGGGAAATCATATCTGCGGGACAGTATGCAACTGATCCAAGAACTGCAAGAGATAAAGGGAGCAGAACACTGGTTGATGGTGGCAGTGGATGTAAACTCTTTATACACGAGTATTGAACAGAATGATGGTTTAAAGGGTGTGGAAAGAGCCCTACACAGAAATACAAGGATGAAGCAGGAACAGATTGGGTACATCCTCGAGGGCCTCAAAATGGCCATGGCATGCAACTATTTTTGGCATGACAGAAAATACTACGTACAAACAAAGGGAGTTGCAATGGGAGCGCGCTATGCTCCCAGCGTAGCTAACTTATTCATGGACCTATGGGAGGAACAATATATTTTTAGTAAAAACATACCCCAGATCAGGATGTACAAGAGGTATATAGATGACGTGTTCATCTTATGGAACGGAACAACAGACAGCCTTACAAAATTCCTTGACAATCTAAACAATAACAAATACGGTATTACGTTTACTGGGAAATGGAGTCCTGACAAAATTGACTACCTCGATCTAGAAATTTTTAAAACAGGAGACAAGTTATCAACACGCACTTTCTTTAAACCAACTGACCGTAATGGGTATATCCCCACTGCCAGCTGTCACCACCCAAGATGGAAGACCAATGTTCCAAGAGGCCAGCTCTTGCGCATACGAAGAAATTGTGATAAATCTGAAGATTTCAATACACAGGCTGATATCCTAATTGAAAAATTCCAGGAAAAAGGATATGACAAAGAAAAACTCCTGAAACTAAAAGCAGATATTATGGCGGCAGATAGATCTCCCCTCCTCCGCAACAAGAATAAAATAAACGATAAGAGGCCGGATATAGCGTTCATCACAGGGTTCAACAGCCAGTTCAGAGATTTTGAAAAAATAATAAAAAAATACTGGCCTATACTCAAGGAAGATCTCACCTTGTCAAAACTGTTGCCGTCCAAACCTAAATTTGTATACAGAAAGGCACCCAATCTAAGGGATCACCTAGTCAAAAATGTCATAGACCCCCCAAAACCCATCAAAATATGTCCAGAATTGAAAGGATTCTTTAGATGCCAGAGATGCCTACCCTGTAAAGTAGCCAAAAAACAACCGAGACGGAAGAATACATTCAAATCATGTAGTGATCACAAAGAATATCGAATTAACCAACTGATCACGTGCAGAAGCGCATATGTTACATATGTTGTGGAATGTCCCTGCCACTTGCAATATGTGGGAAGAACTACACGTCAACTCTTTGTCCGGATACGGGAACACATCAAAAACATCAGGAAAGGGTTCCCCAATCATAGTCTATCCAGACATTTTGATGAGATCCACCATAGGGATCCAAGTGGGCTCATTTTTTATGGCATTGACTCAGTGGAGGAACACTGGCGTGGTGGCAACAGAGAAACCACAATTTCCAGGAATGAAACAAGCTGGATATACCGCTTGGGCTCCCTTGCCCCAAAAGGGCTCAACCTGGACATAGATTTGAACTGTTATATAGCTAACCCCTAAACAACTATAAACAAGAATGGATGACCATAACCCATGTACATTCCTCCCCTCTCATATTTAATATCAGAATATGGACATTATCCGTAGTAAGTCTATACGAAAATAAGGGGTTGATCCTTAGATAAGATCGGACTATCCCCCCTGTCCTCCAATTTTATGTCCTTAGTCCTATTTGCCTGTATGTCTCAATCTCATTACCTGAGGAATTCAGACTTAACATATTAGAGGTAGTTTTAAACCTTAAAGTAGGACACTTTTACCAATAATGTCATATTTAGGCAAAACCCATAGGTGTTTGAGGTTTTGGGGAGCTATAACATGAGTGAATATTCTTCTACCATACACACTTATGAAGTTCCGCCCCTTTTGTTTACATGTAAACATCCGTACATGCAGAACTCTAAAGCCCCTAAATACCTACAGCTGTTAATATATCTTGAGTCGTTTTATCCATCTATTTACACTTGCCTTCTATTTTCTGGGTGGGTAAGTAGTATCCGTAAGGATCACTACTACAGGAGGAAAATATAAAAAAATTTTTAAAAGATTTTAAAACAATACAATATAAATATCTTATTAACACATTTACAAATCTTGCTAAAATGTCTAGATTAGAGATATATTAAAATTTTATATATATTTTATATACACTTTAAATATTAGTTTTATGGTCCACAAATAATAGCAACACAGCAAGTATGAATTATGGGTAGTTTATATGCGTGCACCATATTTTATGTTATTTGGGGATTTTATATCTATTTTTATTTTTATTTTTTATATTTTATTAATTAATAATATGTTTTTAAAAAAAATGTATATTCCAGTAACCAATAGACAGTAATTATCTGTATCAATGGGTCTTGGCTCAGTTATGCTATGAGAATTATTTTTTCCCATTGCGGGATGTCCCATGTCTATAATATAATATTCTTATATTGCACTTATTTTCCTTTTATGACCAGTACAATGTTTACATATGATTACCATAGCATAGTATAGATCGTACTGTCAGCGGATATTGTCACAATATGTACGCGCTGCATGTGTAGTAATGTGGGCTTTCCTCGGCTTCAACACTTCCCTACCCCCCGAGCGATATTACCATAATTAGGGGAGGGCCGATGTTGGCCGTAGGACTACATTAGAATGTGAGGCGTGAGCGTCGTCACCGCTTTTGAAAACGTCCGATGACGAAACGCGTAAGGCGGAGTCACGCTCACACGTCAGACCAGGAAGTGGAAGCTGGAACGCAAGGTGGAACGCACGCTTACAGCTTGCGTTTGGTCCCATCCTTGCATACAGCGGTTCCGTTTTAACTCTCTGTTCAGACTTGCTATAATCTACCATCATTATTGGACTGGACTAAGGTTTATTTAATAAAACTTTTTTGACATACTTCACGAAGGTAGCCTCTTTGTTTCTCTCCTGGCTCCGGTATCCCGGAGAGGTTTACAGCTAAGGAGGTATGGAGTGATTATGTCATGCTGAAGCACATAGCTCAACCAGGATTACTTATAAAGGATCGCACTGAATAAAGCTACAGCAATTCAAGAGGAGAGACCAGCAACTACCCCAAGAGCACCCACTTTATCGCTCGGTACCCCTGTAGGGGTGATCAACTCTGGTGAGTGGGGGAGCACTGGGGGGTTGAGCACCTCAAGTCACCACTTTGAACTACAAGCACAGAAGTCACGGATATTAATTCCTAAGGAGTGAAAAAATATATAATATTGAACTTATTCAGTTCTGTCTTTGATTGAAATATTTTTATTGTTTACACGGAGTTTATGTATATAATCACTTATTCGCTAGAAATTAATTACCACCAGTTTTGTTTTCTATAATATCTGTTTTTATATTTTGTGTATGAGAAATCCGGGATTGTTATTTATTATGTGTGGTACGCATGGAGAGTATATAGCATAAGATACACAACAAGTAGCTTCTCACTCTGAACTCACCATAGGCGCTCAATGTCACAATATTTTTGAAATTTTGAGGATATTTTTCACCGTATTTCATATATTTTTTATCATTTAGTATTTGTGGGAGCTTCACCAATATAGCACTGATAATATTGTTCACATATTAAAAATCTTATCACGGGAGGCGCCATTTTGTCCCAATATTGGTGCATTTTTTAAATAAAAATTTTTTTTCTTTTTTTCAAATAATTTTTCTTCCCTGTATTCACATATCGATTCTATATTCCCGGCATTACGCTATAAGCAGAAGCACCACACTTGCATTACAGTTCCAATTTATAATATTTTAATTGCCTTGACATACAGATTGTCTATTTTGTAAATTGTTACCAGTGATACAATCCCTATATATCCTGGCCTCACTTAGGCCTTAGTTTATTATTTCATCTATTTAGAGGGCAGCGCCATTTTTATCTCCCTAATTACCTACTGATCCCTTAATTAGACCCTTAGGGGCACTAATTTGAGATAGGCAGCAGCCCTTTGCCTGTCCTAAGCGCGGATTTTTATACATATACAAAGTCCGCCGTAAAGTCCGCTCGTGTGTACGCGGCATTAGCGTGAGCCCTGAAGGACTTTCAGCCAGCAACCCTAATGGCTACGGCTCAGGAACCCACTCATACAGGTTAGTAGACAAACAGAACATATAGTATCACCCTTCTTGCCCAGGTTCTTTTGATTGCGTGTTGAGACACGATCTGTATTCCCCCTGGCTGCACAAGGATTATCGGACATGCAGGGTATAATCTACTTACCCATCGGCCCTTGTCTATTGCAGTTGTACGTCAGGTAGACTACAGATCTTGTGTTCAGTTAGCAATCCGAATCTTCTACGGCAACACTGATTATAAAGGGATTAAACACCTGAAAGCAAGACTGGCTCCAAATCAATTGTTTTATTAGCACATATATATGATGAACACTACACAGAACGTTTGTGTGTTTGTGTATATCAGGAATGTCCCAAATGGTTTCAGCGCATCTTGTCTTTTTATGCACTTTCCATGGTCCGACACACCCAGAGTTTCACATCTGCTTATCTCTGGTTATCTGTTTTCCATCCTCTCTTGGCACGCACCAAAATGACTTGACATACAAACTGCTTACAACATGATTATTGTTACCTAAACTGCTAACAACACATTTCGTTACACAAGTTTTTGTCATTTGCAATGCTGACAGGTACAGAATATACGTAATTAACACAGCAAACATATAGTGATTCAGGATGATCGTAAATCATCCCTTCACACTGGGAATGAGATGAAACGTATATTGGTGGTAATTTTATTTTTTGCACATGGAATAGCTAATATTGGGGAATTTGCCTGTACCCATTTGTAGTCAGAGTCTTCACTTGGAAATGCGATAGTTCTAACTACCAAGACCCGAGGTGTGCCTTGGCCTGGCTGGTCAGTATGCCTAAAAGAGAGCATACCCTGAATAAATATATATGAAATGTAAATGAAAATATGGGGGAACGAGTGGGTGGGAACCCGGAAATGATCCGACGAAGGATCTGATGGAGGAGGGATATATAGCCCTCAGACTCCTCCTACAAATATAGGTTAGCCTGCGGCCAGCCTTCTAACTTGTAGTCAGAGTCTTCACTTGGAAATGCGATAGTTCTAACTACCAAGACCTGAGGTGTGCCTTGGCCTGGCTGGTCAGTATGCCTAAAAGAGGGCAAAAAGACACAAAGTAGGTGTGATGTGAAAGCTTCAATGAAGGGCCAGCAACAGCCATCTGTACAGAAAATAGCGAAAACCTGGATGACTACAGAGGGGGTTTACTTATGTAGCTGCTAAAAATGGAGGATCTTCAGCGCCCCATGTACCTGATGATGAAGAAGGAACCCACTGTACGGGACCTATGAAAGTTACCTCCGATCCAGACGAATAACCAGAAAAAGGGGTTTGTATTTGAGCCTGGTTTGGCAAGTACCCTGGACATGAGAACGAACTGTTATGGTGAGATGATGCATGGGGAGAAGGACAAATACTTGATCCGACACCGTAACTGTGGTACCGCAATGAACCACGAGCCTCTGGCTTATCCATCTATACTAATGATAGGGAAGTTGTAAGCGTAGTAAAGAGAACTGCCTGTAGCACTAACTGGAAACTGAGCCAAGGGTAGGCGACAGGAAGTCTGAAACACCACAAACCTGGTTGGTAACTGGTGGCCGTGCCAAAGAGAACATCCCTGACTTTCCTGAAATGCTGGTCACCTGATGGATACTAGATAGTGTTGGCAGATGAGGCCAAATTGCTGAGGCAATATGCAGTGAGAGCCGGAGACATGAACCTATGAAACCTTCCCACCCTTGGTAGAAACCCTCGGAATACTCTGGATAAAGAACCATTGGCCAGATTGAACACCTGTGACCAAGCTTGCCCCCAGTTCTACATGCCCCTGTAAAGAAATTCCAACATCACTTGCAGGCGTACTGAGAAGAGCAGGAGCCGCAGCTGACACCTCTGTGCAAGCCGAGCGGGCTATGATCCCCTCCAACCTGTTTAACAATTGTAGCATGGACGTAAGATCGCATTAAGTACTGCATGAACTGGGTTGAAAAATCATGCATAGCAACATGTGCTGGGCTGGTGGATGGAAGAGGTTGGGAATAACCACCTAAAATACTGCCCCCCCCCCTGCAGAGGCCGGGAAAGGGGTACACCAGCGATAAAACTCAGCTATGAGTTAGGTGTTGTCCCACCCCTTAATACTGGGGTGCTACCATCCACTGAACCCCCATGCGGTGGTGGAGGGATGAATGTGAATTGGCCGCTTCCAAAACGCACGACATGCCCTGATCTAAGGAAACCCAAACTAGAGAAATGAGAACAAACAACCAACCACAACACCCCTATGTACCTAACAAGTATGAGGATGTAGGTGCAGAAATGACAAGACCAACAGCGCGAGAATGTGAGCCTAACATGACATACCCCTAGTGTATGTAGTGAGCGAGCCCGAGCAACCTGCAGCGCCAAGACAGGTAATTAAAAACGAACACTCAGGGCTGATGTACCCACAGACTGTGGTGGGTAGTAGTAAAGGTGTAATGGTAAACGTGCACGTATGACGTATGTTATACGGGCGAGAAGATTGTGGGACGACAATTAAAAACGAAACCTCAGCCCGTATGGGTCCGTAGACGTGATAGACCCTGGGTGTGAGCCCTAGCTAACAGAAATGCTATGACAGAACAACAGAGACAGGTAAAACAAACCTTCAGGGCTAGTGTACCCACAGACCGTGGTGGGTAGGCGTACAAGTGTAATGAAATGAGCGTGCATCGTATGGTATATGGGCGAGAAGATTGAGGGATGACAATCGATTAAAAACTAAACCTCAGCCCGTATGGGTCCGTAGGCGTGACAGACCCTGGATGTAAGCCCTGGCTAACAGAAAGGCTATGAACGAGATTCTATGAACGAAATACTACGACAGAAAAAACAGCGACGGGTAGCAAAACTGAAACCCTCGGGGCTAGTGTACCCACAGACCGTGGTGGGTAGATGTACAAGTGTAATGAAATGAGCGCGCATCGTATGACGTATGTTATACGGGCGAGAAGATTGTGGGACGACAATTAACCAAAACCTCAGCCCGTATGGATCCGTAGACGTGACAGATCCTAGATGTGAGCACTAGCTAACAGAAGTGCTACGACAGGGAAATGCTACAAATGAAATGCTACGAATGTAAATTGCTATGACACGAAAAACTATGACAGAAAGCTACGAACGAAAAGCTACAACGACAGAATTGCTACGACTGGAAAAAGCTTACGACCGGAAAATGCTACGAAAAGAAATGCTTATGACAGGAAAATGCTGCGACAGGTAAAAACTACAAATGAAATGCCTACAACAGGAAAATGCTTAGACCGGAAAATGCTATTACAGGAAAATGCTACGAATGAAATGCTGCGACAGGAAAACGCTACAAACGAAATGCTGCGACAGGAAAACGCTACAAATGAAATGCTACGAAGAAAATGTTAACGACAGGAAAATGCTACGAATGAAATGATGTGACAGGAAAATCCTACGAACGAGATGCTAACGACAGGAAAATGCTTACGACAGAATGCTACGAATGAAAAGCTATGATAGAACACGCTAGTGACAGACCCGCTATGACAGAAACATGCTAGTGATAGAGACTGCTATGACAGAACACGCTGCTGACCGAACTGTAGTAGTTTAACATGCTAATGCCAGAAATCGCTATGACAGAACACGCTGCTGACCGAGCTGTTGTAGCAGAACATGCTAATGACAGAACGCTATGACAGAACACACTGCTTGACCGAGCTGTTGTGACAGAACACCTCAATGACAAACACTCTAATGACAGAACACTCAAATGACAGAACATGCAAATGACAGAACACCAATAATAGAGCAGCTATGGTAGAACACGCAACTGACAGAAACAAAACATGTCATGTGAATATAAACAAGGATGGGTTATGCCCCACACAGTCCTGATGTACCTGTTTCCTTGGACTTATTTTGCTTGTGATCCAAGCTATGCACAACCCATACCCTGCTGTGCTGCAACCAGGCCCCCCCCTCATCCATGGCCAGGACAATCCGCTAACCACCCCCTCCCTGATGCCTGGCGTGAGCACCAGGAGGAATAAGCGGGGCGGGTCGACGCCCCCCCCATGCTGCCCGGCGAGTGGAAGGAGTGAGTGCCCCTCATGTCACCGGCGTGAGCATGAGGAGAAGTGAGCGGGCGGCCCTCGCTCCGATGATGCCGGTGTAAGCCCTGTGTGTGGACGGACAGCCGTCCCCCCTTGGGACGGTGCATCGGGAGAAGCAGATGGAGCCCTAGGTAAAAGTGGGGGGATAGGTGGATGGACGCCCCCATCCCGAAGCTCGGGGAGAAGCGGATGGATCTCTGGGTGATGTGGGAGGGTGGGTGAATGGACGCCCCCCTCCCAAAGCTCCGGGAGAAGCGGAGGGATCTCTGGGTGAAGTGAGAGGCTGGGTGGATGGACGCCCCTCTCCCGAAGCACCGGGAGAAGCGGGCGGCCCCCCTGATGCCGGATTTGTACTGGGATGATAGTGATAGGCGGACGGTCCCCCAATGGTGCACGGCGTGAGCATCGGGCGAGGAACTGCTACAGCTGACCCGTCGCTCTGCAGGGAAGCCGGAAGTGATGTGCGTTGGCTGCGTCAACCCGGAAATGATCCGACGAAGGGTTTGGAGGAGGAGGAGGGATATATAGCCCTCAGACTCCTACAAATACAGGCTAGCCTGCGACCAGCCTTCTAACTTATGGAGGTTGCTAGTGGCTCTCTGGCCGGAAGAGGAATAATGTATGGTTAGTATAGAGCTGGGGGGGGGGGGGGGTGCACCCTTGTTGAAATAGGCTGGTGTATAAATAGTTTTAAAGAAATGCTGTAAGGTAAGAATGCTTTTAAAAAAACAAATTCATAAATATTACAAAATGCAA
Organism: Lithobates septentrionalis; assembly: GCA_037952835.1. NCBI lineage: Eukaryota > Metazoa > Chordata > Amphibia > Anura > Ranidae > Lithobates > Lithobates septentrionalis. The sequence continues at coordinate 370,761 of JBBDGP010002838.1, forward strand.
AGTGAGTTTACAGAAGAAATTTTCAGTCAAATCAGTATTTGATATGACTGCCATTTGACTTCAAACCAGCATCTATCCAATTCATAAAGCTCTTTTGAAGAAGCAGACAAAAGGTTTGAGGATCATAGATGCAGTGCTTGGTGAAGGAAACGAAATGCAGCAGATGAGAGACAGCATGCTTACTCCCCTTCCACATCGGAAAATGTCCAGCAGTGCCATCAACCCAGAACTGGGGCAAACCAGTGGGACTCGAGTACGCTCATCTACTCTTGAAAGAAGTCTGGCCACAAGTGGTCTTCATGGAAGAATTCGGGCCAAAAAGCCATTCCTCCAATGTGGAAGTAAGGCTGAGCGACTCAACTATGCAGGAAAACCTAGGCACTGGGGTGCAGAAACATGGCAACAGGTGCTCTGGACTGATGAGTCAACATTTGAACTCTTTGGCTGTAGAAGGAGGCAGTTTGTTGGGGGAAAGGCTGGAGAGTGGTACAATGAGTGTCTGCAGGCAACAGTGAAGCATGGTGGAGGTTCCTTGCAAGTCTGGGGCTGCATTTCTGCAAATGGAGTTGGAGATTTGTTCCAGGATGAACTGTGTCCTCAATGCTGAGAAATACAGGCCCTTATCCATCATGCCATACCACCAGGGAGGTGTGTGATTGGTCCCAAATGTATTCTACAGCAGGATAATGGCCTCCAAACATACAGCCAATGTCATTAAGAACTATCTTCAGTGTAAAGAACAAGGAGTCCTGGAAGTGATGGTTTGGCCCCCACAGAAGATCTGTGGTTAGTTCTCCGATGTATGGAACAACCTACCTGCCGAGTTCCTTCAAAAACTGTCTCCTTCTACCTAGAAGAATTGATGCTGTTTTGAAGGCAAAGGGCGGTCACACCAAATATTGATTTCTCTTCTGTTAATAACATGGAAAGTAAACTGATAAAAATAAACATAACACTTCTATTTCTTTTATTTGCAGCATTTTTTCACACCTGCCTAAAACTTTTGTATAGTATTATGTATATGTGTATGTGTATTTACCCCCTTTCATGACTAGGCCATTGTTTGCTATACGTCACTGCGTTACTTTGACAATTGCACGGTCACGTAACGCTGAACAATTACATTTGTCATATTTTTTTCCCCACAAAGAGCTTTCTTTCGGTGGTATTTGATCGTGTGTGTGTGTGTGCTTATGTATGTATGTGTATGTATATATATAATTTTTTTTTTCTGCTATAAACAAAGACTGACAATTTTGGAAAATTCAGTACAAGTTAGGCTTTCATTTGGTGGTAGATGATAACTGATATCTCCAGTGTGGGTTTTTAATTTTCTTTTCTTTATCAATGGAAAACTGGGCCAGAATAGTAAAAATATGTTTTGTTTTTTTTAAATTTAGCTGTATATTTCTTGCTATTACCATACCACCAAAAAACAACCCCAAATAAATGATCCTGCTCCTGATGATCGCAGTGATACCACATATGTGTATGTTAGTTGTTTGTACCCGTAGTACAGCCCAGAAACAATAGTGCGCATTTTGCTTTTTTTTTTTTATTATCCTGCTTAAACCACACTGGCACTAATTTAAAAAAAAATGCTTTAAAAAAAAAGGTCCTACCCGAAATATACTGACCCTGACCTTTTTGGCCCTTGCCTATACCCTAAGACTAACCTAGATCAAACCTTAATCTAGCTATTTTTTGTCCTTTATTGTTAAAGTGTTTTGTAAAGGCTCGGTTTTTTGTGTTTTTATTTATTTATTTTCTTCCTATAAAAGTAACAAACATGTTATACTTTCCACCTCTGTGCAGTTGGTTTTGCACAGAGCAGCCTGGTTTCTTCTATTCTCGGGTCCCTCTTTGCCTCTCCCTCCTGTTCAGCGCCCCCACAGCAAGCGGCTTGCTATGGGGGCACCCGAGCTGAGTCACAGCCCCTTGTGTCCATTCAGACACGGAGCCCCGGCCCTGCCCCCTCTCTCCCCAGATTGGCTAGCTGATTTTGACAGCAGTGGGAGCCAATGGCGCCGCTGCTGTGTCTCAGCCAAATCGGGAAGGAGGATCTCAGACACCCGAGGGACTCGTTAGCATCGCTGGACAGAGAGGGACCTCAGGTAAGTGTGAGGGGGGCTGCTGCACACAGAAGGCTTTTTATCTTAATGCATAGAATGCATTAAGATAAACCTTCAGCCTTTACAACACCTTTACATTTTTTTTTATTTTACACACTTTGTTTCCTTTTTCTCCTGCAAGGAGACAAACATAAAATGAATCTTTCTCTCCATTCAGAAGAAAAAGAAAACGCATGGGTGGGCTGCACAGTGACTGATCACTGTGATAGCCAATCAGAGGCTGTCAGGTGATTGGGAACCAGCAGTCTCAGGTCCCGATCATTAGTAGGAGACCGGGGACTCTTGGTAATGGGAGCACGCTCCCAGCACAAAGACAAATACGTATATATGCGGCCCCCAGGATAAAGACCCACTTCCTACTGTTGGCGGGAAGGAGTTAATCGTCCTGCGGCTGATTGAAAAAAAAGCACAATAAAAATTGCAATAAGTGTATATTGATTTGTTTGCGCAAAAGTTAAAGCATCTACAAAATAGGGGAAAGATTTATGACATCTTTATTATTATTTATTTATTTATTTTTTTACTAGTAATGGCGGTGATCAGTGATTTTTATCAGGACTGCGACATTATGGCGGACAGATCGGACAGCCCATCCGGCTCCCCTGTGCACCTGGATAGGAGGGGCGGCAGCATAAAGCGGAACCGATCCCCTCCATTTTCCTCCTGCAGTCGCTGGAAGTCTGCTTCTCCTTCTCTCCCTCCAGCAGCTGCAGGAGGAAAATGGAGAGGATCGGTTCTTCTATATGCCGCTTCTGCCACCCCTCCTGTCCAGCTTTCTCTTCTTTCTGCTGCCCCTGTGTGCTCCCCTGGCTCCCCCTCGTTCCTCCGCCGCTTTAATGGCTCCCCCCCACCCTCTCCCACCGGCTGCTGCGGAGGATGTGTCAAGATGGAGAGAGGGGAAGGGGCCGGTAAATATATAATTTACGGACCCATTCCTTTTCTGAATGGACAGAATCAGTGAGCTATACCAATCGCTCCTCTGTCCATTCATAACTGACCACAATAAACAGGAGGAAAAAAGCGCGGTCAGTTCCATAGCTATGCTGGAAACTGTGTGCTGCTCTCCAATGATCAGACTTGTCCTGACACACACCCCCTGCACAGCCATTCACTGGGAAGTTCAGTGAGCTACTGTTTCTCCTCCCCCCCAGCTCTTATGCAGCTGAGAACAGAGGGAATGTAATCACTTATAAAAAAAAGGGTATTTATAATATTTTTATATCTATACACAAAAGTTTTGCCTTTCATTTCTATTTTAAACTGAATAGATTGTCTTACAAGGTAATTATTTACAATTGGACCGAATTGCATGAGTGTCTGGTGGAGGCTTCTATGACTTCCAATGATCACATTTCACATCAGGTTGGTGGCACACACCTGCAAACAAAACAATTCCGTCCCCAGCAGGTGTGCACATCTCATCCAGAATACTGAGCCGGTGATCATCAGGGGGGTACTGAGAGTACACACTCTCCGCTTTCTTCTGCCGCGTTCAGTAAATTCAATTAGCAGCCCTGCAAAGAAGATGAGAGATACGGGAACTGGGGAGATGTTTATCCGAATGTGCAGAATTAGGAAGTCATGATAGAAATAAGATGACAGCGTTGTGATCTGATTCGGGTAAGCGGTTTTTCATCTGCTCCTATATAACAATTGTATAGTGTTTAAAATGTATACATTGCTTTAAATATTGTTTTTTTTTTCTTGTATGTGATTAAATACATTGTCTTTGATCATGTGCTAATTAAATTGCAGATATATTCCTGATGAAGCGGCTCAGTCCGCGAAACTAGTAGAAATGCTTTCCGTGACCAACTATCCCACTGTGATCTTCCCCATCACGGGAGTATTATCTTGGCGGTACGCATGGACCGTCACCTATTTTTTAATTCACCATTGATTTTTTTTGTCATGTGTTGTGTATCAATAAACGTTTGTATTTTTTTTTAAACGATTGTTTATATACCTGTATCTACCTTCATTGTATTGTACCGAGAGAGTCCATTTGCCCCCTAGTTTTTTGGTGAGACCTGGCCAGGGACCCAACCCCTTTATTTCTAAAAATTTCTGGATGATGGTACAACTTCTAATTGATCTTACTCATTTATCAGTATTGTTTGTAGAGGCTATTCATAATGTTTGATCTGCATTATACAAAAGGTCTTATTTAATAAAGCAAAGCATGGTTTAGGACAGGAATATGCAATTAGCGGACCTCCAGCTGTTGCAAAACTACAAGTCCCATCATGCCTCCGCCTCTGAGTGTCATGCTTGTGGCTGTCAGAGTCTTGCTATGCCTCATGGGACTTGTAGTTCTGCAACAGCTGGAGGTCCGTTAATTGCATATCCCTGGTTTAGGAGATACCCCCTGTATCTGCATGTGCCGAAGTCATCGGCACATGCGCACTGAAGCAACGGCACATATGTGCCGTTGCTTTAGTTAGTGTGCCGTTACCGGCGGCTCCCGCGCGTGACGTCATCGCGGCTCTGGCCAATCACAGTGTCGGAGCCCGCAATACCCGGAAGTAACTCCGGGAACGATGTCGCCAGCTGGAGCGAGGTACGAGGAACACTGCGGGGGCTTCGATCTAAGGTAAGTAATTCATAATGAGCTAGTATGCTATGCATACTAGCTCATTATGCCTTAGTCTTGCAGGTTTTTTTTTTTGTGTGGGTTTACAACCACTTAAAGTGGTGAGATAGGTCTGTAAATTGTAACCTGTGTGGGATCTCTGCCTTTGTTTGGAATTAACGATATATGTTCTTCTAGAAGGCCCCGTAAGCCTTTTGGTTTAGAAGCCAGGGAACTGAAAGCCTCTAGGAATGGGTGGGCAAGAGTCTTAGTAAAAGTTTTGTAATACATTGCAGGAAGACTGTCGGGACCTGTGCTTTTACCCATTTTAAATTGTTTCAGTGACATGGTAAGTTCCTCAATCGAAATTGGCCGATTGAGATTTGAGGAATCAAGTTTAGAAAGTGACTTGTGACTATATAGTTTCAGGAAATCTGAGATGAGAGTGTGACGAGAGGACTGATTGGAAAAGTGGGGGATCTCGGGGTGTAGGTTTTATAATGCTCAGCATAATATTGAATGAACTGAGATGCAATGTCTTCGTTGGAGGATAATGGTTGCTTGTTCTCGTTTAGCTTGTAGTACTCTCCCTAAGAGTTTGCTACTTTTGTTTAATTCTCTATTTAAGGGTATGGAACATAACACGGTAGTATGACATGACAGCACAGTCCTGACGAAGATTATCAGCAGTGACATGATGGAAAGGAAGGTAACAAAGATTAATTGTCACTATCCAAACTCTATGCCCTATTGCAAATTGTTGATAAATCATGACTAACAACTCTGGGTCATAGGCAACTTTAGGAAAAAAACATACCCATGTGTTGTAAAATATTTGCAGGAACTAGCTCCTGTCTGTTTTTTATTGCTGTCTGTGTCCCTGTTAAGGAGATTCACCCTCTCTATTTGTCCTGCTTACCATTATCATTGAAAGTAAAAGAAAATCACAGCTTTTGGGTTGTCCCCAGAAAAGTAATAGAGAGGAAATCTTACAATGGGGACACTACTGGTGACCTGGGGGGCCCCCACAAAATTCCCTTAATTTTCAGGGATTTCCTCTCACTTCCTGTTTGGCGATGGGACAGGAAGTGAAGGGAAATCTCCGTAATGGGACACAGATGGTGAAAAAAAATCTGACAGGTGTTATAACACTCCCCTATGCTATCCAAAATGAGAAAAAAGTGTTGCCTATAGTTCTACTTTAAAAATCATTTATCCAACAGGCATTAACAGTGCCTTGAAAAAGTATTCGTACCCCTTGAAATTTTGCACATTTTGTCATGTTACAACCAGAAACCTAAATGTATTTTATTGGGATGTTATGTGATAGACCAACACAAAGTGGCACATAATTGTAAAGTGGAAGGAAAATTATAAATGGTTTTAATTTTTTTTTTACAAATAAATATGTGAAAAGTGTGGCGTGCATTTGTATTCAGCCCCCCTGAGTCAATACTTTGTAGAACCACCTTTCCCTGCAATTACAGTTGCAAGTCTTTTTGGGGATGTCTCTATCAGCTTTGAGAGGGACATTTTTGCCCATTCTTCTTTGCAAAATAGCTCAAGCTCTGTCAGATTGGATGGAGAGCGCAGGGCCGATCCTAGGGTCACAGATGTCTGGGTGTAGAAATATTTCTGGCGCCCCCCACATGGGTGTGGTAATCTTACTAACTACTCCCCTCAGGAGTCTTCCTTATCCTGGAATCCTTCCACGATCTTTAAACAAAATACAGAAAGAGAAGCAGAGTATTCTAATGAGACCTGGAGGGGGGGTCTCTCTAATGGACACAGAGGGCCTCTGTTAGAGAGAGCCCCCACCAGGCCCCATTAGAGACTACAATGGGGTCTAATGGATCCTGGAGGGGGGGAGGTCTCTCTAACAGAGGTCCTCTCTGTGTCCATTTGAGTGTCTATGTTAGAAAGAGCCCCCATCAGTGCCCATCAATGCAGCCTTACCAGTGCCCATCAGCTTAGCCTCACCAGTGCCCATCAATGCAGCCTCATTGGTGCCCATCAATGCAGCCTGATTAGTGTCCATCAATGCAGCCTCACCAGTCCCCACCATTGCAGCCTGATCAGTGTGCATCAATGCAGCCTCACCTATGCCCATCAGTGCAGCCTGACCAGTGTCCATCAATGCAGCCTCATCAGTGCCCATCAATGCAGCCTTATTGCCCATCAATGCAGCCTCATCAATGCCCATCAGCTCAGCCTCATCAGTGCCCACCAATGCAGCCTCACCAGTCCCCACCAATGCAGTCTGATCAGTGCCCATCAATACAGCCTCATCAATGCCCATCAACTCAGCCTCATCAGTGCCCATCAATGCAGCCTCACCAGTGAGTGCCCACCAATGCAGCCTGATCAGTGCCCAACCATGCAGCCTCACCAGTATCCATCAATGCAGCCTGATCAGTGCCACTGCCCATCAATGCAGCCTCACCAGTGCCCATCAGCTTAGCCTCTACAGTGCCCATCAGCGCAGCCTCACCAGTGTCCATCAATGCAGCCTCATTAGTGCCCATCAATAAAACCTGATTAGTGCATGGGTATTAGAGAGAGGAGAGCCGCCAGATCTCACAGAGCGGGGGATCTCCCGCTATGACACAGCATGAATTTGAATTAATTACCTGGCGGCCGCTGTCATTTGAAGTCCCGGCTCCTTTGATAGAAGTCACACGTCCCGACATTGGACCAGTGTGCTGCCTGTCATAGAAGCCAGCACTTCATATGACAGTGGCCGCCAGGTAATTAACTAAAATCCATGCTGTGTCACGGCGGGAGATTCACTCTCTGTATGTTCCAGCCCTGGGAGAGCATCTGTGAACAGCAATTTTCAAGTCTTGCCACTGCTTCTTAATTGGATTTAGGTCTGGACTTTGACTGGGCTATTCTAACACATGGATATTCTTTGATCTAAACCATTCTGTTGTAGCTCTGGCTGTATGTTTAGGGTCGTTGTCCTGCTGGAAGGTGAACCTCTGCCCCAGTTTCACGTCTTTTGCAGACTCTAACAGATTTTCTTCTAAGATTGCCCTGTATTTGGCTCCATCTATCTTCCCATCCACTCTGACCAGCTTCCCTGTCCCTGCTGAAGAAAAGCATCCCCACATGATGCTGCCACCACCATGTTTCACGGTGGGGATGGTGTGTTCAGGGTGATGTGCAGTGTTAGTTTTCCGCCACACATAGCGTTTTGCTTTTAGGCCAAAAAGTTCAATTTTTTTCTCATCTGACCAGAGCACCTTCTTCCACATGTTTGCTGTGTCCCCCACATGGCTTCTCGCAAACTGCAAATGGGACTTCTTATGGCTTTCTTCCAACAATGACTTTCTTCTTGCCACTCTTCCATAAAGGCCAGATTTGTGGAGTGCACGACTAATAGTTGTCCTGTGGACAGATTCTCCCACCTGAGCTGTGGATTTCTGCAGCTCCTCCAGAGTTACCATGGACCTCTTGGCTGCTTCTCTGATGAATGCTCTCCTTGCCCGGCCTGTCAGTTTAGGGGGATGGCCATGTCTTGGTAGGTTTGCCATACTCTCCATTTTCGGATGATGGATTGAACAGTGCTCTGTGAGATGTTCAAAGCTTGGGATATTTTTTTTATAACCTAACCCTGCTTTAAACTTCTCCACAACTTTATCCCTGACCTGTCTGGTGTGTTCCTTGGCCTTCATGATGCTGTTTGTTCACTAAGGTTCTCTAACAAAACTCTGAGGGCTTCACAATACAGCTGTATTTATACTGGGATTAGATTACACACAGGTGGACTCTATTTACTAATTAGGTGACTTCTGAAGGCAATTGGTTCCAATAGATTTTAGTTATGGGGAATCAGAGTAAAGGGGGCTGAATACAAATACATGCCAAATATTTATTTGTAAAAAAAATGTTGAAAACCATTGATCATTTTCCTTCCACTTCACAATTATGTGCCACTTTGTGTTGGTCTATCACATAAAATCCCAATAAAATACATTTACGTTTTTGATGTAACATGACAAAATGTGGAAAATGTCAAGGGGTATGAACACTTTTTCAAGGCACTGTACTTTGTATTAAAATATTGAGCTTGGTTACTTCTTTTTTTCTTTTCCATGACAAACATTAAATAGTATGAAACTTTGTGTCATTTCTGCTTCAGATAATGTTGCAAAAATCTAACCTGTTTTAAGCCTGCACTAGTTTAATAAATAATAAACTAATAATAAAAATAAATAAATAAAATAATATTATATAAAAATAATAATAATATATACTAATAATAATCATAATAATAATAATAATAATGTGGACTTTTTTTTAGCCTGCATTAGTTTAGTAAATAATAAACAAATAGATAAATGATTCAATAAAAATAATTTAATAAATGTCCATAATCTTTTAGTTAGATTAAAAAGGGGACCTGCAATAATTTACACTCTTGATTTTATTTCTCAAGAAATATGTTATTTTAGAATGGTGCCTTCACTACTCTCAAGCTGAAAACAATGGTGCCACTGATTACCAGAAATAAAATTGTACAACATAGTTATTTGGTAGTAAATTGCACTGTGTATGTGAGGCTACATGGAGCTTGCCTGTTTAACTGATTTATAGCTTGTTGCTCTCGTACGGCGAGGGATTGTGGAACTGTTATTGACTGACAACAAAGATGGAATCAGCTCGAGTAGTATGGAAGAAATATATTCTCTTCAGGCAGTCTCCCAGTTACGATCCTCCGACTTGCGAACGACTCCTACTTACGAACGGGAGGCGGTGTGACATTCTGCGCATGCGCGGCCACTTTTCGACGGCGGGCACCTCGGAAACCATCGGAAAACGTCATCTGCGCATCCACGGCTACTTGACAGAACATCGGAAAACGACATCTCTGCTGTTCTGCGCATGCGCTTCTGACTTACGCACATATCCGACTTAAGAACAAACCGGCAGTCCCTAACCTTTTCATAACTCAGGGACTGCCTGTATAAAATTCCAGTGTGGTGCTTCTTTCTGACAGTTTTATAGAGAGGAAATTATACTGAAAGTGACTGGCTCATTTTACAGTAATCTATATATACCGTATATACTCGAGTATAAGTCGTTCCGAGTATAAGTCGAGGCCCTAATTTACCACAAAAAAATGGGAAAAACTTAGTGACCCGAGTATAAGACGAGGGTGAGAAATGCACAGCTACTATAAGTGGAATATAGGGTCAACAAAGCCCATTTGCACCCTCACTGTGCCCATTTGCAGCCATAGGTCCCCCAAACTTCAAACTCGGTAATTAAGGGTTCCTAGATGCCCCCTAGCTGCAGCCAAAATTTGGGGTCTCTGAACCCAAAGGGTCCCAAAATGACATTGCTGCAGATGGACACAGTTGACCGACTTTGGGGCCCCATATCTCAGGGCCACTTAGTGCTAAGAACCCCAAATTTGGTGTGCAAACCCAGTGAAACTAGCACCATAAAATTTTTAAAGCTGGGGTTTCTAGCACCAAGTGGCCCTGAGATACGGGGCCCCAAAATCGGTTCAGAAAATGTCAAGCACTTTTCTACAGCAGAGAATGACATTTTCCGAACCGATTTTGGGGCCCCATATCTCGGGGCCATGTAGTGCTAGCAACTCCATCTTTGGATATGTTGTGGTACCAATGGGTTTGCACACCAAATTTGGGGTTCCTAGCACTAAGTGGCCCTGAGATACAGGGCCCCAAAGTCGGTTCGGAAAATGACATTTTTTGGTGCAGAAAAGTGCTTGACTCGAGTATAAGTCGAGGGGGGCACTTTCAGCACAAAAAAATGTGCTGAAAAACTCGACTTATACTCGAGTGTATATATATATATATATATATATATATATATATATATATATATATACACACCTTTTACCTTTTAAAGGGTAACTCCACTTTCGTAGGGAAAAACAATAGCGAATAAAGAAAAAATAATATAGCGTATACAATTGCAAAGTCATATTGTAATTGAATGTTATTAAAAATGACCTTTCCTTTTCAATCTGCAGCCACTGTCATTTTCTGTAAATGCATTGCTATATGGCTACCTGAAGTTGTTCTGTACGCAAAATGTGTACTGACCAGGGGCGGACTGACCATCGGGCAATTCGGACAGGGACCGAGGGCCCGTGGCCAGTAGGGGGCCCCATGACAGCTTCCACTTCGATCTACCCGTCAATCACAGCTAGCTGACGGGTAGATCAGGTCCTGAATCACTGCTCCCTGCTAAGAGACTGCTGCAGTGTAACCGAACCTCTCGTGATGTGCTCCTCCCCGCCGGCCCCTCCTTCCCTCCCCTCCATCCCAGGTGCTTGTATTTGTCATCACCTCGGACGGACGAGAAGAGAGGAGGGGCCGGCGGGGAGGAGCACATCACGAGAGGTATGTTTACAGGCGCTTCCCGCGCTACTCTGCATCTAGGAAGGAAAGTGCAGCAGCTGCTGTCCTGTGTCCCTCTATGTGCCCAGCATCCTGCTCTCTGCCCAAAAGCCCTGCTGTCTGCCCATACCCTGATGTCTGCCCATACCCTGCTGTCTGCCCATACCCTGCTGTCTGCCCATACCCTGCTGTCTGCCCATACCCTGCTGTCTGCCCATACCCTGATGTCTGCCCATACCCTGCTGTCTGCCCATACCCTGCTGTCTGCCCATACCCTGCTATCTGCCCCATGCCCTGATGTCTGCCCATACCCTGCTATCTGCCCCATGCCCTGATGTCTGCCCATACCCTGCTATCTGCCCCATGCCCTGATGTCTGCCCATGCCCTACTCTTTGCCCCATGCCCTGCTGTCTGCCCATGCCCTGCTTTGTGCCCCTATTCCCTGATGTCTGCCCCATGCTCTAATGTTTACCCCATGTCATGCTCTGTGCCCCCTTGCCCTGCTCTGTGCCCCCAAGCCCTGCTGTCTACCCTATGTCCCGCTCCGTGCCCCCATGCCCTGCTGTCTGCCCCGCTGTCTACCCCCATGCCCTGCTCTGTGCCCCCATGCCCTGCTCTGTGCCCCATGCCCCGCTCTGTGCCCCCATGCCCTGCTCTGTGCCCCCATGCCCTGCTCTTTGCCCCTATGCCCTGCTCTGTGCCCCTATGCCCTGCTGTCTGCCCCATGCACTATAGTCTGCCAATACCGTGCTATCTGCCCCATGACCTGATGTCTGCCCATGCCCTGCTCTGTGCCCCCATGCCCTGCTGTCTGCCCCCTCGCCTTGCTCTTTGCCCCATGCCCTGCTGTCTGCCCATGCCCTGCTCTGTGGCCCCATTCCCTGATGTCTGCCTCATGCTCTGATGTCTACCCCATGTCGTGCTCTGTGCCCCCTTGCCCTGCTCTGTGCCCCATGCCCTGCTGTCTACCCTATGCCCTGCTCCGTGCCCCCATGCCCTGCTGTCTGCCCCCATGCCCTATAGTCTGCCCACGCCCTGCTCTGTGCCCCCATGCCTTGCTCTTTGCCCCATGCCCTGCTTTGTAACCCCATTCCCTGATGTCTGCGCCATGCTCTTATGTCTACCCCATGCCATGCTCCGTGCCCCCTTGCCCTGCTCCGTGCCCCCATGCCCCGCTGTCTGCCCCCATGCCCTGCTCTGTGCCCCCATGCCCTGATGTCTGCCTCATGCCCTATAGTCTGCCCATACCCTGCTATCTGCCCCATGCCCTGCTCTGTGCCCCCATGCCTTGCTCTTTGCCCAATGCCCTGTTGTCTGCCCCATGCCCTGCTCTGTGCCCCCATTCCCTGATGTCTGCCCCATGCAGTGCTCTGTGCCCCCTTGCCCTGCTGTCTACCCTATGCCTTGCTCTGTGCCCCCATGCCCCGCTGTCTGCCCCCATGCCCTGCTCTGTGCCCCCATGCCCTGATGTCTGCCCCTTGCTCTGATGCCTACCCCATGCCATGCTCTGTGCCCCCTTGCCCTGTGTCCCCATGCCCTACTGTCTACCCTATGCCCTGCTCCGTGCCCCCCTGCCCTGCTGTCTGCCCCATGCCCTGCTTTGTGCCCCCATGCCCTGCTCTGTGCCCCCATGCCCTGATGTGTGTGCCCCCATGCCCTGGTCTGTGCCCCCATGCCCTGATGCTTGCCCCACACCCTGCTCGGTGCCCCATGGCCTGCTGTCTGCCCCATGCCCATGCTCTGATGTGTGCCCCCATGCCCTGCTGCCTGCCCCCATGCCCTGCTGCCTGCCCCCATGCCCTGCTGCCTGCCCCCATTCCCTGTTGCCTGCCCCTATGACCTGCTGCCTGCCCCCATGATGTGCCCTGTGATGTGTCCCATGACCTACTGTGTGCCCTGTGATATGCCCTACTGTGTGCCCCATGATGTGCTCTACTGTGTGCCCTTGTGGTGTGCCCCATGTTGTGTCCTACTGTGTGCCCCATTCCCTACTATGTGCCCCACTGTGTGCCCAATTCCCTCCTGTGGGCCTTGTGATGTGCCCTGAGCCCTACTGTATGCCCCATGATGTGCCCTGTACCCTGCTGTGTGCCATATGATGTGCCCTGCTGTGTGCCCCTTGATGCATCATTCAGTGCCCCATAGTGTGCTTTTCTGTGTGCATCATACAGTGCCCTATATGTGCCCTCTTGCTTCATGTAATATACCCTGCTGTACCCCATAATGTATCCTCTTGCCCCCACGTAATATGTCCTGCTATGCCTCATAATGTGCCCTGCTGTGCCCCATAATATGAGATTGTATCCCTCCTAATGTGCTCTGCTGTGCCCCTTAATGTGCCCTCATGCCCCCATGTAATATGCCCTGCTGTGTCCTATTATGTGCCCTCTTGTCCCCATGTAATATGCCCCATGATGTGCTCTGTTGTGCCCCATAATGTGCCCTCATGCCCCTATGTAATATACTCTGCTGTACCCCATAATGTACCCTCCTGCCCCATGTAATGTTCCATGCTGTGCCCCTCTGTCTCCCCATATGTAATGTGCCCTATAATGTTCCCTGCTGCCCCCCCCCCTGTAATGTGTCCTACTGTTCCTCCCCCACCTGTAATGTTCCCTGGTGTGCCCCATAATGTGCCCTGCTGCTATCCATGTAGTGTGCCCTCCTGCCGTCCACACACACATATTGTGCCCTCCTGACCCCCTGTGCTATGACCTGCTGACTATACTTTGCCATGGTTCCTCCATGCTCTACCCTGCTGCCCCCTGTGTACTGTGCTTGCTTGACATCCAATGCTCTGCCCTTCTGCCCCCTGTGCACTGTTTATCTCAGGTTCAACCCAGAATTGAGGCGTCCACGCAGTGCAAGATGGAGGGTGGGGCTTTGTGTGGGTGTGGCTTGAGTGTGGGCAGGGACACAGGGGGCCCCATGATCTCCTGTTGCCCGGGGGCCCCATGAGTTGTCAGTCCGCCCCTGGTACTGACCACCCCCAGAAACATCACTTCCTGCTTGTGTGATTGGCTCACCAATTTTCCTAGAAGTCTGCCTAAGATACAAGTCAGATTTCAGGCATCCCCTGCAACAAAAATTTCATTTTTAGTGAGATACTCCCTTTACCGGGGGGTCTCAAATTGGCGGCCATCCAACTGTTGCGAAACTACAAGTCCCATGAGGCATTGCAAGGCTGACAGTTACAAGCATGACTCCCACAGGCAGAGGCATGATGGGACTTGTAGTTTTGCAATAGCTGGATGGTCACCAGTTTGAGACCCCCTGCCCTAAAGGCACACGTCTAAATAGATGCAGGCCCAGCAGATTTCCACATTAGTGCTCTGCAGCTGCACACCTAATTGATAATTATAAAACCACTCCCATTAGACCCACTCGGCACAGAGGGAAAAACCCGGGGATTCCTTCAGAATAACAAAAGGTAGGAATCTGCAACAAAAATGGAGTTCCGCTTTAAAATTTGAAATTCATAAAATTTTAAAGATGTAATACTCACTCTTGACCACAAGATGCCAGTGTTTGACTGCTTCATGGTAACAGGACTGCCAGATTATAGTATGGGGGTCAAAAGGGCTTTATCGTTCCTTCTGATCTGCTCAATATAAGTAGACTGGTGATCCCTACTCAAGTACTCTCCATTCTGATCAGCCTGATAGTCTTTCAGTTCCTATTACTTTTTCCATACTGAGGAACGCAATTACAGCTATAAGGCTAGGCACTTGTTTCTTTTAGTAAAAAAGCTCATCTATTACAGGAGTTCAGAGAACTATTATTTCACATCCTTTAACAGGATTTTTTTTGGGTACCAAGAACACATGGCACACAAATTATCATATAACATACACCGTAATCTTTATTACATCTGCAAGTACAAAACATTAAAAATGGGTGACTCAGTAGTTCCAACATCACAGGTATTCTTTAGTACATAAAAAAGAAAACATGTCAGCGCTTTTTGCCTCATAATCACTTACCGACTGCGCACTGTAGCTTTACTGATACAATGCAGCAGGGGCGTCGGGAGGGGGTGGCTAGACGTGGCTGAAGCCCCGAATGTGCCCCGAAAAGCCCCGAGCCTCAGGCATGGAGCTCTTCATTATAAGCCCCGAGCGGCGAGCGCCAGGACCGATCTGATCCCGAGCGCCGCCGATGTTGGCCGAGTGCCTCTAGCAGGTCCCGCCTTCTGGAGCCTGCAACGCCTATGATGGACGTCCCTCTGGTCCAATGCTGGGACCGCGGGACGTGTGACGTCCATCATAGGCGCTGCAGGCTCCTGAAGGCGGGAATTACAATGCGGCCGCCGCGCCACTGTGAGATCCCCGCTCAGCGCTCAGGCGGCCCGCTCTCCTCTCCTCCTCGGCTCCTCTGACTGACTGCCTGGCTGCTGTGACACCGCACACCACGGCTGAGCTGAGGTAGGTCAGACAGTGTATGTGTGTCAGGCAGGTCAGTGTAGGTAAAGGTCAGTGTAGGTAAAGGTCAGTGTAGGTAAATGTCAGTGTAGGTAGGTCACTACGGTCAGTGCAGGTATGTCAGTGTAGGTAAATGTCAGTGTATGTAGGTCAGTGTAGGTAAATGTCAGTGTAGGTAAATGTCAGTGTATGTAGGTCAGTGTAGGTAAATGTCAGTGTATGTAGGTCAGTGTAGGTAAATGTCAGTGTAGGTAGGTCAGTGAATGTAAATGTCAGTGTAGGTAGGTCAGTGTAGGTAGGTCACTATGGTCAGTGTAGGTAGGTCAGTGAATGTAAATGTCAGTGTAGGTAGTTCACTACCGTCAGTGTATGTAGGTCAGGTAGGTCACGGCCCAGCCCCAAAAAAAAAGGCCTGCATCACGTGTACACACGCGCCCCCCCCCCCCCCCCCCCGTTTCCAGCCTTGGACTTCGGGCTGAAGCCCCTGGTCTTTTTGACACCTAGCAACGCCCCTGCAATGCAGGCCGGCTGTGCAGAATCACTTATATATAAGTCAATGATGGCGAAACCTTGACACCCCAGATATTTTGGAACTGCATTTCTCATGATGCTCATGCACTCTGTAGTGTAGTTCAGTATAATAGGAAATGTCGTTTTCAAAACATCTGGAGTGCCAAGGTTCCCCATCACTGATATAAGTGATTCTGCTATTCTGTGTGGCTTCACTTTGATTAGTCGCAGCAGAAGCCGATCAGAGACAGAAGCCGACCCGCTAATCGGCGAGGAGACAGACTGGATGGAGCTCTGCATAGGTAAGCAATTCGGAGCTCCGTCCTGTCAGCAGGATTGTGCTGGATTTTGTTTCCCTGCAAAGCAGGGATTAAAGAGGAAGTAAACCCTAATGGGTTTTACTTCCTCTTTATTTCCCTACAAAGGTAAAGCATAATGGGCTACTATGCATTGCATAGTAGCCCATTATGTATCACTTACCTGAAACCGAAGCCTCCACTGTCACCACTAGCAGCGAGCGTCCATCTGCACCCCTCTGCCAGTCACGGGGCAGCAAACTCCAGCTCTGTGACTGGCCGGAGTCGCGTGACGTCACTCCCACTCGTGCGCGTGGGAGCCGCCAGTCACGGAATGACTCCTTTAGAAATGGCACGATCTGCCCTTTCTAAAGTGCGCATGCGCCGTAGACATCTGCGCGCGGCTTTTTTGTAAGTTTCTCCTAAACCGTGGAGAATCGATCGCATCCCTTAGTGAAAGCAGCACACAATACACACAAACACTGGCTAGGCACACATTTAACTCTTTGATCGCCTTAGATTTTTAACCCCCTTCCCAGCCAGTGTCAGTAGTATAGCGATTGGGCATATTTTTAGCACCGATCCCTGTATTAGTGTCACTGGATCCCACAAAGTGTCTGTGTCAGATTGTCCACCGCAATATCGCAGTCCCGCTATAAGTCGCTGATCGCCACCATTACTAGTATAAAATAAATAAAAATTCCAGTGTATATCCCATAGTTTGTAGACGCTATAACTTTTGCACAAACCAATCAATATACGCTTATTGGGATTTTTTAACCAAAATTACATAGTAGAATACATATTGGCCTAAATTTATGAAGAAATTCGATGTTTTTTTTTTTACATTTTTTTATTGGATGTGTTTTATAGCAGAAAGTAAAAAATATTTGTTTTGGATTTTTTTTTTCCCAAAATTGTAGGCCATTTTTTGTTTATAGCGCAAAAAATAAAAAACCCAGTGGTGATCAAATATCACCAAAAGAAAAGCTCTATTTGTGGGAAAAAATTATATAAACTTTATTTGAGTACACCATTGCATGACCGCACAATTGTCAGTTAAAAACGCAGTGCCGTCTCGCAAAAAAATGGCCTGGTCATGAAGAGGGGTAAATCTTCTGCAGGTCAAGTAGTTAACAATAATAATACATTTTGACTTGGTAAAAGAGCGATGTCTTGATATACAATTAGTTTCATGTCACAACTGGGTATAAAAGAGAAGAGAGGCATCTCTAAGTGTAGCAATACAGTTACATTTAATGAAGTACAACATTCAGAAACTCACATGGTTGATGTCTAAAAGAGGCATATCTAAGTATGCAGGCATCCGTGGTAAAGCTGTCCATATAGACCGCCCTCCTCACCGCCATTGACGTTGTCCCTTCCACTCTGCGCTCCACGAGCGCTTCAAGCCTCGCTTTCAGATCACTCTACTGCAGGGTAGTCTTCCCGGTCACCATTGCAGACTGACAGCGGTGAGATCCGGCGGTGTGGAGGATGTTCTATGTGGACGGCTTTACCCCGGATGTCTGCATACTTAGATGTGGCTGTTTTAATCATCAACCATGTGAGTTGCTAAATGTTGTACCTTCATTAAATGTAACCATATTGCTACACTTAGAGGCTCCTCTCTTCTCTTTTATACTCTGTGGCTCCTGATGGATTTGCTTCTAATCCCCTTTTGGAGGCTTCCATTTGTGGATGGACATTTTATTGTTACACAACCTGGTCACATTGGGATTTTATGTGATAGACCAACACAAATTGGCACATAATTGTAAAGTCGAAGTAAAATGATAAATGGTTTTCCCAAATTTTTTTTACAAATAAATATGTAAAAAGTGTGGTTTGCATTTGTATGGCGCTCCCCTGAGTACTTTGTAGAACCCCCTTTCCCTGCAATTACAGCTGCAAATCTTTTTGGGGACGTCTCTACCAGTTTTGCACATCTAGAGAGGGACATTTTTGCCCATTCTTCTTTGCAAAATAGCTCAAGCTCTGTCAGATTGGATGGAGAGCGTCTGTGAACAGCAAAAGTCTTGCCACAGATTCTCTTTTTTTAATAATCAAAATTTTATTATTTTACTCCATTTATATATACACCAATTATACAACATACTATACCCCTATGTTCAATCCAAAAGAAACAAACTACACATTACATCCTTCCACACCTACCACAATTTTCCCCCCTATCCCAACAATCGAAATTTACATATGCGAAGAGAGAAGAAGAGAAAGAAAAATTAAGACTGGGGCGAAAGGAAAACAATAAAGAACCCAAAAACCACATATACATATAACCATACATTATCTTACCCCTCTCCCTCTTTGATTAGCATTAGAGAAGTTATATCACTATTTACGTCTATCCTTCAAGGCCAGTCTTCTTATATCTATATTCTTAATGACTATACCATTTCTTCCTCCCTTACCCATCTATATTTCCCTCTTCTATTATCTCCTTAGTTCCCAGTTCGCTCATGTCGTTTCAAATTTCTTTCTTTGGTTTTTAACCACATGGACCCATCTCTCCACTTCCTTTATTATATTAACCTCATTTCTCCACTCCATGACTGACGGGATCCGGTCCTGTCTCCAGTATTTTGGAATACATTTTTTTGCTGCATTTAATAAATGTGGGGTTATGCTTTCTCTATATTTTTTGACAGGTCCAGGCGTTCCATGGAATAAATATTGTATAGGCCCAAACTCCATGTGGTCCACCGTCGTTTTTTTAATCCATGGGGCCACTGATTCCCAAAATCGCTTAATTATGGGACATGTCCACCAAAGATGCAGAAAAGTTCCCCTCTGTCCACAACCCCTCCAACATTTATCATTAGCTTCTGAAGAGATTTGTGCTATATTAACTGGTGTCCTATACCATCTCGCTAGGAACTTATATGCCATTTCTTGCACCTTTGTACTTATGGAGGTCGTAAATGTTAACGATATCATTTTATTAATTTGCCACAGATTCTCAATTGGATTTAGGTCTGGACTTTGACTGGGCCATTTTAACACATGAATATGCTTTGATCTAAACCATTCCATTGTAGCTCTGGCTGTATGTTTAGGGTCGTTGTCCTGCTGGAAGGTGAACCTTTGTCCCAGTCTCAAGTCTTTTGCAGACTCTAACAGGTTTTCTTCTAAGATGTCCTGTATTTGGCTCCATCAATCTTCCCATCAACTCTGACCAGCTTCCCTGTCCCTGCTGAAGAAAAGCATCCCCACAACATGATGCTGCCACCACCATGTTTCTTGGTCTCGTCTGACCAGAGCACCTTCTTCAACATGTTTTCTGTGTCCCCCACATGGCTTCTCGCAAACTGCAAACGGGACAACTTATGGCTTTCTTTCACCAATGTCTTTCTTCTTTCCACTCTTCCATAAAGGTCAGATTTGTGGAGAGTACGACTAATAGTTGTCCTGTGAACAGATTCTCCCACCTGAGCTGTGGATCTCTGCAGCTCCTCCAGAGTTATTATGGGCCTCTTGGCTGCTTCTCTGATGAATGCTCTCCTTGTCCGGCCTGTCAGTTTAGGGGGACGGCCATGTCTTGGTAGGTTTGCGGTTGTGCCATACTCTTTCTGTTTTCTGATGATGGATTAAACAATGCTCCGTGAGATGTTCAAAGCTTGGGATATTTTTTTATATCCTAGCCCTGCTCTAAACTTCTCCACAACTTTATCCCTGACCTGTCTGGTGTGTTCCTTGGCCTTCATGATGCTGTTTGTTCTCTAAGGTTCTTTAACAAACCTCTGAGGGCTTCACAGAACAGCTTTATCTATACTGAGATTAAATTACACACAGGTGGACTCTATTTAATAATTAGGTGACTTCTGAAGGCAATTGGTTCTGCTAGATTTTAGTTAGAGGTATCAGAGTAAAGGGGGCTGAATACCAATGCATACCACACTTTTCTCATATTGATTTGTAAAAAAAAATTGAAAACCATTTATCATTTTCCTTCCACTTCACAATTATGTGCCACTTTGTGTTGGTCTATCACATAAAATCCCAATAAAATACATTTACGTTTTTTTTGGTTGTAACATGACAAAATGTGGAAAATTTCAAGGGGTATGAATACTTTTTCAAGGCACTGCATAGAGGTTGTAACCGTATGGGTCTTTCTTAGCACCAGCGTTGGTCTTCACCGAAAATAAAAGGCATCTTCAAGAATTTTTGTCCATATACCTGCTTTCTTTTCTGTGCAATTATTGCACACCGACTCTTTTCCAATTCATAACAGAATTTAATAACAAGGTACTTGGAAAACCAAACAATCCTTCCCAATGTGGCACAACTCGATCCTTCCAGAGGGTTCTCTTCTTCATGAAGCTCCAAACACTTCTAAATGAATGTAGAATATAAACTTGGGTGCTCACAGACTATTTATGTGTATAATAATATTGTTTTTCATGTTGTTTTGAAACTATAAGTGTATATAATATTGATTTTAATTACGAATGCTAAAACTAAGGTTATATACTGTATATGTACAGTGGAACCTTGAATTACGAGCATAATCCGTTCCAGGAGAATGCTTGTAATCCAAAGCACTCGCATATCAAAGCGAGTTTCCCCATAGAAGTCAATGGAATTGAAGATAACTTGTTCCGCATTGACTTCTATTGCATGCAATGCCGCATGTGGCCAGAGGTGGGGGGCGCCGGAGAGCCTCGAAAAGGCTCTGAAACACTCGGGAACGGAGTATTTCCGAGTGGTTCTGAGTATTGCCGAACGGCTCTGAACCGTTCCGAATGTCACCGGCGCCCCCGTACCTCTGGCCAAATACGGTTCTGCACACCCCATTAGCTTGAATTCTGCTCGTTTTGCGAGACAGCACTCGCAAACCAAGTCAGAATAAAAAAAAAAAAAGTTGCTCTTCTTCAAAAACGCTCGTTAACCGCGTTACTCGTTAACCAAGGTTCCACTGTAATTGTATTTACTTTAACATTGATCTGCACTTGTGACTTTACCAGAGAACTTCAGGAACAAGATCCCTGGCTAAGTCATCTGCATCCTAAACTAACATTTCAGTTTTGGTTAGGAACTGGTAGGTTAAAAATGTTGTTGGCATCTCTAGAGGCCTTATTGGTGAGATTTCCCAGCAATAGGTTGTGCCTCCACCCCATTAGACAATACCAAGATTGACTAAAACACCTTTATGCCGCGTACACACGGTCGGACTTTTCGTCTACAAAAGTCTGACAGCCTGTCCGACAGACTTTTTCGGCGGACTTGCGGCAGACTTTCTAACGAATGGACTTGCCTACACACGACCACACAAAAGTCCGACGGATTCGTACGTGATGACATACACCGGACTAAAATAATGAAGTTGATAGCCAGTAGCCAATAGCTGCCCTTAACGTGGGTTTTTGCCCGTCGGACTAGCATACAGACGAGCGGATTTCAGGGTCCGGCGTAGTTACGACGTAAAGATTTGAAGCATGTTTCAAATCTAAAGTCCGTCGGATTTGAGGCTGAAAAAGTCCGCTGAAAGTCCTGGGAAGCCCACACACGATCGGATTGCCAGCCGGCTTTAGTCCGTCGGCGTCCGTCTGACTTTTGTAGACGAAAAGTCCGACCGTGTGTACGCGGCATTAGGCTTTGTACATGTAGGGACTTTAGTATGTGAATGAGTAGTGTGCAGTAAGTAGTTGCAAAGCTTTAAGCAGCTTTATTGAAGACTTTAACTCCTTAAAGTAGACCTTCACTCAAAAGTGAAAGTACCGCTCATCTTCCTCATCCTCCCCTGCCTCATTTGTGTTATTATTTTTTTTTTTCTGTATGTACCTTTTTTTCGACAGGTACCCACTCCTACTTTCTCAGTTCCCACCGCACCCAACCTCTCTCTCCAACCTTATCCAACCCACCCATCATGCATCCAAGGAGGCTACGGGATCAGTCCTAAGTGCTGCTGTGTTGTGCGCATGCGCAGTGGTGAGCTGGCTGTGAGACATCAGGAAGTCACAGCCAGCTCCCAAATCCAAGATGGTGGCACCGTAGATCATCCAGATGCCCGATGAAGGAGGTGACAGTGCTGGGACTCCATGGGCTCTTATGTGTCTGTTTCTTAAAAGTCAGCAATGTACAGTCTGCAGTATTTGTATCTGCTGACTTTTTTTTGTTTTTAAAACCAAAGTGAAAGTCCTCTTTAATGCTGAATGTTGTGAATACATGTGGCAGCACAGAAATGGGCCTTATGCGGTGCTGCCACATATATATGCACTTGGCTGGTGTCGCTGTGTTGTCCCAGGAGCGTGCAGAAATGGCGCCCCCAGCAGCGTGACAGCACGGTGCTCTGGACACAATTGGGAGGTGATAGAATCATGTGATCAATGTGATCGTAATGCCTCCAGTGTGAGTATCTCTTAAAGGTCTGGGAAGGGGTTAAATGACCATTTAACTACAGTTTTAATAATTTAAGCAAAAATCCTAATGGGGTTGCTGTCTTTTTAAACAAGCTACTAGCAGGATTCAGAAGACTTTACCAGATCCGAAAAGAGCTAAAGTTTGTTAAAGTCAGCTAGCAGCTTGCTTAAAGTGACAGTCAGTACTTCCATTAAGATTTGTGTATAACCTCTACAAACTGAAGCTGACTGTTGCTTTAAAGTGGAACTTTACCAATAACAACTTGATAAAAAATGTTATTTAGCAAGGAACAGACATTCCACATTAATAATTATGCTGCCAAAATTTGTGTGTGCTGTAAATTGCCTCCAGCATTGTTCCTGCGTCTTCTTGCTGGAGGCTGGCATTTTGCTGCAGCCCAGAGCCCCTGAACAGCAGTAAATCATAAAGCGGAGCCAAACCCATCGATTTAAAGTGGAGCTCCACCCAAAACCTGCTTGTTTACTTTCCCACCCCCCCTCCACTGCCACATTGGGCACCTTTTTTGGGGGGTTGGGGGAGCGGATACCTTTCAAAACCAGGTATCCACTCCCACTTCTATGTAAGATCACCATATTGTTGTGCGGCGATCTACAAAACTTACGGCCCCGCCTCCTTCCCCTCTGTAGCCTTCTGGCATAGGTCCCAGAAATAGAGGGACCATTCAGAAAGCGCAGTGTGACTCGCGCATGCGCCATAGGAAACAGGTTTTACTTTCTGTTTCCCTTTAGTAAGGATGCCGGCGTCTGCACGCAAGGCTTCACTTCCTGCTTCCCTTTAGTAAGGATGCCGGCGCCTGCACGCAAGGCTTCACTTCCTGCTTCCCTTTAGTAAGGATGCCGGCGTCTGCACGCAAGGCTTCACTTCCTGCTTCCCTTTAGTAAGGATGCCGGCGCCTGCACGCAAGGCTTCACTTCCTGCTTCCCTTTAGTAAGGATGCCTGCGCCTGCACGCAAGGCTTCACTTCCTGCTTCCCTTTAGTAAGGATGCCAGCGCCTGCGCGCAAGGCTTCACTTCCTGTTTGCCTTTAGTAGGGATGCCGGCGCCTGCACGCAAGGCTTCACTTCCTGTTTCCCTTTAGTAAGGATGCCGGCGCCTGCACACAAGGCTTCACTTCCCGTTTCCCTTTAGTAAGGATGCCGGCGCCTGCACGCAAGGCTTCACTTCCCGTTTCCCTTTAGTAAGGATGCCGGCGCCTGCACACAAGGCTTCACTTCCTGTTTCCCTTTAGTAAGGATGCCGGCGCCTGCACACAAGGCTTCACTTCCCGTTTCCCTTTAGTAAGAATGCCGGCGCCTGCACACAAGGCTTCACTTCCTGTTTCCCTTTAGTGAGGATGCCGGCGCCTGCACACAAGGCTTCACTTCCCGTTACCCTTTAGTAAGGATGCCGGCGCCTGCACCCGGAGCCGATGGATGGAACGGCTCGGGGTGTCGGCATCGTGGGCTCCCTGGACAGGTAAGTGTTTTTTAAAAGTCAGCAGCTACAGTATTTATAGCTGCTGATTTTTATTTTTTTTTCCCCCCAGGGTGGAACTTCGTTTTAAGACCCTTTTCACACCGAGGGCATTTTGCAGGCGCTATAGCGTTAAAAATAGCGCCTGCAATCCGCCCTAAAACAGCTGCTCCATTGTCTCCAGTGTGGAAGCCAGAGGGCTTTCACCCTGGAGCCGTGCGCTGGCAGGGCGTCAGGAAAAGTCCTGCCAGCAGCTTCTTTGGAGCAGTGAAGGAGTGGTGTGTTTACCGCTCCTCCACCGCTGCTCCCCATTGAAATCAATGGGGCAGCGCTGCGATACCGCCGGCAAAACGCCGCTGTTGCGGCGCATTGCAGGCGGTTTTAACCCTTTCGTTCGCTAGCGGGGTAAAAGCGCCCCGCTAGCGGCCGAAATGCGCCGCAAATCCAATGGTAAAACACTGCTAAAAATAGCGGTGTTTTAACGCCGATGCTATGGGCGGCTCGGTGTGAAAGCCGTCTAATGGTTTCAGATAACAGTTACGTTCCTGGAATTCTGGGATTGCTAACTGTCATTTTTGCTTGTGTCCTGAACCAAACTGTCAAACCATTAAATGGCTGGAGTTATAACTGATCATGTGTGCAGCACCATGGCAGTTGCAGATCAAACAGAGGCAGCTTCCTTGTCTGAAAAGAATAGGAGGGTTTAATTCTGCTGTCAGCATTGTGCTTTTAGGAAATCTTCTGTCAGACATCTTATAGGGGTATTATAAGGGGACATGCGTATTGTTTCATTTTCTGCCTTGCTGGTCTGAATCTACAGCTAGACAGATCTAAGATCCAAACAAAACCCATACAAAGCAATACGACTGAAATAAGACTTGTGGGAAAAAAACAACAAGAAGCACTTGGAAGACTTTTTTTCACAAACATTCATTTTTTTTTTCATTTTAAATATGCAAAACAAAAACAAAAAATCAAAAAGAAAAACCAAATGTCGTTCCAGAAAAGAAAACCTGTTTTAAAAACAGCAGCCTGGTATTTCTGCAGGAGAGGCGGCACGTGGAGGGTGATGAGGGGTTAGAGGTCATCTCTGTCTGTCCCGTCAGTGCTCCCTCTCCTCCGTATTTTCTTCATTAAGTGCATTTTTCAGGGCATGTGATCAATGAACAAACACATCGGCAGCCCTCTCTCCACTGCCAAAATACTGTTCTGTTGCAAAGTGACTGAATATTAGCCTTTTGTCCGCACGGGTCATTCTCCTTGGGGAAAACAATTGGAATATTAGTGGGTCATCTTCTGGGTCATCCTGCTGTAAGCGGAGGATAATTCATCACTGTAGCCAGATGGGGGCAGTATTTCTACGTTTACAGAGACAAACCTGGTTGCTTTGGCTCAGCTGGGTTGTTGGATGTACACTTATTTTAGAGGTCTAGGTTTGTTAGTAGTCTTATTTTGAATAGGGGTTAAAGGACTGAAATACTTTTATGGAGGGAAAATGCTGCTGCAGGTTCCCTCCTGTACTGTTATGTGATCAAAAGCCTAGATTAGTGGTCCCCAAACTGCGGCCCCCGGGGGGCCGGATGCGGCACTTTGCTTGCTTTTATCCGGCCCTTGGGGCACTTTTCCTGCCACTGATGCAATACAGTATTCCTATCACTGACACCAACAAAGGGGCATCATTTCAGAAACTAACAACAATGGAGAACTATATTTCCCATTGACTCCAATAATGGGACA
Source organism: Lithobates septentrionalis (assembly GCA_037952835.1). Classification (NCBI taxonomy): domain Eukaryota; kingdom Metazoa; phylum Chordata; class Amphibia; order Anura; family Ranidae; genus Lithobates; species Lithobates septentrionalis. The sequence continues at coordinate 396,667 of JBBDGP010002838.1, forward strand.
CTATTCTTCCCACTGACACCAAAAAAAACCCTCCCCCCACAGAAGGCTAGAAGGCTAACCGCGACTGCCTGCTCCTCTGTTTGAAAGTTCTTAAAGCGGAGTTCCACCCAAAAGTGGGACTTACGCTCATTTGTCTCCTCCCTCCCTCCGGTGCCACATTTGGCACTTTTCAGGGGGGTGGGTAAGAGGATACCTGTCTTTGACAGGTATCCCGTCCCCACTTCCGGGAGCCGTGGCCGTTGAAGTCACTGCTCGGCTCCCACCTCCTTCCCCTGCCGCCAGGCCAGTAGGAGAGAAGAGCGGAGCCTCGCGCATGCGCAATAGGGTTCCCGGCGTGAAGCCGTAATGGAAACATCAGCTGCGGTGCCGACATCGCTGGACTCCAGGACAGGTAGGTGTCCTATTATTAAAAGCCAGCAGCTGCAGTATATGTAGCTGCTGGCTTTTAATTTTTGCAGCGGTGGATGGACCTCCACTTCAAATAGGTAAGGGGCGGGGCCACCCTGAAACATTACCTGGTGGCACCGACCCCCCCCCCCGGTGACGCCATCAACAGGCCCCCTCCAATTCCTGACCTGCCCGGCTGCACGCTCAGATAAGGGCCTGGTATGGATTTTTGGGGGGGGGGGCCTACGCCATCTTTTTTTTTGGCATGGGGTTTCCCTCCATAGCTATACCAGACCTGAAGGGCCTGGTATGGATTTTTTTTTGGGGGGGGGGGGGGGGACGTGCTGTTTTTTTGCCAGCAATTCGTTTTTTACATTTAGCTGATGACCCATCTTATTTTAAGGACGCAGTGATCGGCTTTCCGGCCCGCTCCTTACCTACCAGCTATACACAGTGTGTTTAAAGAGGGGAAAAAAATGCATAATGCATGATAACTGCATGCAAAAAAGCAGGTTTAAAAACGCAAAACGCGCCTGAAAACCGCATCAACCGCAAAAATGTGAACCTAGCCTAAAGGTTTAACGTGAAGCATTGACACATACAGCATTCAACTCACACTACGACCCCCCCCCCCCCCAATCCTAAAATTTTTGGGCTGCATCCTCTAATTGCAGTTCTGTTCTGCTGTTATTTAAATAGCGTCATCAAGGTCCTGGATTCATCAGTGGCAGTTACTACAAATCCCATCTGTCCTCTTGCGCCAGTTGAGCGTGCCAACAGCAAAATGGTGACATCACCATGATTTTAGTGCTGACATACTTCTTCCAGCTCCACAACAGGGGTTGAGGGTTGACAAGATCCTCACCTGCTTCCATGTATTGCTCCGTCACTAGCTGGATGAGACGTTCCTTTTGCTGATGAAAATGCTGCAGAATGGAAGTCACCTGCAATGCCTCGTTCATTCAACCAGTAAGAAGTGACACATGAAAACAGGTAAATCTCTACCTTGTTTACACCCAATTCCATCCCAACACTTGACATGGCCCTTTAGGTTGGGAAAGATCAGAGTTTGGTTTGGCTAATCCTTCCCTCCAGCAGGGATCACTTGGCCGAAGAACTAGGCTTTTGGTTATATAAGCAGCACAGGAGGGAGCTTTGGGTTAGCATTTTCTCCAGGAAAGGTAAACATTTCAGCCTAATACTTTTCCTAATCAATCAACAGTAAGGCCCCTTTTCACAATGAGTTTTTCAAGCGCTTTTGCGTTAAAAAAAGCACCTGAAAAAGCTCGCGAAAACTGCTTCCCCTTAAAATCAATGGATGCTTTCACACTGGCAGGGAGGTGAAAAAACTCTGCAAGCAGCATCTTTGGAGCATGGTTGGACCCCTTTCACACTGGGGCGCTTTGCAGGCGCTACAGTGCTAAAAATAGCGCCTGCAAAGCGCCCTAAAAGAGCTGCTCCGGTCTCTTCAGTGTGAAAGCCCCGAGGGCTTTCACACTGGAGCGGTGCGCTGGCAGGATGGGGAAAAAAAAAGTCCTGCTAGCAGTATCTTTGGAGCAGTGTGTATACCGCTCCTCCACCGCTCCTGTCCATTGAAATCAATGGGGCAGCGCGGCTATACCGCCGGCAAAGCGCTGCTGCAGCAGCGCTTTGCGGGTGGTCTTAACCCTTTTTCAGCCGCTAGCGAGGGTTAAAAGCGCCCCGCTAGCGGCCAAATACCGCTGCTAAAACGATGCTAAAAATAGCGCCGTTTTACAGCCGACCCCGCCCCAGTGTGAAAGGGGCCTTAGAGAGCTAAAAAAAAAAGTGCCCCTCTCCAATGAAATGAATATAAAGCACCTGAAAAGCTCTTCAAAAGCGCTCAGTGTTTTACTGGCAGTTTAGAAGCCCCTCAGGCCCCTTTCACACTGAGGCGCTTTAAACTGCCTGTAAAACACTGAGCGCTTTTGAAGAGCTTTACCATTTATTTCAATGGAGAAGGGCGTTTTTTCACCGCCCTGCCAGTGCACTGCCCCAGTGTGAAAGCATTAATTGATTCTAATGGAAATAGGTTTTCGTGAGCTTTTCAGGCGCTTTTTTTTAGCGTGAAAGCGCTTGAAAAGAACCTCCGTGTGAAAGGCGTTAAGTGTGAAAAGACTGTTAGACCCCTTTCACACTGAGTCGCTTTTCAGGCGCTTTCATGCTAAAAAAAAAGCGCCTGAAAAGCTCACAAAAAACTATTTCAATTAAAATCAATCAATGCTTTCACACTGGGGCAGTGCGCTGGCAGGGCGGTGAAAAAACGCCCCACTCCATTGAAATGAATTGAAAGCTCTTCAAAAGCGCTCGGGCTATTTTCACTCTGATGCGCTTTACAGGTGCTAAAAATAGCGCCAGTGTAGCGCCTGTAAAGAGCCTCTCCTGTCTCTCCAGTGTGAAAGCCCTCGGGCTTTCACACTGGAGCAGTGCGCTTGCAGGGCCGTCAAAAAAGGCCTGCAAGCCACATCTTTGCAGCGCTGTAGGAGCAGTGTATTCACCGCTCCTAAAACGCCCCTTCCCATTAAAAACAATGGGGCAGTGCCACTAAACTATGCCGGTGGTTTTAACCCTTTTTCTGCTGCTAGTGGGGGCTTAAAACCGCCCTGCTAGCAGCTGAATAGTGCCACTAAAACGATGGTAAAGCGGCGCTAAAAATAGTGCCGCTTTACCGCTGGCGCCCGCCCGCCCCAGTGTGAAAGTAGCCTCAGTGTTTTACTGGCAGTTTAGAAGCGCCTCAGTGTGAAAGGGGCCCAAAGGGGCACTTTTAACCCCCGCTAGCGGCTGAAAAAAGGTTAAAAGTGCTGGCCATTGATTTCAATGGCGGGGGCGGTGTGTACCGTAGTGGAAAGCCAAAAACTGCCAAATGACCTCTGGTTCTCAAATCCAAGGCACAGACAAAGTATGGATAAATAAGGGAAAATTGAAAATCTTCCGCTAGTGCATAATTATAATAATTTAAGACTAGATATTCAGATTCGTCCATAAGCCTAGTGGTGGGCCATCTCTGCATATGTGCCAGTGTACGCATCTTTTGCTTTATTCAGTAATGTGAAGAGATTCATATTGGTAAGTACGCCATTTTACTTTTTCGTTGTATGACATAGCCAGGGGACTGATTTTTTTTTTTGGGCTTTGGAATAACATGCTTATGTGTAAAGAGCAGTGATGAATTTATCCAGCTAGCCAACAGAATGACCAGCAGGTGGCAGCAGAGGAATAGGTCTGTGCTTGCTGCTCTGGACAGTAGGTGAAGCTGTGTGGTCATTGGTTGATGGCGCCTCACCGCCATGATTATCGCTCAGCATCCAGCCAGAATTTCCGTTATTCGAATGTTTTGGAAGTCGATGCTCTGGAAGAGGAGTAAACGTCCTTTGCTCTCTGCATCTCCATCCTTCCCTCTATCACATGTGCTGTGCTTCTTGGAAAATTTACACATGGAGCCCCTTACGAGCTGCAGGGCGGGGAGGGGGAAATCGGCGCTTCGAGAACACACTCCCAACTTCTCTTTCTTACCTCATCTGCTGGAAGAAATGAAAATGAGAGCTGTAAGCAGAGGAGACAACCAAAACAACATCCCCTAATAATCTTTAACTAATTTGAGACGAATGTTAAGGCTTTGCTCCGAGCAAACAGCTTAAAGCTAATCTTTAATCTGCTTATATTTTTGCCTGCCTTGGTTCAACTTTGCCCCATCATTACCGTGCAGATACCAGTTGTGAATTGGTCTTCGGGCCCATCCGTGCCCCACTCTTTGGCCCCAAACCTTTCCAATCCCTAAACCGGCATCATCCCTACTCCCTGCATGTTCGTGGTGTGCTGGCTTCCATGTTCCAGCAATCTGGGATCACTGATTGAGGACTTTGACAGCAGCCAAAAGAGGCCTTAGGTTGGTCAATTGCCCCATCATCAACGTGCAGATATCAGCTGTGAACTGGTCTCCAGGCCCATCCGTGCCCCACTCTTCGGCCCCAAACCTTTCCAATCCCTAAACCGGCATCATCCCTACTCCCTGCATGTTCGTGGTGTGCTGGCTTCCATGTTCCAGCAATCTGGGATCACTGATTGAGGACTTTGACAGCAGCCAAAGGAGGCCTTAGGTTGGTCAGGAGATTCAGTGATAGTTACCAGAAGAACATTAAAGTGGTTGTACACCCTGTACAACCACTTTTACCTACAGGTAAGCCTATATTAAGGCTTACCTGTAGGTGCTGGAAATATCTCCTAAACCTACACGGTTTAGGAGATATTTACAAAAAAGCCGTGCCATGTCTATGGCGCGTGCGCCGATGTCTACGTCGCATGCGAACTTTAGAAAGGGCAGATCGTGCCCTTTCTAAAGGGGTCATGCCGTGACTGGCGGCTCCCGTCACGTGACTATGGCCAGTCCCAGAGCCGGAGTTCGCGGCCGCGGAAGGAAGAGGGGTGAAGATGGACGGTCGCTGCTAGTGGGGACAGCGGTGACATCGCAGGCTTCGGTTTCGGGTAAGTGACACATAATGGGCTACTATGCGATGCATAGCAGCCCATTATGCTTTACCTTTGCAGGGAAATAAAGAGGAAGTAAAACCCATCAGGGTTTACTTCCTCTTTAAGGCTCAGTTCACATCTGCGCGTTCTGGGAAGCACGTGTTTCCGTGCACGTAACTTGAATGCGTGAAAAATGCACATTGTGCTTTCAATAATTCTTACGAGAACCCCCAAATGAGGCACGCAGATGCACGTTTTCACAGCAAACCCTCAGTAAAAAAAAATGTGTAAACCGAAACATGGTAAAAAGCTCCATGAATTACTTTGCCACATTTGTCTCAATGAAATGAGCTGCCCTATGGTGTGTCGCATGAAAAAAATGAAATAAAAAAACACACAAAAATACAATATATTACCAAAAGTATCGGGACGCCCCTTTACACCCACATGAACTTTAATGACATCCCAGTCTTAGTCCGTAGGGTTCAATATTGCGTTGGCCCACCCTTTACAGCTATAACAGCTTCAACTCTTCTGGGAAGGTTGTCCACAAGGTTTAGGAGTGTATCTATGGGAATGTTTGACCATTCTTCCAGAAGCGCATTTGTGAGGTCAGGCAGTGATTTTGGATGAGAAGGCCTGGCTCGTTCATTCTAATTCATTCCAAAGGCGTTCTATCGGGTTGAGGTAAGAACTCTGTGCAGGACAGTCAAGTTCCTCCACCCCAAACTCGCTCATCCATGTCTTTATGGACCTTCCTTTGTGCACTGGTGCGCAGTCATGTTGGAACAGGAAGGGGCCGTCCCCAAACTGTTCCCACAAAGTTGGGAGCATGAAATTGTCCAAAATGTCTTGGTATGCCGACGCCTTAAGAGTTCCCTTTACTGGAACTAAGGGGCCAAGCCCAACCCCTGAAAAACAACCCCACACCATAACCCCCCCTCCACCAAATGATTTGGACCAATACGCAAAGCAAGGTCCATAAAGACATGGATGAGCGAGTTTGGGGTGGAGGAACTTAACTGGCCTGCACAGAGTCCTGGCCTCAACCCGATAGAACACCTTTGGGATGAATTAGAATGGAAACTGCAAGCCAGGCCTTCTCATCCAACATCAGTGCCTGACCTCACAAATGCGCTTCTGGAAGAATGGTCAAACATTCCCATAGACACACTCCTAAACCTTGTGGACAGTCTTCCCAGAAGAGTTGAAGCTGTTATAGCTGGAAAGGGAGGGCCAACCCAATATTGAACCCTATGGACTAAGACGCCATTAAAGTTCATGTGTGTGTGTGTAAAGGCAGGCGTCACAATACTTTTGGTAATATAGTGTAGGTGTGTTTCAAATACGTTAGGTGTGAATGGGGCTTAAGACAGCTTGTCTGCCACCCTTTTGGACAGGGCAGACAACAGGAGGATGCAAATTGGAAGAGGGAAAGTTGTCATTGGGGGGGGGGGTGCAGGCTCTCCCATAATCAGCGTAGTGGTGACCTGTTGATGCAACCATATACCAATGACATGCTTCACTGACAACTAAAGGAAGTTCTCAACTTACTGGTGTAAGTATGTTGTCAGATTTCCACATTGGGGTCTGTGAAGCCTTTCTTCCCCTCATTCACCAACACTGGTTTCTCTGTCCGCGTGTGCCATACCAAAATCTGAAACATGAAAAGATTAAAGTGTCATTAATATAATGTTGTACAGTATAATAAAATAGGACAGTTTAATTCATCATGATAAGAAGAATCTCTGGGGTCTAATTGCACGGGGAAAAAATAATTGTTCTTGATCAATTTTATTTATATTTAATATATAATTTGTGATATTTGATATACAAATTATATATTTTATATATATATTTCTCTCTCTCTCTATATATATAGATCTATCTATCTATCTATCTATCTATCTATCTATCTATCTATCTATCTATCTATCTATCCACACACAGTGGGACGGAAAGTATTCAGACCCCCTTAAATTTTTCACTCTTTCTTATATTGCAGGCATTTGCTAAAATCATTTAAGTTCATTTTTTTTCCTCATTAATGTACACACAGCACCCCATATTGACAGAAAAACACAGAATTGCTGACATTTTTGCAGATTTATTAAAAAAGAAAAATTGAAATATCACATGGTCCTAAGTATTCAGACCCTTTGCCGTGACACTCATATATTTAACTCAGGTGCTGTCCATTTCTTCTGATCATCCTTGATATGGTTCTACACCTTCATTTGAGCCCAGCTGTGTTTGATTATACTGATTGGACTTGATTAGGAAAGCCACACCTGTCTATATAAGACATTACAGCTCACAGTGCATGTCAGAGCAAATGAGAATCATGAGGTCAAAGGAACTGCCTGAAGAGCTCAGACAGAATTGTGGCAAGGTACAGATCTGGCCAAGGTTACAAAAAAAATTCTGCTGCACTTAAGGTTCCTAAGAGCACAGTGGCCTCCATAATCCTTCAATGGAAGACGTTTGGGACGACCAGAACCCTTCCTAGAGCTGGCCGTCCGGCCAAACTGAGCTATCGGGGGAGAAGAGCCTTGGTGAGAGAGGTAAAGAAGAACCCAAAGATCACTGTGGCTGAGCTCCAGAGATGCAGTCGGGAGATGGGAGAAAGTTGTAGAAAGTCAACCATCACTGCAGCCCTCCACCAGTCAGGGCTGTATGGCAGAGTAGCCCGACGGAAGCCTCTCCTCAGTGCAAGACACGTGTAAGCCTGCATGGAGTTTGCTAAAAAAACACCTGAAGGACTCTAAGATGGTGAGAAATAAGATTCTCTGGTCTGAGGAGACCAAGATAGAACTTTTTGGCCTTAATTTTAAGCGGTATGTGTGGAGAAAACCAGGCACTGCTCATCACCTGTCCAATAGAGTCCCAACAGTGAAGCATGGTGGTGGCAGCATCATGCTGTGGGGGTGTTTTTCATCTGCAGGGACAAGATGACTGGTTGCAATCGAGGGAAAGATGAATGCAGCCAAGTACAGGGATATCTTGGACAAAAACCTTCTCCAGAGTGCTCAGGACCTCAGACTGGGCCGAAGGTTTACCTTCCCGCAAGACAATGACTCTAAGCACACAGCTAAAACAACGAAGGAGTGGCTTCACAACAACTCCAAGACTGTTCTTGAATGGCCCAGCCAGAGCCCTGACTTAAACCCAATTGAGCATCTCTGGAGAGACCTAAAAATGGCCGTCCACCAACATTTACCATCCAACCTGACAGAACTGGAGAGGATCTGCAAGGAGGAATGGCAGAGGATCCCCAAATCCAGGTGTGAAAAACTTGTTGCATCTTTCCCAAAAGACTCATGGCTGTATTAGATCAAAAGGGTGCTTCTACTAAATACCGAGCAAAGGGTCTGAATACTTAGGACCATGTGATATTTCAGTTTTTCTTTTTTGATAAATCTGCAAAAATGTCAACAATTCTGTTGACATTTATAATATATAAAATAATAAAAATAAAGCTTCCAAGTGTTTTGATAATATGAAAGCCCAGCACTGCTATCTTCAGTCAGACTTTCTTATACCAGCCATAGACGGAGCAATTTTCTTTCCTGCAATCATGGGTTCATCATGTGAATCAGGTCTGATGAGATTCTTGAAAAACTGAGATCTGTGATCCCAAACTAAGGAGGAGAAAGACTGCTGATGGAACTAAACCGTCTTAGCAGATCAGCATTTGCTGAATGAGGAATTGAGATGACAGCCAGCCTAGAGTGGGTGGAGCCAAGTACATCATGCTAAATCTATAACAGACATGTATTTATTTTTTTAGATATTTCACATTACTTTGCAAAGTAAGATGTTATTACAGACAAATAATGCTTGTTAATATAAGTTGTGTATATGGAACCTGGAGCAGGTAACACACATAAGAATGCAGTCTGTGATGTCAAATTCTGTGTTCTGCAATTGTCCTACAAAAACAGATGAAGAATGCAGAGCTGTCAGTCATTCTATGTCTGCTTCACTGGAGGAGAAGCTCGGAGTCAACCAAATGTAAATGGAAAGCAGCGAGTAGCAGAATTATTTCCATATCTCTGGTATGAAACAAGCCCATTAGATCTGGCATTGCATTTAGCTCACCAATACTCAGCCTTGATGTATGCAGATGCTGGCTTTAGTGCTACCTGCTGTGTATTTCTACCTTTGTTGCCAAATTGGGATAACACCTACTTCATATTTGTTACCATTCATATAGCATATTTAAACATTGCTGCTTACCTTTTTACTTGCTCTTTCTGAAAACTCCAAAACTGAAGTTTTCCCCTTCTATGTAATGTTAAAGTGGAACTAAACTCTCTCAATCAATATTAACCACTTGCCGACTGCAGCATAATGGCACTCCTGGGCGAAATCCCGTATGGGTACGTCCTACCCACTTTCGGCCACCAGAGGGCGCGTGCATGCCTGCTGCACAGCGGGGGGACCCGATGCGCGTGATCGCCGTAGGCCACGTGCGGTCGTGTGCACGAGCGCCAGCTGGTACCAATTGGTACTGATCGCTCACTATGTTCATTCAGAAAATGAAGGGGCCAGCCAGTGAATTACATATTTACCAGTCCCTTCCCCCCAATCCTTCTGCAGCGCAGCTGGATGGGGGGAAGATGAGAAGAAGCTGACAGTGCTGCAGGGGGAGGAACAAGAGGATCTGTGTCTGCAATAAGGCAGTACAGCTGTTCCTCCTGTTCGGCAGGTGTCTGACCTCCCCTTTTGAACTGATAGGACCTGGGCCTGGTTCAGGAGGGGTGCCTTAGTGGCCCTGGCACACGGGGTGATTAGGGTGTGCCCAGGCACACTTGGCACACCCCCTGCGCATGCCTATGGTGGTGTTAGTGGGAGAAATAGTGCCCCATTGGTGGTGTTAGTGGGAGAAATAGTGCCCCATCGTTGGTGTCAGTGGGAGGAATAGTGCCTTATCAATGGTGTTAGTGGGAGAAATAGTGCCCCATTGGTGGTATCACTGGGAGGAATAGTGCTCTATCAATGGTGTCAGTGGGAGTAATAGTGCCCAAACATTGGTGTCATTCAGAGTAATAGTGCCCCATAGTTGTTACCAATGGGAGAAATAATGACCATAGTTGGTGTCAGTGGCAGGAACTATGCCACTATGCCCCACTGTTGCTGACAGTGGGGGAGGGGATGCCCCAAGGGCCAGATAAAAGCAAGCAAAAGGCTGCAGTTTGGAGACCACTGTGTTACAGCACTAAGAGGCTGAACCAACTGCCAGCCATTATTGTTGGGATCCCTCCAGAGTCTGGAGCGGCTCTGTGATGTCAGCCGACAGTGGGCATTGGCCCGCTGTCAGCTGATTCTGGGTCACAGAAGTGCAGAAGTAAGTGCACTCCTGTGAACCACAAGGGAGGTATGACCAAAAGAGGTTTGGCTATAATTCTCTTTTAAAGTCTGCTTGCCAGAAAAACACGAATAAAATATATGAGTTTTTGGGTGGGGTCAGCATTGAAGTGCTTCCCAGTAGCTAAATGTGACCAGAAATCTTGTGCCAGACAGAAACATTGCGCTCCTTACCTTAGTGCAATTGTCAGCTTTTGGTTCCAGGTCATTGAGGGTCACCAGCTCCCGCAGCAGACTGCTTTCCTGGTAACCTCCTTTCACTCCTCTTAATTTGAAATATGCCTGCGGTCGCTGAAGTATCAGCCGCAAATTGATGGCAAAGCCGGCCATGTCTATTGCAAACGGTCTGTGTGGGTCAAAAACGGTCTTCCACCCATAGACTTTCCCTGCAGCGTTCACTTTGGGAGACTCGTATCGCAATCCTCCGACAAAAGCCACGGGCCACACTGACACTTTCCTGGTGTTTCTCATCTACAATGATAGGATACAGAGTTCTCATAATCAGGCTGACAATATCGCAATACAGTACAGTGAGAGCCAAGTCTTCCATCACAGCTCCTCCCACCTCACATGTGACACTTACAACATTAACATGCTGAAAATTTCATTTATTTGGAATGTTTTCCCATAAATAAAAAAAAAAAGGCCTTTAAAGGTCAATTGTTTTGGTCTTTGTGTATCAAACTCTCCTAAAGTGTCTGTGCTGCCCTCAGCAAGCAAATCCCAGTGGTTAATTAGTTGCGATGGGTTTCCAGAATCAGTTCATACATGATACCCAATGTGCGCCATGATGATGTATTAGAATATTATGGATCCTAACTATTCTTACAGTGGCAACATATTCTACAATGCCTTACAGAGAAAAAAAAAAACATTTTGAGGTCTCCACCCCCAAGGAGCCAAATAATTACCATTATGTTTTTGGTAGGGCAAAAATGCTAAAGCCAGTGTAGAAAAGCTGTCAGTCTCATAGAAACCCCCATTTTCACAGTCACAGATTACCAACAAATAAGGTGGTCATTTTCTAGGCTTGATAGATAAATTTACATTAGTCTAGACCAGGTGGTCTCCAAACTTTTCAAACAAAGGGCCAGTCTAGTGTCCTTCAGACTTTAGGAGGGCCGGATTGTGGCCAGTGGGGGTAGAAAATGTCCCAGGCCCAGAATCAGTGAGAATAAATATGGCCTCAGGTTTTGTGGTCCGCTGAGGGGGGGGGGGGTAGTGCCCCCATTATTGGTATTAGTAGGAGGAGTAGTGCCCTATTATTGGTATTAGTAGGAGGAGTAGTGCCCCATTATTGGTATTAGGAGGAGTAGTGCCCCATTATTGGTATTAGGAGGAGTAGTGCCCCATTATTGGTATTAGGAGGAGTAATGCCCCATTATTGGTATTAGTAGGAGGAGTAGTATTCCATCATTGGTATCAGTGGAAGAAATGGTGACCCATTGCAGGTGTCAGTGGGAGGAATATCCTCATATCATTGGGAGGAATAGTGCGCCAAGGGCCAGATAAAGGCTAGCAAAGGGCCACATCTGGCCCTCAGGCCGCAGTTTGGAGACCCCTGGTCTAGATCAAAAGGAGCCTGAAGAGAAAAACCTTGTTGGCCGTACCACCCAGACTGTCCTTTTTCATAGGAGAATGAACAGAAGCTCTGAATGGCTGCTATACACCGCCTTTACTTTACACCTCTTGGGCCATTTGCATAACCCCCAACTGTTACCTATTTAAAGCAATTGTCTCTGTGGTGGATCTGCTGCTAAATACATAGTTACATAGTAACTGTCCCACTTTTCTCAGTTTCTGAACCACTGTTAAAAATGTTCTAGTTAAAGCAACTAAATGCTCCCATATAACACTCTAAACAAGTACCAAATCCAATTTCTTTGAGATGCACAAGCCTCAAAGTGAAGAAACGTCCTTCACCTTCCCTGACTGGGCCAAATCCTTCATCGTTTGCGTCTCACACTCTCCCCCACCCAGTTACTGCAGCTCACAGTGGGAGAGTTTCAGCAACAGAGGCAGTGCCGCTAATCCATAAAGCAGTAAGCAGGACTAGATGTGGTCAGGTGCTGATTGACAAGCTACAGGCTTCAATCAGCAGTGACATTGTTGATAGCCACTCCCCCCCTGCAACATCTTCCCATCCCACTGTAGTACAGGCAGACACATCCTACATGAGAGTGACAACTCTGCTCTGAATTCAGGAGCAGTGCAGCATTGTGACCACACCATCATAGGATTAGGTTGACTTTACTGGTAGGATCAACAGGTGTTTTTGGGACTTTACTGGGTGACTCTAAAAGAAAACCATACGTTAACCCCTTCATGCCCACGCTATACCCGAATGATGGGTACAGCATGGGCTTACTTTGCTGGGAGGGCTTCTATTGATGTCCTCCCATGACCACGCTCCCCGTGCGCCTCCTGATCAGCTGATCACGATGTAAACAGAAGCCGGTTATCTGCTTTTCTCTCCCCACGCTGAAAGCATGAGAGATGAAGAGAGCCAAAACCCAGCTTGAGTTAAAGCGACATTGGCACTGATAATCAGGGCACTGATTATCAGTGCAGTCCCAAGATTGCCCACCAGTACTCCAATCAGCGCTCACCACTGCTGCCAATCAGTGCCTCCTCATCGGTGCCACCTGTCAGTGCCTATCAGTGCAGCCTCATCAGTGCCGCTATTCACTGCCGCCTCATCCACACACATCAGTGAAGGAGAAATATTACCTGTTTGCAAAATTTTATAACAAAGTATGAAAAAAAATTTTTTTTTTCATTTGTTTAGAAAAAAATAAAAAATCAAGTATTGATTAAATACCACCAAAAGAAAGCTCTATTTGTGTAAAAAAATTATAAAAATGTCATATGGGTACAGTGTTGCATTACCGCACAATTAATATAACCAAAAGAGAACAACTCTCTCCTGCGCTCAAGTGTCTAGATGCTCAGTGTGTGATAAGGCCAATAGGCTTCAATGGTATCTGCCGTCTTGCAGCCCTCTTCACAAGAGGAGCTCTCACTTGTCAGCAGTTACCACCCGCTTAGGCTCTGAGGAAAGGGGCTCGCCCCCGAAACGCGTTAGCCATCGCCGTATCAACCCGATGTCCGGTCCCATTTGTATCCTGATGTCTGTTACTGCACACCTGCAGTCTATGTCCATGCCTGCATTCTAAGCTCGTTTGTGAGTATATACTTGCTATTTTACAGTTTTAATAAACGCTATCAGTGGTAATGCGCTAGGTCGGTGCGCCCTCTCTTCTTTTTTGTTTCTTTTTATTACCGCACAATTGTCATTCAAAGCGTGACAGAAAATTGGCCTGGGCAGGAAGGGGGTGAAAGTGGCCAGTAGGCAAGTGGTTACCAAGAAAAAGAACCGTTTCTCCAGGTGTATGAGACAAGACTAATTGGAATATCTCATGGAGTGCCAGCCCCGGCCCGCCTCCGTGGGAAACTTGGAAAAGAAGAAAGAAATGGCTGCACATCCAGAACTCCCGATTGCCTTTTATTGTTCACAAAGATAACACCAAAGACACCAATCTGTGGTCACGTAGACGCGTTTCACACATACATCTTGTGCTTAATCAATAGCTAATGATTAAGCACAAGAACAATAGAAGGCATCCGGGAGTTCTGGATGTACAGCCATTTCTTTCTTCTTTTCCAAGGCAAGTGGTTAATGTGCATTTATTAATAAAAAATTGCCGCAGCCCGAGTTTTATACGAATGGAAAGCCATAGTTCTACTCAAGTGTTATGCTATACAGACTTTCATCCAACCTATAAATTATTGCATTTCTTATTTTAAATAATCAGTATATATAAAAAAAGAGGCGTCAAAAAAAAAACTTGTGGGTTTAACCAATATTTTTTTCTTGTTGGATTGGGGTATGGTGGAGAGCGTGCCCTTTGCCTACTAATTTTATCCTGAAAAGATGTCCCTGCCTCCCATCTCAGAAAGTTGGGATGTATGCGATTGTACGTTTGGTTAAAAAGGGGAACAGTAATTAAATTCTAAACAAACACAATGTGGCTGATTATACCAGCCCGCGCCCCGGATGCCGGAATCGTTATTTATTGTACATCGTGCAGTGTAAACGCAACCTCCCCCATGCACAGCGGTACGTCAGCAGAGAGCTTAGCAATTCTGCGTACTAATTTGTTGCACCTTTAACAAGCCGTGCATTGTGTTAGGAAACTGCACAGGAGCTAAAAAAACGACTTGACAGTAATTACAGTAATTTGGTTTGAGGCCTGTCAATCACACACACTGTATTGGTGACAGCCATTATATTCCTAAAAACAACGCTTCTGTTCAGCTGTCTTCTCCCACGTGATTCGCCAGATGAGAAAAAAACAATAACACCCGCATGGTCCCCCAATGTGTGTTGGGGCCCCCACTGTTCCTGAATAAGTCCCTTGCCTCTTCCACCCTCAGTGTGGGGTTTTTTTTAGACTTTGTTAGAAAAAAGTAAAAGTGAACCAGGTTTCTTTTTATAACTGACTCGTTTTGAACTATTCCCCAGCTGCTTTCGGCCGTAAAAAATTCAAATAGTTGAGTTTTCCCAAGAAAACGCATTGACGTGCAGCTGTACAGTGAATAAGGTGGAAATCCCAGGTGGAGGAGGAGGAGGAGGAGGAGAGGCTGATGGCATGCAGCTCTCTTGTGTGAAGGGCGACATCTCAGGAACCATGTGGATCTGTCTGCTCACTTATCCCTGCAGGACATGAGAGGCTGGGCGTATGCTTACCTAAAGGCATGCCTTCTGTGATATTATGCAGGTAATGTGACTGAAGGAAAGGAAATGGATTTATCAGATGGAAAAATATGAACTGGCAGATCTGTTCAGACTTCGGCAAAATGAGAAAGCAACAATTAAAGTGGTTGTAAACCCTTTACAACCACTTTAACCTACAGGTAAGCCTATATTAAGGCTTACCTGTAGGTGCTTGAAATATCTCCCTGCACGGTCTAGGAGATATTTGCAAATCGCCGTAGGGCGATTTCTTCTGCGCATGCGCCGGAGTTAGTGTGCCGTTTCTAGCTCTGGTCATGCCGTTAAAGGCGGCTCCAGCGCGCATGCGCGGGAGTGATGTCACGCGCCGTCACGCGACTCCGGCCAGTCACAGAGCCGGACCCGGAAGGAAGAGGGGTGAAGAATGGAGCTCGCTACTAGCGAGGAAGACGGGGACATCGCGGGCTTCTCCTGCAGGTAAGTGTCACATAATGGGCTACTATGCAATGCATAGTAGCCCATTATGCTTTACCTTTGCAGGGAAACAAAGAGGAAGTAACACTCATCTTTAAATCTGCACATTTGTTTGATTTGCCTATACATCGGGTAAAATAAGTATTGAACACTTCACCATTTTTCTAGGTAAATATAATTCTAAAGGTGAAATTTTCACCAAATGTCAGTATCAACCCATGCAATCCATACATACAAAGACGTCAAAATACATTAAAAAATTAAGTTATGTGTAATAAAATGGAATGACACAGGGAAAAGTATTGAACACATGAAAAAAGTGAGGTGCAAAAAGGCAAGGGAAGCCAGGACACCAGCTGAAATCTATCAGTAATTAGAAAGCAATCCTGCCCCCTTGTCAGTGCAAATTAATAAAAGCTGGTTCAGTCTCAACTGTCGGCCTATAAAAAGGTGTCTCATTACCAAGGTGTCACACAAGAAACATCTCATGATGAGTAAAAGCAAAGAGCTCCATCAAGACCTAGGCAACCTTATTACTGCAAAACATACTGATTGCATTGGTTACAGAAGTATTTCTAAACGTATGACTGTTCCAGTGAACACTGTTGGGGCCATAATTAGAAAGTGGAAAGAACATAATTTCACCATAAACCGGCCAAGACCAGGTGCTCCTTGCAAGATTTCTGACAGAGGAGTGAACAGAATTATCAGAAGATATGTCCAAGAGCCAAGGTCCACTTGTGGAGAGCTTCAGAAAGACCTGGAATTAGCAGGTACAATTGTTTCAAAGAAAACAATAAGTAATGCACTCAACCGCCATGGCCTGTATGCACACTCATCATGCAAGAAGAAAAAGCATGCTGAAACCTGTTTAAAGTTTGCTGCACAACATTTAGACAAGCCTGTGAAATACTGGGAGAATATAGTCTGGTCAGACTGGACCAAAATGGAACTTCTTGGATGCCATAATACACACAACGTTTGGAGGTCAAATGGCACATCACCCCAAAAACACCCCCATACCAACAGTGAAGTTTGGAGGTGGGAACATCATGGTGTGGGGCTGTTTTTCAGCATACGGTACTGGCAAACTTGAAGGAAGGATGAATGGAAAAATGTACCAAGACATTGTTGATAAAAATCTGCTGCCATCTACCAGGATGATGAAGATGAAACGAGGGTGGACATTTCAGCAAGACTATGATCCCAAACACAAAGCCAAGAAAACTCAATTGGTTTCAAAGAAAGAAAATAAAACTGCTAGAATGACCCAGCCAATCACCTGACTTGAATCCAATAGAACAGTGGTCATCAACTCGGTCCTCAGGGCCCACTAACAGGCCAGGTTTTATGTATTACCTTGGGGAGATGCAGACTAGAATACTGCAATCACTGAGCAGCAAATGATAACACCTGTGATGTATTTCAGTTATCTTGCAAACCTGGCCTGTTAGTGGGCCCTGAGGACAGGAGTTGATGACCACTGCAATAGAAAATCTATGAAAAGAACTAAAGATCAAAGTTCATAGAAGAGGCTAACAGGACCTTCAAGATTTGAAGACTGTTTGTGTGGAAGAATGGGCCAAAATCCTACCCGAGCAACCAATGCGACTAGTTCCTCCATACTGGGGGCTTCTTGAAGCTGTCATTACCAACAAAGGATTTTGTGCGAAGTATTAAATACATTTCAGTTTTCGTGTATATTTAAAGCTCAGAGAATTACAAAAAAAAAAATCCCTTTTTTTGCAATTGAGCCTACGAAGAACTGCAACTGCGATCAGTGGAGAGGTGCACTGCTCCGGCTCCTACACACTATTCCTCAAACTCTCAGGTCCGTACCAAGGTATGGACCTTCAATTGTTAAGTTGATAGGAATTCCAATAGATTATGAGTACGGTGACATAATCGCACTTGTGCTCCATTGAGAACTAAGAGTCCCTCTTCCACGGTGGAAGATGGTTATCGTAATATTTTTTATTCAGAGTAAATGAATGCCGCAACTGTGCGAGGGGAGCCATGAACACCTGTGTCAATTTTAAATTGGACAGGAGCCGGCAAGGAGAAGCATCCCCAGGATTCTGTAAGTGAGGGGTTGGTTTGAAGATGGTGGGCTGTGGACTTTGACTGTGTTTTATGCTACACATTAAATATAGGTATAACTGGAAACCTGGTCAGGAGGTGGCGTTAGCAGTCTTTAGGTGACTGGTTGCACAGATAGAGGAAGCTTGCTAGAGCAAGAAATAAGGTATTACACCCTATTCCTCTACCCCTAGACTTAACAAGCACTTAACCTTTGCAGTGCGGGGGGCTGCACTGCATGTGTATTTTTTTGTTGTTGTCATTTTTGTAGTTAAAGCGGAGCTCCAGTTGTTTTTGTGTTTATTAAAAGTCTACAAAAACTGTAGCTGCCAACTTTTAATAAACACACATTTCACTCACCTGTCCCACGATCCATCGATCTGCTCACCCAAGCCATCTCTTCTCCCCGGCATCTCAACTGTGGGCGCCGGGCTGTGACAGTGGTGCCCACCGTGCCTCCTGAATGATCCAGCAGTCTTCTGGAAATTTTGACATGTCCCAGAAGACTGCAGGGAGGAAGGGGAAGAGGAGAAGGTGAGGTGATCACCATTGCCTAGGTCAGTGATGGCGAACCTTGGCACCCCAGATGTTGGAACTACATTTCCCATGATGCTCACCTACACTGCAGAGCGCATGAGCATCATGAGAAATGTAATTCCAAAACATCTGGGGTGCCAAAGTTCGCCATCACTGGCCTAGGTGATCTGAGTGGAAGTGGGAATGGTTACCCTCTTCCCCCCAGAAAAAAAAAAAAATGACATGCCAAATGTTGCAGGGGAGGAGTACTCAAAGCAGAACTTCTCCTTTTGGGTGGAGCTCTGCTTTAAAAGAAAACATGTACATGTGACTTCCATTGGTGACCTCCTCCTAAAAACTGCTAGTTGCCAGGCTGTTTTTGGCTTCAATATCTTCCCAATCTTTGACCAGTAACAAGTATGTATATCTGGAGAGTCAGAATGCGGTCAGACCGGCTGATCTGAATACTTTTGAACGTACAGAAGTCTTTGAAGCGCCATGACATGCTGAGAACTAGCATTTTCAGAAGGTGGTCCGCAATTGCATCATCTTTACTTTCACATTAGATGGTTTCTTTTAATAAGCTAAAGTGCATTAATAATTTAAATGTTTTTTTTTTAAATCAACAGATCACAGGGGATCTCTAGCAATTGACTGTACGCCCATGCAGGGCCAAGAAACAGGTTCACTTTAAAGCCTAACTCCAGGCTCAATAAACTTACTAGGTTATAGCTGTTATATATATGTAAAAGTAACCGCCCGTCTTGCAGGCTTTTTTCCAAATGAATCAAATCTGCTAGTTTACGTGCCAGATGAGTAGAGCTCCTGCTGTACTTCCAGGTCTCTCGGATGTAAGCTCTGCAGGTCTCCTAGACCCCGGCACTGCAGTTGTTTTTTCGCCTCGCTCTTCTCATGGACATTCACAAAATGAAGCCTGGGGCTGTGCGTTTTGTAAAAAGCCTGGAGGAGAGGAAAGCGGAGATCCAATCTCGCCATCGCGGTCTAGAAGACCTTCAGTTTATATCCGAACAGCCCAGAACAAGCCGATTTTATGCATTTTGAAGAAAGCCTGCATGGCAGGGGGCTGTTTTGGTAGCAAATGAATAGATTACTGCTATAACCCTGGTAAGTTTATTGAGCTCAGAGTTGGGCTTTAACGGCTTCAGCCCCGGACCATTTGGCTGTCCAAAGAACAGAGCACTTTTTGCGATTCGGCACTGCGTCGCTTTAACAATTACGCGGTCGTGCAACGTGACTCCCAAACAAAACTGACGTCCTTTTTTTCCCCACAAATAGAAATTTCTTTTGGTGGTATTTGATCACCTCTGCGGTTTTTATTTTTTGCGCTATAAACAAAAAAAGAGCAACAATTTTGAAAAAAACGCAATACTTTTTACTTTTTGCTATAATAAATATCCCCCAAAAAATATATAAAAAAAAAACATTTTTTTTCCTCAGTTTAGGCCGATACGTATTCTTCTACATATTTTTGGTTAAAAAAAAATCGCAATAAGCGTTTATTGATTGGTTTGCGTAAAAGTTATAGCGTCTACAAAATAGGTGATAGTTTTATGGCATTTTTATTAATAATTGTTTTTTTTACTAGTAATGGCGCGCACGCGCCCCCTAGTGGCCGTCTATGTTACCGACGTAACATAACGGCGATTCGCGCAGCCAAACCATGTTGCCGCAGGTCAACTGCAGCGGCTGGTCGGCAAGCGGTTAAGATTCTCCTTCTTCAGCTGTACATATTCACTTTTCCTTTTCTCTCTTTGACAAAGTCCTTTAGAGACAGCCCTGTGCTAACTGCAAAATGAGAGAAAACAGAGGGCGCACCAGCCTTTGCGACAATTTATTATTTGAAAATGTGTACATTATACTCAGGATTGGAAGACATATGTCAAGCAAAATATATAAAATCCACCTGATGCTCCACTCAGCAAGCTCCGCTGATGATATTAATCGTGGAATAAAAGTCCAAACAAAGCTGACGCGTTTCGAGGGGTGTCCCCTTTTCTTCAGAGCTGGGTTTGGAGTGCAGGTAGCTGATCTTTATATAATAAGTATGATCAAACACGGTCCCATGTGACCGTTATTTAAGCCCTTCCATTAAATGGGCGGGCTGGTGACACTCAAGTCAGAAGGGTAGGTGAATTAATACAAATTACACTATATTACCAAAATTATTGGGACATGCCTTTACACGCACATGAACTTTAATGGCATCCCAGTCTTAGTCCGTAGGGTTCAATTTTGAGTTGCCCACCCTTTGCAGCTATAACAGCTTCAACTCTTCTGGGAAGGCTGTCCACGAAGTTTAGGAGTGTGTCTATGGGAATGTTTGACCATTCTTCCAGAAGTACATTGGTGAGGTCAGGCACTGATGTTGGACAAGAAGGCCTGGCTTGCAGTCTCTGCTCTATTTCATCCCAAAGGTGTTCTATCGGGTTGAGATCAGGACTCTGTGCAGGCCAGTCAAGTTCCTTCATCCCAAACTTGCTCATCCATCTCTTTATGGACCTTGCTTTGTGCACTGGTCCAAATCATTTGGTGGAGGGGGGATTATGGTGTGGGGGTTGTTTTTCAGGGGTTGTGCTTGGCCCCTTAGTTCCAGTGAAGGGAGCTCTTAAGGCATCAACATACCAAGACATTTTGGACAATTTTATGCTCCCAACTTTGTGAGATCAGTTTGGGGACGGCCTCTTCCTGTTCCAACACGACGGCGCACCAGTGCACAAAGCAAGGTCCATAAAGACATGGATGAGCGAGTTTGGGGTGAAGGAACTAGATTGGCCTGACCTCAACTCAATAGAACACCTTTGGGATGAATTAGAGCGGAGACTGCGAGCCAGGCCTTCTCTCCAACATCAGTGCCTGACCTCACAAATGCGTTTCTGGAAGAATGGTGAAACGGCCCCATAGACACACTCCTAAACCTTGTGGACGGCCTTCCCAGAAGAGTTGAAGCTGTTATAGCTGCAAAGGGTTTGGCCAACTCAATATTGATCCCTATTGACTAAGACTGGGATGCCATTAAAGTTCATGTGCGTGTAAAGGCAGGTGTCCCAATACTTTTGGTAATATAGTGAAGTTTTGCTTGGACTTTTATTCCACAATGAATACCATCAGCGGATCTTGCATCTGGTGGATTTTATATACTTTGCCTCACATATGTCTTCCAATTGTGTGTATAATGTGCACATTTTTAAATAACAAGTTGCCCCAAAGGTAATGCGCTAGGCTGGTGCACCCTCTGTTTTCTTTCATTCTAGAGTCTCTCTGGGTTTCCCCCGACATGTTGTGAGTGGCAGCGCAGCCTTTGTGGTGGCTGTACCGGTGGAGACACACATATTCAATCAGCCGCACAGCAACCTCCCAGCACAGGAGTCTTTGCTATTCTTCTGTGTTAACTGCAAGTTGCTCTACTTGGAGCTTATACATTACAAAAATGTAATATTGCAGCTTACCAGTCTTGGGGGTGGACGCATAGCTCCCAACTGTCCTTGATTTGGAGCAATGTCCCTCTGTCCCTCTTTCTTCCTCATTTGTCCCTCATTTTGGTCTGTACTATATAGTTGTATGTAAAATGCACTTTTTATCTAAAAAAAAGTGTTTCCCAGAGCCAAAACTTTCATCCAATTTCTGAATTGATGCATGGGTAAATTCCAGAAGCCAGGATATAGGAATAGTAGTGGCAAAAAAAAAGCACTTGTGGTTTTAACTAATAATTTTTTTGAATAATGCTCCTTTAAGGGGGCGTGGCAGAGGGTGTGTCCTATGCCTACATACGTTTGCTAATAGATGTCCCTCGTTCTCAAAAAGTTGGGAGGTGTGGTGGATGCATTTAATTTCTTGAGGTTCTTTTGCCTCTATTTTTTATCTTGTTTTCCTGGCAGTAACACAAAGTAATGTGGGCAGGACTACAGAACACCTCCCCTTCTCCTTGTCTCCATAAGCTTGGGTGGAGGGGGAGGGGTTCTGTAGTCCAAAGAGAGACCTGAGAAAGGGTTGAGAATGTTGAAATCTCAGTTGTCATCTAACTAAAGGAAGTTAGCAGCTCTACAAGATTTCTGGCAGGATTGGCAGGTACTTATTTTTACTTATCAAACAGATATAATAAAACAAATTGTTATAGTTACCAAGCAAATACGAGAAGTTCATGGTTGGGGTTCACATACACTTTAACCAAACCTCAATAATAACACAACCTCCTCCAACGCTCACATCTAATGCCCCGTACACACGGTCGGATTTTCCGATGGAAAATGTCCGATCGGAGCGTGTTGTCGGAAATTCCGACCGTGTGTGGGCTCCATCGGACATTTTCCATCGGATTTTCGGACACACAAAGTTTGAGAGCAGGCTAAAAAATTTTCCGACAACAAAATCCGTTGTCAGAAATTCCGATCGTGTGTACACAAATCCGACAGACAAAGTGCCACGCATGCTCAGAATAAATAAAGAGATGAAAGCTATTGGCCACTACCCCGTTTATAGTCCCGACGTACGTGTTTTACGTCACCACGTTCAGAATGATCGGATTTTCCGACAACTTTGTGTGACCGTGTGTATGCAAGAGAAGTTTGAGCCAACATCCGTCGGAAAAAATCCTAGGATTTTGTTGTCGGAATGTCCGAACAAAGTCCGACCGTGTGTACGAGGCATAACTCTTTGGGAGGCAGTAGAGCAATCTTCCTGGCTGTGCAGTTTGGACAGAACATAGAGACTCTCATTAACGATTTTCCCTATTTGCTGGCTTACATACTGATCCAAACGGCTTTGATATTTTCTTGAGAATTGACCTGGAACAAGTATGCAAATCAGGAGCTCGCACTTTCTGCATAATTTTTCCGAGTCGGTAACTCAGAACGTACGGAAGCCAGAGCCAGCCAACTCGTATTCTTTATGCCGCGTACACACGATCGGATTTTCCCGACAACGAAACCATGGATTTTAGTTCGAAGGTTGTTGGCTCAAACTTGTCTTGCATACACACGGTCACACAAAGGTTGGCCAAAAATACCAACCGTGAGAACGTGGTGACATACAAGACGTACAACGAGCCGAGAAAAAGGAAGTTCAATAGTCAGTGCTCCTTCTGCTCGATTCCGAACATGCGTGAACTTTTGTGCGTCAGACTTGTGTACACACGATCGGAATTTCCGACAACAACGTTTTGAGAACCTGCTTTGTTGGTGGAAATTCCGATAGGAAATGTTCGATGGAGCATACACACGGTCGGACTTTCCGACAACAAGCTCACATCCAACATTTTCACGTCGGAAAATCCGACCGTGTGCACGTGCCATTAGACATGAGCAATGAACTCCTCTGCACTCCACTTAATATTAGATCCAATGGCCCCTATTGCTTGTGGATCAAAGTTCTTAGCCCAGAGACCTGTGTTGTAGAATTTCACTCACCTCTTCGAACAGGTCCAGACTGTAAGTGTTGTCATCATCTGCAAAATACACCACTCCAGGCAAGCTGTTGTTTTTGTTAAATGTCTCTCTGAGCCACCGTAAGGCCAGGTTTCTCTGCATAGTCCCGCGGGGTATTCTAGGGTCCCTGGTGTCCCCTCTTAGTTTATAATTACGTGGGGTCTCCACGTTAAGGTGGGTGTAATTGAGGCCGGAGTCCTGCAGCATCCGAGTGACCAGAGGGGTGCGCCGCTGAGAGTCCTCCACCAGGATCCAGTGCAGGTTGGGGACATGCAGTAACGTGTTGGCCAGGCGGGTCAGTTCGGCCTTCTGCACCGGTCTGCTGTAGGTGGGGGTGATGACGTGGATGGTTGGGAGGTTACCCATCCAAGGTGGGGGCCGTGTATATACATACTCAGTCCTGACAACTTCTACTATATCCCTTTCCGAAGAACAGTATTCCCTGGAATCTGAGCCTGGATTGGCATCCCTCCGGCCATCACTCCCGTCCTCTGGAACAGACAGAAGAATAATTATTTCAAAAGGAACCAGAGAAATATAATCATACTGTGTTAAAGGGGAGAATAGAATTCCCCGTCCGTTCACAAACCTTTAACCCCCCCACTGTTCTTGGTGTTTTCAGTTGACTAAACCTAAACTTTGTAGTTAATATTGATTTGAGCCACAAGTGGTGATATAGGGAAATAGGTCTTGCCCACATACAGCAGGACCTTGATTTAAAAGTAATAAGATGTGCGAGCATCTGATTAATAGGGAGACCCATTCAAATCAATCTTCAGTTCCGAAGAATTGCCCTGAGATTATTCCCTATCTCTAGATAAATGTATTTTTCTGTTCTATTCACTGTGATGTATATGTAGCATATGCAGTAAAGCCTGCAATGACCTACCCTAGGTAGAAAAGGTAGAAGGACCAGAGCGGCTCTACTTTGAGAAACATTGGGCTACAGAAATGTCTTACATTTTATCCCTCCCCATTCTCTTTTATTATTATTGGTTCCTCTTGATTCTCCCCAAATCTATGTAAAATTATTGGTTCCTCTTGAGTCTCCCCAAATCTATGTCAAATTATTGGTTCCTCTTGAGATTCCCCAAATCTAGTCCTAATGGTGCAAAACAAGACAACAGCAAATTGCACAGCCCAAACCAAAAGCAGATTGACAAAGCACACGTTCATCAGTGAAGTAGTAGATGAAATATACAATGGAGGTAAAGATGGTGAAAAGAAAGAGAGTGGTAGGTTGGTTTATAGGTATGGAACTGGAACATGGCTGAAGCATGGTTGGTAAGTCCGATTGAGGAATTTAGATTATTCTAGTTGTTATCTGAGTGCAAGTAGTG
The DNA here is from genome assembly GCA_037952835.1 of Lithobates septentrionalis. Classification (NCBI taxonomy): domain Eukaryota; kingdom Metazoa; phylum Chordata; class Amphibia; order Anura; family Ranidae; genus Lithobates; species Lithobates septentrionalis. The sequence goes on from JBBDGP010002838.1 coordinate 421,494, forward strand.
TTTGTGTGAACAATGTTTGTTGGCAGTCTATAGTAAATGGATAGGCTGCATTGTCACCGGTACTTAATGACTGGGGAGGCTGAATTTTTAGCAATGTCACTGGTCTCTAGAGTTTGGGTAGGTTGTGTTCTTAGTGAGGTCACTGCCTTCTAGTGAATTGATAGGTTGTATTCTCAGTGATGTCACCAGTCTTTTGTGAATAAATAGGCTGCATTAAAAAAGGGATAGGTTGCATTCTCAGTGATATTACTAGTGAATGGACAGGCTGCTTTCCTAATCACCGGTGTTTAATAAATGGATAGGCTGCATTCTCAGTGATATTACCAGTTTCTAGTGAATAAACAGGCTGAATTCTTATGCCGCGTACACACGAGCGGAATTTCCGACAGAAAGAGTCCGATCGTGTGTATGCCCCATCGGACTCTTTCTGTCAAAAATTCAGACGGACTGAGATAGAGAACATGTTCTATATTTTTCCGACGGAACCAATTCCTCTCGGGGAAACCCGCTCGTCTGTATGCTGTTCCGACGCACCAAAATCGACGCATGCTCTGAAGCAAGTACGAGACGGAAGCTATTGGCTACTGGCTATTGAACTTCCGTTTTCTAGTCCCGCCGTACGTGTTTTACGTCACCCCGTTCTGGACGGTCGGAATTTGGTGTGACCGTGTGTATGCAAGACAGCTTGAGCGGAATTCTGTCGGAACTCCGTCGGAAAAACCTTCAGAGTTTATTCCGACGGCAAAACCAGTCGTGTGTACGCGGCACTAGTCAATGTTCTTTAATGAATGAATAGGCTGCGTTCTCAGTAATGTCACTAATCACTAGTGAATGGATAGGCTGCATTCTCAGTTGTCACTGGTGGTCTCTAGCAAAATTGTCTCTATGGTGAATAGAAAGGTTGCATTCTCAACAGTGTAGCTAGTCTCTTGTGAATTGATATGCTGTATATCACCGTCCTTTAGAGAATGAATAGGCTGCATTGTCAGTGATGTCCCAATCTATAGTGAATGGATAGGCTGCATTCTCTCTCTTTTTTTTTTTTCACAATGCATTCTCAGTGATCTATAGTGAATGGATAGGCTGCATTCTCGGTGATGTGACTGCTGTCTTGTGAATGGATAGGCTGGATTCTCAGTGATGTCACTGATCTATGGTGAATGGATAGGCTGGATTCTCAGTGATGTCACTGATCTATGGTGAATGGATGGGCTGCATTCTCAGTGATGTCACTGATCTATGGTGAATGGATAGGCTGGATTCTCAGTGATGTCACTGATCTATGGTGAATGGATGGGCTGCATTCTCAGTGATGTCACTGATCTATGGTGAATGGATGGGCTGCATTCTCAGTGATGTCACTGATCTATGGTGAATGGATAGGCTGCATTCTCAGTGATGTCACTGATCTATGGTGAATGGATAGGCTGGATTCTCAGTGATGTCACTGATCTATGGTGAACGGATAGGCTGGATTCTCAGTGATGTCACTGATCTATGGTGAACGGATAGGCTGGATTCTCAGTGATGTCACTGATCTATGGTGAATGGATAGGCTGGATTCTCAGTGATGTCACTGATCTATGGTCAATGGATAGGCTGGATTCTCAGTGATGTCACTGATCTATGGTGAATGGATAGGCTGGATTCTTGGTAATGTGGCTGCTCCCTTGTGAATGATTAAGCTGAACTGGAGTTAATAAAGATCTGCCAACAAAAAAGTGTGACTGGCCTATTTCCATTACAATCCTGGGTCAGTCTATATTGTGAACACCTTAAATAATGTGTATGAACAGAATGTAAAAGGCATACATCTCAATGTAATGTGATTTGCTGCTGAAGGGTGTAAATCACAAAGGTAAATGCTGGCTCCTATAATTCTGATGGGAGATGATATTCTCAGCCTCTGGGTCTCATATCAGTTCTGAGCATCGGTTACAGGGAAGGTTAATACACTCAGTATATACACTATATCAGTGGCTTCTGGCCCAGCCATATACCTTTGTGATAGATTCCCCTTATGCACAACATTCTATTACAATGACAAAAATATACATCAACAAAAATATGAGAGAACATTTCTGAAAACCGATAGAACTGGGCAGATGAAGAGATATTGCCCATAGTATTTCCAATACACCTTTTTTTAAATGAGAAACACATGCTTTGTACATGGCTCTTGCTCATGCTGCAGATATCAGACTGGAGGAAATCCTCCGATATCCAATCTGCAGCACCTAGGGGTATACAGAAACAAAGAACTGAATGGATCCCATATATATATATATATATATATATATATATATATATATATATATAGATAGATATATATACACTATATTACCAAAAGTATTGGGACAACTGCCTTTACATGCACATGAACTTTAATGGCATCCTAGTCTTATGCTGGCCATACACTATACAGAAAATCGTCCGAACCCATTTTCGAAAAACGAACGTTCGACCGTGACCGCAAACGATCTTGCCATCATATAATGACCGATAATCTGTTCAGTGGACATGAATAAATAATTTTGTGTTCGTTTTTTTACATATACCTAGTGCAGAAAGTTCGGACGGGAAACACATTAACCTTGCAATTTATCGTACGTTCGGCAGAAATTTTCCAAACATGCCGTTCGTTTTTTTTCCACAAAAACGTCACAAACGATTATCGATTTGTACCCACTAACTTGCCGAAAAACGAACGAAGTGTCCATTCGAACGATTTTTCGGCCGATTTTTCGTATAGTGTATGGCCAGCATTAGTCTGTAGGGTTCCATATTGAGTTGCCCCACCCTTTGCAGCTATAACAGCTTCAACTCTTCTGGGAAGGCTGTCCACAAGGTTTAGGAGTGTGTCTATGGGAATGTTTGACCATTCTTCCAGAGGGGCATTGGTGAGGTCAGGCACTGATGTTAGACAAGAAAGCCTAGCTCGCAGTCTCCACTGTAATACATCCCAAAGGTGTTCTATCGGGTTGAGGTCAGGACTCTGTGCAGGCCAGTCAAGTTCCTCCATCCCAAACTCACTCATCCATGTCTTTATGGACCTTGCTTTGTGCACTGGTGCGCTGTCATGTTGGAACAGGAAGGGGCCATCCCCAAGGTTGTAAGTGGCTGCAGTTAGGTGTGCTTTCCCACTGGGCCTGTTGTACTTGCTGAACGTTTCTACAATATATTGTTGCTACCAGACTTGGACTGTGTGTGTTTACTGCCCGCCGCACAACGCAGCACCTAACCCACAAGTTGAACATGAAACTTCTAAATTATCTAACACTTTTCTGTCTTCTCCTCCCCTACTTACTGCTTTCAAATTAGATGCTGTGCCCATTAAAAGGCAGACACAGTGCAAAGGACTAGTCCCCAGTATTGCCTGTGGTCTCCCCACATGTGATCTCCCCCCATTATTGACATACCATGCCTTGTTCTGCACTGTGTCTTTGTGTTTGGATGGCCATCTTGGTGGAGACAGCGCATTTCTTCTTCATGTCAGAGCCTCCACCAAGGAGAACCGTGAGCAGTACAGCCTAATAGCTCCCAACTGTCCCTGATTTGGAGCAATGTCCCTCCCGTCCCTCATTCCCCCTCATTTGTCCCTCATTTTGGTCTGATCTATAGAGTTGAATATAAAATGCACTTTTTATCTATCAAAAAGCGTCTTCCAGCCCTAAATCTTTCATCTGTTTTCTAAATTGCTGCATTTGTAAATTAAAAAGCCAATATAAAGGAAAAGCAGTGGTAAAAAAAAGCACTTGTGGGTTTAACCAATCTTGCTTTTTGGACAATTCTTCCTTAAGGGGGGCGTGGCAAGGGGTGTGTCCTATGACTGCATACTTTTGCTGATAGGTGTCCCTCGTTCCCATCTCAAAAAGTTGGGAGGTATGAAGTAGTAACATCACCGAATTTCACTGCAAATCTCCCGAGACTAGCATTTGGGGGCAGCAGTGCCTTAGATCTCACACTGCAGATATACAACTATGAAGCTGTAGTGAAAGGTGTGCCTAGGCACACTCACATACTGGGGAGTGCACTAGTATTTTTCTGGAGAAATTGCAGCGAAAAAGGTAGATTTTCATTGTACTGTTTAGTTACAATTAGCAATTCTAGATTTTCCCTATAACATAAAGGATCTTCGCTTAGGGAGTTCAGTTCCGCTTTAATTACGCTTTATATAAGCCATTTGGTCCTACAAATTACAGAACTATAAATGAAACCGGGCCAACCTGCGTTCTTAGAACAGTTTTCAGAAATATCCTGTTGGATGACATTGGGATATGTTGGCAGAAGATGAGAACATGCACCATAGACTGGTAAGGGGGTTGATGAGAATGAGGTCAGTGGTGGTCAGTGACACAACAGGACAATTCTAAGTTGAAGGGGGGGGGGGGGGGGTCATAGAGTCTCCTCACCCTTGTGTGCAGTGAGCAACGGGGACAGAGTACTGTGGTGCCATACTGTGATGAGCAAAGTCCAGGGAAGAACGATCAGTACAATAGCCAGAATGTCCCTTCTCTTCATCATCTCCAGGGTAGCCTGACCCCAGTGCTCCTCATTACCTGATGAGGACACCCCGACAGCACAGAGAACAGCAAAAGCAGACAGGAAGAGAGATCAGTATACAGACAGAGAGGAGCAGGAGAAACACAGCACAGCTCAACACAGTCACCTCTTACCAGCGTTCAGAACCCACCCATTGCAGCAGGCCGGGGATTCCAGGCTCTGCCTAGATAGGGGGAGGCAGGTCACAGAGACTGGGGGTCAAGGCCCCTCGCCGGCCAGGACCTGGAGATGCACCGCACAGAAGGAAACCTGTAGAGGAAAGGAGGAGAGAGAAGACATGTGAACACCAGAGAGCACTGTTCGCTAAGGAATCAATCTGCGTCTTCCCACTGCATTGCAACAACCCATGTCACCGTTAAATCCTCACTAGCAAAATAATAAAACGACAAAATAAAAAAAACCCACATGGCATCTGCACATTAGAGAGTAAACTTAACCATAAAGACGATTTTCTTTTTTTTTTTACCTTTGCAATTACTCGTGCACCAAAATGAATCTGGATTTATTCATGGATTTGTCAGCATTTACGCAGCGCTGATTAAAAATAATAAGGCACAGATCGCTCGCGGTCAAATATGGCCATCACACCGCCTGCTACTACCAACACGGAAACTGCATGGAAATGATATGCTTTTAAAATGGAAGAGTGAATGGTTATAGAAGAACTCTTCTACCTGCCAAATGTAGGGGGGGGGGAACTGTGTTGGGTCCTGCTGTCCCACTGAAACTGCCTGAGTGGGTGAGCTAGTCCTCAATTTCATTTCCTTTTGTATTTTGTTTTGTGATTACTTCTGTGATTACCATGTTTGCTGCATATGTTTAATGTGTTCATAAAGATTTTTAAATTACCCTATAGACTGTTCCTCCTGAAGAAGCGCTTCCAACCGCGAAACCGGTCGAGATTAAAGTCCTGTATACCCCCCCTTACAGAAAATTTGCGGGCTTCACTCGTTATTTACTGTATGCATTGTGGTATATAGTCTTGATTTTATGATTGTATGTATATATTTTTGTAATTTTGTATTTCAATGATTAAAATTTATATAATTTTTTATGTTTTTCGCAACTGTAAATCATTATCTAGTACCGAGATAGTCCAAATCTCCAATGGGGTGGGGGGTGCACACGTGAACAGACAGTAGCAGCAACTGCCTTCACGCCTCCACCCCTATATCCCTCTCATTACCTGCCAAATGGTTTTCGATCTGGCTATTTGACGTGGCAGGGATGCGAATCATATTTTTTTTTTCCCAACTGTTTATTTAGCAGCTTGCCTGGAGTTCTGCTGTAGAGCCCAACACTGGGAAACTTAAAGCAGAGCTCCACCCAAAAGGGGAATTCCACTTGTTTGCACCCTTCCGCTGCTAAATTTAGCACTTTTTTGATGGACAAGACACTACACCAGGGATATGCAATTAGCGGACCTCCAGCTGTTGCAGAACTACAAGTCCCACGAGGCATAGCAAGACTCTGACAGCCACAAGCATGACACCCAGAGGCAGAGGCATGATGGGACTTGTAGTTTTGCAACAGTTGGAGGTCCGCTAATTGCAGATCCCTGCACTACACAGAGTGCAAGCCTGTGGGTACCAGGGGAATGCCCTTCAAGTAGGGCAGGGGTAGGAAACCTTGGCCCTCCACCAGCTGTTTTGAAACGACAAGTCCCATGAGACAATGCAAGACTCTGACAATCACAGGCATGACTCCTAGAGGCAGAGGCATGATGGGGTTTGTAGTTTCACCACAGCTGGAGGGCCGAGGTTGCCTACCCCTGCCCTACTTTAAGGGCATTCCTGAAGTAGGGAATCTCTCTAGAGGCTTAAGATGGCCCATCATGGCCATGGACAAAGCCATATGAGCTACAAACTAAACACAATACTCCAGGTACGTTGTCTGTGACGCCTCATATCTGTGGCCCTCTATGAGGTGGACCTCTGTAGAGGCAACTTTGACCTCGGGGGTCGCCATTTCTCCATCTTTCTTTGTCTCCTTTTGGCAACTGACTATTTATGGGTCTTTTATTTTTAAGTGCATGATCACACAATATGCTAAATGAGTTATATGAATACAGATCTCCCTGTTATCACCCCTGAAGAAAGACATTTCAAGCCAGAAATACTAATTATCTGTATATGTATCAACACTACTCAATTTTCATATTTTTGTATTTGCGCAGACAAGATTTTTTGGTTATTGGTAAGTTCAAACTTAATTTGTAATAAAATTTATTTTTTACTAATTGGTGTTTATGTCGCCTTTAAAGACCCGTTCTCAAGGGAGGATATTTCTTTGTTACCGCGGCGAACTGAGACAGAAGTTTGGCACCCCCCTCCTTCCCTCCGCAGTCTTCTGGGACACATCACAGGTCCCAGAAGACTGCGGGACCATGCACAAGGCTCAGCGCGACTCGCTCATGTGCAGTAGGAAACCGGCTGTGAAGCCGCAAGGCTCCACTTCCTGTTTTCCCTTACTTGATATGTTGGCGCCTGCACCCGAAGCAGATTGGAGAATTGGCTCGAGTGAGGACATCTCTGGACCCATGGACAGGTAAGTGTCCTAATACTAGAAGTCAGCAGCTACAGTATTTGTACATGCTGACTCTTAATTTTTTTTTTTGGGGGGGGGCCTGGAGTTCCTCTTTAAAAATTCCTCCTAGCAGTGGGGCTACACCCGCACTGCAAGTGCTAACTACACATTTAGGTCTATGGGGGGGGGGGGGGGGTAGAAGATTTACTTACCTGATCCTCCACGCTGCTAGACCGGTCACTGCAGCCTCTTCTCCTCCATGCTCCAGCATCTAAGGTTGTGATATCATCAAGACCAATGCCTCTAGCCCTGCATTTGATGTGATGACACTGGGGACAGTCTACTGCCGGAGCATGGGGAATCGACATCTGTCGGGGGGGTGAAGGATGGGGTAGGTTAAATGCTTTTTACAACTGCAGCCCCAATGCAAGGAGGAGTTTTCAGATATCCTGGACCTGGGCTTTAATGCAGAAGCACAATGCCGCACATGTTAATGCAAATGCACTAAAAAAGAACATTCCATTTATTTTTCATTTTTATTTTTAAGTGAATGAATGTGCTTTGATAGCTTGTGCCTTCTGGATCCTCCAAGACTGGAAGAGAAAGAGCCAGCTCTAGGAATCAAACTCTGCTGCAGTGCACATTTGTAGGCAGCATTTGAATAGGAGAAAAAAAAGTGAGGGGATTGCATACCTCACAACTTTCTGAAAAGGGGAACGAGGGACACTTATTAGCAAAAGTATGTAGGCATAGGACACGCCCCCTGCCACACCCCCCTTAAAGGAGAATTGTACAAAAAAAAAAAAAGATTGGTTAAACCCAGAAGTGCTTTTTACCACAACTATTCCTTTATATTGGCTTTTAGTATTTACAAATGCAGCAATTTAGAGATTGGATGAAAGGTTTAGCACTGGGAAACACTTTTTGAGAGATAAATAGTGAATTTTATATAGAACTATATAGATCAGACCAAAATGAGGAACAAATGAGGAGGAAAGAGGGACAGAGGGACATTGTTCCAAATCAGGGACAGTCCCTCAAAATCGGGGACAGTTGGGAGCTATGGGATTGACGAGTCATCACCAAGCTTCTCTCCTGCATTGTCCAATCAGGAGGCCTGGGGAATGTTTTTGACCTGACTTTGTTACTGCTGTGAAACTGGTCAGGTAAAGCTGTGCTCTCTGGCAGGAGTGTCTGCATCACAAGGATAAATAAACCGAATGGCAAATAATTTGTGAACTGTCCTGAGTCCTGAGCCCTGCTGCTGCATCCATTGGTGCCCCAGCAAGCCAGTGAGACACTGAAGTGAGGGGAGAGAAAAACTTTTTTTTTTTCAAATTTATTTGTCTTTTTTCGTTTATTTAGGAAAAAGTTAAAAACCCAGTGGTGATTAAATACCACCAAAAGAAAGCCCCAGTTCTGTGAAAGAATTATACTAATTTAGTTTGGGTACAGTGTTGCATCACTGCGCAATTGTCATTCAAACTGTGACAGCGCTGAAAGTTGAAAATTGGCCTGGGCAGGAAGTGGGTAAAAGTGCCCAGTATTGAAGTGGTTAAGATAGGCAGGACTTAAAGTGTTACTAAACCCACAACAGTAAAATCAGTCTTTTTATGCAGTAAAGCATGCTTGTTATACTCACTGTGGAACCTAAAGGGGTTAATCCTCTGCATTGTGTATAAAGGCTGTTTGATCCTGTCTTCTCTGATCCTCCTCTTCTTCCACTGTCTCCAAAAAATAACCTGATATTTACAGAGGCAGGGGACGGGCTGCACATGCTCAGTTTGGTGTGTATTGCTAGAGTGTTTTTTTTTTTTTTTTCTTGGGAGAATGCATGGGATCAGCACAGGGCCAATCAGCATTGTCCAGACACATCCAGACAGAGGATCAGGGGAGAATGAAAACTCCTCCTACAAGCTTTACTAGGAACTGATAGAAGTCACAAGACTGCTATAAACTGCTGATGAGAAAAGTTTTTTAGCAGTTTATATTTACTAAAATAATTGCATTTCCATGTTCTGTGTATTGTGGGAGACCAGATATAGTGAATGCCGGGTTCTGGGTTAGTAACACTTTAATCTTGACTTGGTCAAAAGTCAAGGCTCCATGTATAGCCTTGACCTAGGATCCTAGTGGGCTCCAGAACTATACTTTAAAAATATTTTGCCTCAGGTTCACTTTAAAGTCCATTTACAGAATTGATTTGGGATAATAACTACTTTGTATTTGTTACATGTCCCCATTCACATGGAATAGCTTAAAATTTTTTAAACATTGCTGCTTACATTTTTCTTTTTTGAAAACTCCAAAGCTAAAGTTTTCCTTAGGCTAAAGCCTAGTACAGATGGGCTGAATGTCTTGCGACATCGGCCGGTTCAACAAACGAAAAAAAAAAAAAGGCTGATATTCGGTCTGTGTGTATGGCGCTGTGTAGGAAGAGATTGAGTTTCCTCTAATTTCAAATTGCTTAGAGTGGGCCTGCTTCTAACATCCAGAATGGTCAGACATATGTTTTCTTTTTTTTTTTTTTCCCAAGTATGCTGTGTGACTGGGAACACATAACAAACATAAAGTTGGGTTTTCTTAAATTTAAATGCAAAAGTGGAAATACATGGCGATCGGTGGTGTGGTATGTCACTCTGACACACTGCATCTCCGAGCGTGGTAAGGATCCTCTGACGGAGGCTCTTTACCATGTGATCAGCTGTGACCAATCACAGCTGATCACAGCCTGAACCAAGAAGTGCCGGTAATTGGCTTTTCCTCGGTTCGCTCTGACAAGGAGAGCCGATCGGCGGGCTCTCCTGTCAGAGAGGGGGTGTGCACTGATAATCGGCACATTGATTATCAGTGCAGCCCCCATCAGAGGTGCCCACCACAGCTGCAAATCAGTGCCTGTCAGCTTCCAGTCAGTGCCCACCCAAATCGCCAATCAGTGCCTATCAAAGTGCCAATCAGCGCCCCATCTAGGGTTGCCACATAATCCCTTTAATCCAGGACACATATGAATTCCACAGGTTTTGAGGCTGATTTAATGCAGATAAGGCACCAAGTGAGTTTAATTAACACCTTAATCAGCCACTGAACCTGCGTAATTAATGCGTGTCCTGGATTAAAGGGATGATGTGGCAACCCTAGCCCCATCAGTAACGCCTGTCAGTGCCCTTCAGATGCCCATCAGTAATGCTTGTCAGTACCTTTTAATCAGTGCTGCCTATCAATGCCTTCTATCAGTGCCACCTATCAGCACCACCTATTAGTGCCCATCTGTGCCGCCTATCAGTGCCCATCAGTGATGCCTATCAGTGCCCATCAGTAGTGCATATCAGTGCCGCCTATCAGTGCCCATCAATTCTAAATATTATAATGGGAAAAATACCGCGCTATAGTAACAAAGGATTTTTGACAAAACCTAACACAAAAAAATGTACAAAAAATATACAAAAAAAAAGGGATGTGCAAAAACCATAAGCTATCAAATCAATGGCTACAAAATTCTAGCAAAAGCAGCCGCTCTATGTGAGATACACACACCAACATAAATAATAACCAAAGTAGCAGCGCTAATATCTCAAGAGTGAGTATAGTATATGGAAAATTTACTTAAAATTTAAGACATAAACAATGTTAACATATACATGTGTATACCCATAAATTAATAAACCAACACTGATTAAATGATACAACATTAATAAAGTGAAATTAGTCCATAAATGGTGTTGTATAAAGGCTGTAGGATCAATTCACGATCTTCTAAGTGGAATGAATATATGATAAGTAAATAATTCAACCACCGCACCACCGTGATAGCTCAGTGAGAAATGAAAGAACTGAAAGAGCTAACATGCAGTAAACATGGTCCTGTTACCTTACAATCATAACATAGAAGCTATAAATTGATTCAGATGCTGACACACTACATTAAGAATTTCTGACAACCTGCCATTAATAGTAAAAGCTGTATCTCACTGCTTTAGTCCCATGTGGTCTGGAGCTGTATATACATCCCTCCGCGGTGTGACCGATCCCCTGTGGCTGTGTGGAGCAGTGTCTTTCCTCATCCCCTCTGGATAAAGGCAGTGGAGTATTGGTGTCCAACCATTGCATCCAGTAAAGGCCCCGACCGGGTTAAGGTCGCAAGTTCTTTTGGGCTTGCCTTATGGTAAGCGCGCATTTCTCACTGAGCTATCACGGTGGTGGAATTATTTACTTATCATATATTCATTCCACTTAGAAGATCGTGAATTGATCCTACAGCCTTTATACAACACCATTTATAGACTAATTTCACTTTATTAATGTTGTATCATTTAATCAGTGTTGGTTTATTAATTTATGGGTATACACATTTATATGTTAACATTGTTTATGTCTTAAATTTTAAGTCAATTTTCCATATACTATACTCACTCTTGAGATATTAGCGCTGCTAAATTGGTTATTAATTCTAAATATTAGTGCCTCCTCATCAGTGCCACCTTATCAGTGCCACCTCATCGGTGCCCATCAATGCCGCCTCATCAGTGCCCATTAGTGCAGCCTCATCAGTGCCCGTCAGTGAAGGAGAAAACTAAATTTTATAACAAATCAAAATAAAACTTTTTTTTTTCAAAAATGTCGGTCTTTCTTAGTTTGTTTAGCAAAAAAATAAAAAAACCCAGAGGTGATCAAATACCACCAAAAGAAAAGCTCTATTTATGGGGAGAAAATTATAAAAATGTAGTTTGGGTTCAGCGTTGCATGACCGCGCAATTGTCATTCAGATTGTGACAGCGCTGAAAGCTGAAAATTGTCCTGGGAAAGGGGTGAAAGTGCCCGGTATGGAAGTGGTTAAGGTTTTACCTTTCTCTTTGCACATTGTGCTCATTATGACATATACTGTATGTGACTCATATGAGACTCCTATGTGACATTTGCAGACGTACAAAAAAATCTGACTTTTCCTCATAGAACAATCCTGACACGTTTTTGCACACGCTACAATGTCATGTATCTGGTTACCAGTATACATAAAAGAAACCTCCTGCTTAGAATGTATCAATACAGGATGATGCGATCTGTATTTTAACAGACACTGAACATCACAAGAACCTGGACCATTAACTGCGTCAGCGATCCTAAAATTGCAATTGCTGTATAACATCAGTAGAATAAAGCAAGTGCCAATGACGAGAAGCTATTCTCCTCCCGTATGAATCATTGATGAGCCCATACTGTATATACAGTAACTGCAAACTCAGGAGACACACACTATATATATATATATAGAGAGAGAGAGAGAGAGAGAGAGAGAGAGACCGCATGTACATTCTGCTCACCATACTGCACACAACACGTCGCCCGCAGCTTGATTATGTGAAATCCAATGCAAAGGAAAAATAATGGCTGTTACCAACTACAGCTCTCATTTTTCTATCACAGATTTCCAAAAATACGAATGACTATATAGCACCAACATATTACATATTTCATTGCAGAGTATATAGAATTTATTTCCAACAGTACCAGTTCACCAATAGAGCTTGCACTCTAATGCGGCCATTCTCAACCTTTTTACCAGGGAGGAACCCTTGAAACTTCAGGTATTGGGGAACCTCTGCTAAAACCAATTGATTGGAAAGAATGCTCCTTACATTGGTGGTCAGTGGGAAGAATGTCCCTTACATTTTTTTGCCCCCCTGTACAAATCATTAGTAAGACCTCATCTGGAATATGCAGTTCAGTTTTGGACACCAGTTCTCAAAAAGGATATTGGGGAACTGGAAAAAGTGCAGAGAAGGGCAACCAAACTGATAAGAGGCATGGAGGAGCTCAGCTATGAGGAAAGATTAGAGGAACTTTATTCACTCTTGAGAAGAGGAGATTAAGTGGGGATATGATCACCATGTACAAATATATAAGGGGTCCATATAGTGGTGTTGAGTTATTCACTTTAAGGTCATCACAGAGGACAAGGGGGCACTCTTAAGGCTAGAGAAAAAGAGATTTCATCTCCAAATACAGAAAGGTTTCTTCACAGTCAGAGCTGTGAAAATGTGGAAAAGACTCCCTCCAGAGGTGGTTCTGGCCAAGCTCAGTAGATTCCTTTAAGAAAGGCCCAGATATTTTCCTAAATGTACATAATATAACTGGGTACTGACATTTATAGGTAAAGTTGATCCAGGGAAAATCCGATTGCCTCTCTGGGATCAGGAAGGAATTTTTTCCCTGCTGTAGCAAATTGGATCATGCTTTTCTGGGGTTTTCTTCGCCTTCCTCTGGATCAACTGTGGGTATAGGATTGGGTATATGGGATTGTATGATATTTTATTTATTTATTTATTTATTTATTTATTTATTTTATGGTTGAACTAGATGAACTTGTCTTTTTTCAACCTGACTAACTATGTAACTATGTAACATTGGTGGTCAGTGGGAAGAATGCTCCTTACATTGATATTAATTGGGAAGAATGTTCCTTACATTGGTGGTTAGTGGGAACAATGCCCCTTAGATTAGCGGTTTGTGGGAAGAATGCCCCTTACATTGGTGGTCAGTGGGAAGAATGCCCCTTACATTGGTGGTCAGTGGGAAGAATGATCCTTACATTGGTGGTCAGTGGGAAGAATGCCCCTTACATTGGTAGTCCGTGGGAAGAATGCCCCTTAGATTGGTGGTCAGTGAGAAAAATGCCCCTTACATTGATATTAATTATGAAGAATGTTCCTTACATTGATGTACAGTGGGAAGAATGTTCCTTACATTTGTGGTCAGACTGCCGCCCTTACAGCTGCCATTGGCTCAAGAACTATGCAGGCAGCATCAGGTTGGAGGTGAATCAGTAACAGCTCAAGGAACCCCTAGTAACCCCTGGAGGAGCCCTAGGGTTCCATGGAACCCTGGTTGAGAATGGTTGGTCTAAATGCCTCTACCACACTCAAACACAACCCTTTAACACAAATTTAAGTCAGATGCCATCTAACCAGAGTTGTGGTTTGAAATGCAAACAAGCATACAGAGAACATACAAACACAAGGATAACCAGGGTTGATTTACTAAAACTGGAAAGTGCAAATCCTAATGCAGCTGTTCATTGTAGCCAATCAGCTTCTAACTTCAGCTTGTTCAATTAAGCTTTGACAAAAAATCTGACAAAAACCTGGAAGCTGATTGGTTTCTATGTAGAGCTGCACCAGTTTTTGCACTCTTCGGTTTTAGTAAATCAACCCCACAGTGTCCCTGATAGAACTGGATCTCAGGACTGCAATGCAAGAGTGGGAACTCACTTATTCTGCCTAGAAAATTAAGTTATGTTATGAATGAGACTAACCTATTGGTTTCTAGCTACACCCTAATATAAAGTGAACCTACGGCAGGCTTGGACAAAATCCAGCTAACCTACTAGTAGGTTTTCAGGTGGTGGAAGGAAATTGGAGAGCCCAAATAAGCCACTGTGCTACCCAGAAAACCGAGGCTGGCTTATGGTTGGGGTTAACTTTTTAAAAAGTGGAGTAAAGTGAAAAAAACAATAACGAAGGTTACCTACAATCATCACAAACAACTTTTGGAATTATGAGTACTACAAGACAAAGACCTTCAATGCTGGTCACATGATCACCATTGAAGCATTGATTGGTGCTCAGGCGGAGCCACTAATTGACTAGCTCTGCCTGCATATCAATGCCAAGAGGACTTCTAGTAGAGACAACATACCCACTGCCTTGGCACTGATCATGTGTACCAGAGGGGTTTAGCCGCTTCAGCCCCGGAAGATTTTACCCCCTTCCTGACCAGAGCACTTTCTGCGATTTGGCACCGCGTCGCTTTAACTGACAATTGCGCGGTTCGGCGACGCTGTATCCAAAAAAAAATTGACGTCCTTTTTTCCCACAATAGAGCTTTCTTTTGGTGGTATTTGGTCGCCTCTGCGGTTTTTATTTTTTGCGCTATATAAAAAAAAAAAAGAGCGACAATTTTGAAAAAAAAACAATATTTTTTACTTTTTGCTATAATAAATTTCCCCCAAAAATATATAGAAAAACAAATTTCTTTCTCAGTTTAGGCCGATATGTATTCCTCTACATATTTTTGGTAAAAAAAATCGCAATAAGTGTAAATTGATTGGTTTGCACAAAAGTTATAGTGTGTACAAAATAGGGGATAGTTTTATGGCATTTTTACTATTATTTTTTTTATTAGTAACGGCGGCGGTCTGTGATTTTTATCGGGACTGCGACATTATAGCAGACACATCGGACACTTTTTGGGACCATTGTCATTTATGCAGAGATCATGCTATAAAAATACACTGATTACTGTGTAAATGACACTGGCAGGGAAGGGGTTAAACATTAGGGGGCGATCAAGGGGTTAAGTGTGTCCTAGGGAATGATGCTAATTGTGGGGGGGGATGGGCTTCCATTCACATGACAGCGATCACTGTTCCCGATGACAGGGAGCAGTGATCTCTGTCATATCACAAGGCAGAACGTGCAAATGCTTGTCTACATAGGCATCTCCCCGTTCTGCCGCTCCGTGACACGATCACCGAGACACCTGTGGACATCGAGTCCGCGGGTCCCGCGGGCACGGTCACGCTGTACATGGCGGCTCATGCGCCCGCTAGCCCCACTAATTGAAGGGGACGTACAGGTACGCCCATTTGCCCACCACTGCCATTGTGCCGACGTATATCGCCGTGCAGCGGTCGGCAAGTAGTTAACGTGTAACTAAAGATAAAACTTTTTTTTTAGTTTTGGATAGAGTGGCGAGGGATTAAAACAGCTGTCAAATTGTATTATCATCTGTGCCCCCATTAGGGAGATCTGTTCTCTTTCATTGTCCTGTTTACCATTCTTGTCGAAAGTGAAAGTAAAAAAAAGATCCAAAAACGTTTGGTTGACACTTGAACAGTAATACCAATGGGCACACAATTTCTGGTAACACACTGAGATTCCCTCACTTTGGAGGGACTATTTCTCATTTCCTATTTTGGCTATGGGACAGGAAATGAAGAGAAATCTCCCCTATTTGACACAAAGGACAAAATAACCTGACAGGGGTTATTACCCTCCCTTATTCTCTTCAAAATGTAAAAAAAAAAAAAAAAATTGCTTTTAGTTACACTTTAACATCAGGAGAAAAAATGGACAAAAGATATTTTATGTCCAGCTTTTTCTTTTGCCATCACAGATGGTGGAAATCAAGACAACTTTTCCTGAGGATACGAATCGTGTTTATTAAATGCACTGACCCATGCATACAATTATTACAAAGGTTTTCCATGGAAGGACAGTGTCATTGTTATTACTATTCAACATGGAGATAGATAAAACATAGTTACATATTTAGTAAGGTTTAAGAAAAAGGCACCAAAAGTCCATCAAACAGAAAAAGATCCAAAAAAAATGGAAAACCTCCATATACATAATCCTACAGGCACAGCCGATCCAGAGGACAGCAGAAAGAAACCCTATAAAGCATGGGCCGTTTTGTTCCAGTGGGCGGAATATAACTTCTGTGGTAAGCCTATAATCACACTAATGGTTATATCCTGTAATGATGAAATGAGCTGTATTGTAATATGTTGTTAAATAATCCTTTCAGATGCCTTTCGTGGTCCCCCTGATGAAGTAGCAGCTGGCTGCAAAAACACGTCGGAATCAACCACTAAGATATATCAGCATCAAAAAATGTTATTCCTTTGGTGCATTTTACTGTTGTAATTACCTTTGATGGTCTTTTATGACCAGTGAATTCTTTTATTTTAATTATGTTAGAACATTTCTACTTTTAAACAGATACTAAACTCACAACAGTAAAATCAGTCTATATGCAGTAAAGCATGCTGGTTATACTCACTGTGGAACCTAAGGGGTTAATCTTACGCATTGTGTAAAAAGGCTGTTTGATCCTGTCTTCTCTGATTCTCCCCTTCTTCCACAGTCCCCAATCCATCTCCTGATAGAACAGAGACTTGCGGGCACTCTGCTCATGCTCAGTTTGGTGTGTATTGCTAGAGAGTTTTTTTTTTCTTTCTTTGGAGGGTGCATGTGATTAGCACAGGGCCAATCAGCACTGTCCAGGCAGAGGGTCAGGGGTCCTGCAGTCTGATAGCACAGTCAGAGGAGAATGAAAACTCCTCCTACAAGCTTTAACCAGACACTGATAGAAGTCATACGATTGCTATATACTGCTGATGAGAAAAAGTATTTAGCAGTTTATATTTACTAAAATTAATGCATTTCCGTGTTCTGTGTATTGTGGAAGACCAGATATAGTGAATGCAGGCTCCTGAGATTAGTAACACTTTCATTGTGTTAATTCACTTTCAAGTACACAGCCTTTAAAGTTACCTTTTTGTATAAGGTTTTTCCTGTTATGTTATTGGTAATCTTGGGATGTGGCTGTGCACATCTGTTCCAGGACGTGGTATCATAGATGTGCACAGCCTATTGCATTAGGGGGTGCACCCCAAAGCTAGAACACATATGGTTGTATGTGCATTTGTATATATTGTATACTGACGGTGTCAGTAGAGCAGTGCACAGTGTCAGAAGGGCAGAGATTGGTGTCAATTGGGCAATGGATGGTGTCGGTAGCTTTTATTTTTATTATTTTATTTTTTATTTTTTTTAATGTATTTATTTTTTAATTATTTTAGGAGCTCTGTTAGGGGGCTTTGGTGAAAATTCAGGGGTTTAAACAGAAGGAATCTGAGCCACATGTGGGTGATTAGGGTGCCATTATTTCTGCACATTATTTATTATTTCCCATAACCCCCTGTTATTGCCAACATGAAACAGATGGTATTCAGTTGCATCAATATCCCCCAGAATATTACATGCTCCTAATCATCCAGCTTTGACCCGAGTAGCTTCCCATGCAGACATCACTAAATTATTTACAAATACAATTAGAGGATCCCTGACTTTCATATGCAAATTATTCTGCTGGTATCTTATAAAAAAAACAAAAAAAACAGAGGACAGTTCCTCGAAGCCCACACTGTATCTATCAGAGACCAAACTAATCAAGTCATTGACTTTAAACTTTAATTGCTGTCAAAAAGGTTACATTATCGTCAGTTCAGAGATGATTTATTTTCTATGGGTTTGTTACTTTATCTCATGATAGCTTTTGCAACAAATTGTACAGCAATTAAAAAAAAAAATGTTGCAGTAGAATGGAATCAATATTTTTCAATAAAAGTATTGGGACGCCTGCCTTTACTTGAATTTTAATGGCATCCCAGTCTTATGCCTCGTACACACGGTCGGACTTTGTTCGGACATTCCGACAACTAAATCCTAGGATTTTTTCCAACAAATGTTGGCTCAAACTTGTCTTGCATACACACGGTCACACAAAGTTGTCAGAAAATCCGATCATTCTGAACGCGGTGACGTAAAACACGTACGTCGGGACTATAAACGGGGCAGTGGCCAATAGCTTTCATCTCTTTATTTATTCTGAGCATGCGTGGCACTTTGTGCGTCGGATTTGTGTACACACGATCAGAAGTTCCGACAACGGATTTTGTTGTCGGAAAATTTGATATCCTGCTCTCAAACTTTGTGTGTCGGAAAATCCGATGGAAAATGTGTGATAGAGCCCACACACGGTCGGAATTTCCGACAACAAGGTCCTATCACACATTTTCCGTCTGAAAATCCGACCGTGTGTACGGGGCATAAGTCCGTAGGGTTCAATATTGGGTTGGCCCACCCAACAGCTTCTACTCTTCTGGAAAGGCTGTCCACAAGGTTTAGGAGTGTGTCTATGGGAATGTTTGACCATTCTTCCAGAAGTGCATTTGTGAGGTCAGGCACTGATGTTGGACGAGAAGGCCCGGCTCACCGTCTCTGCTCTAAACAGACCCCTGACATCTCACCTTTGAGACCTTTGAGACAGAGAAAGGGATTGAGGACACCGATTCTTCAGTCCCTTTCTCTGTAGCCTCAGTTGCACTGCAGATAGATGAACAGGAGACAGAGGCTCCGGTTTATTCATAAACGAAAACATAGGAAACACATTTTACTATGCTTTAGTTATGAATGAACACAGTGAGTGATTGATCACTCACTGTGTTCATTCTCTAAAGGAAGGGGCCTGTAAATGGCACAGTTAATAGCCCCTTCCCCTGCTCTCCAGCCTGAACATTCCCCTCTGTGGCAGGAGAGGAAAGCCAGTAGGGCTCTGAGGGGGAATCACACAGCAGCCTGAAGGGGGAATCAGATGTGGGCAGGACAGGGAGGGGAATCGGTATTGTGGGGGTGTAACTATAGTAAGAATGCCCTATGCAGGTCTCCCTTCCAGCAGCTGAGAGCTGTTAAAAAATCGTTTGGCCGTGTTTCCGAAAAACGAACACACAGTCATGAGAGCAAAGGATTTTACCATCAGGTAATGACCGAAATTTGATCGATAAATCGTTTAATAGACATAAATGAATATGTTTTTTATTCCTTATGCCACATACACTTAGTGCAAACTGTTCAGCCAAGAAACACATTAACCCTCTAAATTTATCGTCTGTTCGGCAGAAGCTTTTCAAACTTTGCCTTTGATTTTTTTGGCTGAAAAACGTCACAACCAATTTTCGATTCGTGCCCAGTAACTGGACGATAAATGAACGAACTGTCCAAATGACGGATGTTCGAACGATTTTTCGCCTAGTGTAAAGGCACCATTACTCTAGTAAATAGGGTCCGCTCTGCAAATCCCCTGCAACCACGTGCAATGCATGCAGTTGGGGGGCCGCTAGTGCAGGGTTTAGGGGATAAAAGAGGTGGTGAGGAGGCGATACAACGCCTTCTCATCGCCCGCCAAGTGCTCTCTGAAGTGGATCGCTCTTAAAAGAGAAAAGCACATGTCAACGAGCCCTTTGAGTGGATACAAATTTTCAGTGCATGCTTGTATAAAATGATATTATGACACTAAATAAATATGGGTCACACCATACATGAAATGTGCTCAACGTGAAACCAAAAACACAAAGTTACAAATCAAAAAAGTATGTGTAATAAAAAGAAATGGGAGGGGCAGAAATTGTATAGGTGTCTATGTAGCACCCTCTATCAATAGGTAGGTGCTAATATAGGATTTTTACTAGGGAGACTGTCAGCACAGGTAAATTTAGGCAGGCCTATGCTTTGAGCTAGGCCTGTCTGTTTTGATCTGGAGACAGGGAGTGGTTAGTGTAGCAGTGGGTGTGACCACTTGTGCTCCAGTTCTGTGGCGCCTTCCCTGCTTCCAGGGAGAATGTTCTGGAAGAGGGGCAGGGCCTAGAGCTGGAGTGGCAGGCAGCTCATGTGGGAGTCCTGACCAATCCCCAACTGGTATTGGCAGGGGGCGGGCCGCCTATATAAGCTGAGGTAACAGGCCACTGGGGGGGTTTGTCGGCCGGGTGAAGTGGAGAATGGAGTACTAGACAGCAGCAGGAGGGCACCCCCATCTTGAGGGAACTTCACTTTTACACGGTCATTAGTGAAGTCCTCATCTTTACACGGTCATCGATGAGGAACTCCTGGAGCAGAGGGGCAGGTGAAGCTGTCGGAACGTACGGTGCAGTTAAGTTCTCCATCAAGGACTCAGGGCAGAGAAAGGTCGGTGAGTGTACCACAGTGGAGGGCTGGATGTGCCAGGAAGTCTGTGAGGGAACTTCTCTTTTACACGGTCATTAGTGAAGTCCTCATCATTACATGGTCATTGATGAGGAGTCCTGGGTCAGAGGAGAGACTGTGGGGAATGGTGTCAAATTGATGTGGCCTGAGGGCACAGGATTTGCATGCTGGGCTAGCTGGGAACAGTAGTCCACTGTTCTGAACATGCTTTAAACTACTAGGCCTCTGGGGAGAGGCACTGCAGGGCTCTGGCCTAGTAACAGCAAGCAACCAGAGCCTGCATGAGGAACTATTCAGACTGGGCTCTTTTGCTTAGGCCCCTTTGACACCGGGGGGCTTTGCCCCGGTGCAAAGCGCCCTGAAACAGCCGCTGCTGTGTCTCCAGTGTGAAAGCCCGAGGGCTTTCACACTGGAGCGGTGCGCAGGCAGGACGGGTAAAAAACTCCTGTAAGCAGCATCTTTGGAGTGGTGAAGGAGCGGTGTATACCACGTTCCTTCACCGCTTCTGCCCATTGAAATCAATGGGGCTGCGTGGCTATAGCGCCGGCAAAGCACCGCTTCGCGGGCGGTTTTAACCCTTTTTCGGCCGCTAGCAGGGGTTAAAACCACCCCGCTAGCGGGCAAATAGTGCCGCTAAAACAACGGTAAAGCGACGCTAAAAATACCACCGACGCCGCTCCCGCCCCAGTGTGAAAGGGGCCTTACAGAAGAAGATGTGACAGGAAATTAATGTGCTTCAGTATAAGTTTGTGCAGGAGGAGAAGATTTCTGGAAACTTCACCCTTACACGGTCATGGGTGAAGACCTTATCTTTACACGGTAACTGATGAGGAAGTTTTGGAAGCAATAGTCTGCAGGAGTTACGCAGAGGAGGATCAATAGTCTGCAGGTAGATGCAGGAAAAAGACCGTAGCTGTTAAACATGCACATAATTTTTTCAGGCTCAAACTATGTGCTAACTCTATAAAATCTCTAAATATGATGGCAAAGTGATCTGTTCTATGGGCATCCCATATACCCCTTTCCCCCAAACCAAGTTGTACCCCCCAATAAACAAAGCAAATGACTGTTCATTGTCTCTGCAAGATATATATGGGAGTCTGGCAGCGGGGTGATATGGTGGATGTTTGGTACTAGTGGCAACTACAGCGCTACATATAGGTTTATGATATGGCACATGTATATCAACAATTCATCTTTATTTATTTTTTATCAGTATTTGGTTTACAGAGAACTAGCGGAGGTTTCATTTTTAATGTAAATTTTTAAGTGATTCGCACTTTTACATACAGAACAATGCAAAAATGGTAACAAGCGTGCAATAAAATCAGTATATCTCTGTGATAGAAGATTAAATTAAATTAAAAAAAAATAGTAATTTGATTAATACAATTGGTCATTCATCATTCATTTGTCAACTAGTACTCTTGCACACTGATATTTATGCTTGGCCACAATATAGTATAATATATTGGACTGCTATAGAAAGGAAATGTCCGTCTTCAGGTATTATGTGTACAGCCATCTAATAATACAACACAAAGAGCCTTATTAGTCTACGGCGTCTTCCCTAAAACCCAGGCTGGAGAGGCTCAGATCCTGAACACACTATTATGTCTATTAAAAGCTCTCTAGATACAAATCTAGACCTGACAGACCTTGTGATGACTTAAAACGCCCCTGATAATTGACGCCGCTGGATTTCATTGCTGCAGGAAAGCGTCTCCTGTAAGTGTATATAGGGCAGGTCTCCCATGCTCTGTCCTACAGCAACCCATAGGGAAGCCTTCTAGAATCCGTCAATTAACCTGTAACTAACCTACCCTTCTACTGAGCTGCAACACCCAGATATTCTCCGAGAACGGTGCGACCTACAAAACCTGACCTGCTACTTACCCCTGAGGACCGGCAGCCCTAATTTTAGCTTACACTTAAAAGAAACCTACTCATTCTGAAGCCGTGAAATAAATTGAAGATAAAATACAAGATGGCTGACCTTAAGTGTCACACTTTGACATCTAATAATTGGCTGGCTGGAACTTATAGAGTGAACTGCACTTTTCCTTCCAGCTGAAAATGTTCTCTCAGGCAGCCATGCTGACAAAATAAAGTTTCTGGAATGTAAGAACTAATTGGCCTGGGAAATAAAAGTCCAAGCGTGCCCTTAGTGATGTATTTTCCGGACCTTGTGTATATATAACAGATGATGCAAAGTAGACATGTGCACAGCCAAAAAATTCGTTCATTTTCGTTTTCGTTTCATTAGTTTAATATTTTTTTCGTTTTTCGGGTCATTCGTTATGATCGCGATTCGTAAATTAGTTCATTCGTAAATTCGTAAATGCGTTCATTCGTAAATTCGTAAATGCGTTCATTCGTAAATTCGAACATTCGTTCATTCGTACATTCGTTCATTTTTACATTTGTACATTCGTAAATTCGTACATTCGTAAATTCGTAAAATCGTACATTTGTAAATTAGAAAATTCGGAAATTTGTAAATTCGAAGTTTGAAAATCCAAAAACCCGAAAATTCACAAATCTGAAATAGTAACTATTAAATTATAGGTATTGTAATTTCCTTTCAAATTTGACTGTCAGTGAACGTAACAAATACGAATTTATCCGAAGTTACGAATTATCCAAAACGAATGCTGCATCTAAACAAATGGAATGGAACAAATTAATAATAAATAATAATAATAAAACGTTGTTATTATTATTATTGTTATTTATTATTATCAATTCATTACGTTCCATTCCGTTTTTTCGGATCATTCATAACTTCTGATAAATTTGTACGTGTTACGTTCACTAACAGCCAAATTTGAAAGGAAATTACAATACCTATAATTTAAAAGTTACTAGTAATTACTAA
The DNA here is from genome assembly GCA_037952835.1 of Lithobates septentrionalis. NCBI lineage: Eukaryota > Metazoa > Chordata > Amphibia > Anura > Ranidae > Lithobates > Lithobates septentrionalis. The sequence continues at coordinate 445,062 of JBBDGP010002838.1, forward strand.
TAGTTAAGTTATTATTAGTTAACTATTATTTCAGATCTCCGAATTTTTGAATTCAAAAATTTAAGAATTCACTAATTTACTAATGTACGAATGAACGAATGTACATTCGTAAATTGCGAATGTACGAATGCCTGAATTTACGAATGTCCAATTTTATCGAATTTACGAATATTCTGAAAAAATTCCTTAAACGGGTTTTCGTTAATTCGGATATTCCCGAATTAACGAATTTGTCGAAATTCGTTAAAAAACAAATTCGGAACGAAACGAATTGCACATGCCTAATGCAAAGAAGGACACAGACCATTTTTGAGCCACTTGTATAGGATGATAAGGTGGGGTATGTTACATCATACAAAGACAACCCTGCACTTACAACCTTTTAGCATGAGTTTGGGAAGGTCCTTTTGTTTTCTAGCATGACTGTCCTCCTGTGCACACAGCAAGCTCCTTAAAGGCATGGTTTGACCAGTTTGGTATGCAGGAACTTGGGTGGCCTTCACCCCAACCCCATTGGAATGCTAACTGTAAGCTAGGCCTTCTTATCCAACATCAAGAAAAAGAACTGCTGCTCCAGGTGTATAAAGATGAGGCTGATTGGAGTATCTTGCAGAGTGCTAGCCCCGGCCTGCCTCCGTGGGAAACTTGGAAAGAAGAAAGAAATGGCTGCACATCCAGAACTTCCGATTGCCTTTTATTTTGTTTCACAAAGATAACACCAAAGACACCAAACTGTGGTCACGTAGATGCGTTTCACACATACATCTTGTGCTTAATCCTCACCATAATGATTAAGCACAAGATTAATTTACTGTAGTTTTAGCGGCGCTATTCGCCCGCTAGCGGGGCGGTTTTAACCCCCGCTAGCGGCCGATAAAGGGTTAAAACTGCCCGGAAATTGCCGCTTTGTCGGCGGCTTTGTGGCGCTGCCCCGTTGTTTTTAATGGGAAGGGGAGCTTTAGGAGCAGCGAATACACCGCTCCTATAGCACTGCAAAGATGCGGCTTGCAGGACTTTTTTGACCGTCCTGCAAGCGCACCGACCCAGCGTGAAAGCCCTCGGGGCTTTCAAATTGGAGTGAATTGAGTGGCTCTTTCAGGGCGCTTTGCAGGCGCTATTTTTAGCGCTATAGCGCCTGCAAAGCGCCTCAGTGTGAAAGTAGCCTAAAAGTCCATCTGCTGACTAGATCAAAGACTACAAGATATTGATCAGTGATAGTTCACATTTACAAAAGAAAAATGGACAAAAAATGAACATCTCTAGCCCTGATGATAATAATTACAGAAATAAAATATGTATAAAAAAAAAAACGCTATACATTCCTTTTGAATGGAAGTGAATGCTGATAATGCCGTGCATTTTTTCTTTTTTTTTTTAGACATTGTGTGAATAAATTTATTCCAAAGGCACCTTATTAAAGAATCAAAGCTTCCATTAAGTCAATTAAAAGCCCAGATGAGATACCTATGTAGTTCTTAATTTTACACTTGCAATTCATTGCACAATTAGTGTTCTAATGAGTTCCCAGATGTCATTGAACATGTTTCACTTTTCTAAGATTTCCATTGTGATGCAAATGAATTAATTAACCACACACAATGCTGCAGAGGTTCCTGTCCGAAAAAAAAAAAAGTCACCATGATGATTCTTATCACGGCAAAGTGACTTTGTGTTGAAGGTAAGACTGGCACACTTTTGGGTGCAGCGATTACTGTGACGTGTCTCTAAAAGATGTTTTTCTACCAGATTGGCATTTTTACATTCCTGCTGTTCCAGATTTCCGTGAAAATTTTTTGTATAAAAGGATTTTAAAAGGATATCTAAATCCTAGAACAAAAATATTGTAGCTGAAGAGGCCTTAGATGTGGTGGATGCAATTGTTTTCTTTGCCGGTAACACAGTTCATATACAGTCATTTACCCTACTAGACATGTGCGATTCGGTTCATAACGAATGGATTTTCGTACAAATTTGTTAGTGTTTGTACATTCAGGTCAATTCGAACATCCGAATAGCTGAAAGAACCAAAATACGAAAATTAAGAATAAGCAAAATAACGAACACGCGAAAATACGAACTTACGAACGGACAAACTTATGAAAATACGAAACTCCAAAACAGTAAAAAAAAGAAAATGACATCTATAATGAATGATTTACATTTCATATTTTCAATCCTTTGTCTGTTCATAATTTCGTATGTTCGTATTTTCATTCGAGTGTTCGTAATTTCGTTTCTTCGTCTGTTCGTAATTTCGTCTGTTTCATGTTCTCGAATCATTCTTTTGAATGGACAGTGTAATGCCGCGTACACACGATCGGATATTCGGCCAGCAAAAGACCGATGAGAGCTTTTTGGTCGGAAAATGCGACCGTGTGTATGCTCCATCGGACTTTTGCTGGCCGAATTCCAGCCAGCAAAAGATTGAGAGCATGTTCTCAATTTTTCGGTCGGAAAAAGTTGCTATCTGAAAATGCGATCGTCTGTAGCAATTCCCATGCGCAAAATTCCGACGCATGCTCGGAAGCATTGGACTTCATTTTCTCGGCTCGTCGTAGTGTTGTACGTCACTGCGTTCTTGACGGTCGAAAGTTCAGCAAACTTTTGTGTGACCGTGTGTATGCAAGGCAAGCTTGAGCGGAATCCCGTTGGAAAAGCCATCATATTTTTTCCGACCAATATCCCGATCGTGTGTACGCGGCATAAGTGTATCTTAATATGTATGTTCGTAATTTTGTGTTCTCGAATCGTTCTTTCGAATGGGCAATGTATTAGTGAGTGATCTTTAGCCAATCAGCTTATCCCTTTTGTCTCTGAGTCACACTGCATTCCTGAATCTTTTTAGATTCAGTTGAGGAGGAGACGGAGTCAGGTCACGTGACTGAGGGAGTGGACTGGAGTAAGTACAAGACTTATTAGAAAAGCAAGCATAGGATTATTATTCTTTATTTCCTACGGAAGTACGAATCAACGAAAAAGGCGATCTCACAAAAGTAACAATTACTAAATCACGAGTAGTGTACCGAATAAACTAATATTATTATCTAACAAAATTACGAATTTCGAATCAAAGAAAATTAGACTAACGGAATTACGAATCATTTCGTATCAACGAAAATAAAACTGTTACGAAAATACGAACGAGCCCAAATATGAAAACTCGCATCTTGCGAAATTACGAATTGTTATGAATTAACGGAAACGTAAAGAAACAAAACAAAACAGATTCTTTTGTTGTGCACATGTCTATACCCTACTGAGTCAGGACAACAAAAAACAGGACAGGACTACAGAAACCCACACTTTGCCTCTTCTCCATGACATAGAGGAAGGGGCTCTGTAGTCTTCAGGATAGACTTGGGCTGGGTTCATATATGTCCGGCCGCGGTTCCCAGCATGGGGTCTGATGCATCCCTGTGCACCAGTTCAGGTGTAAACCAGGTCTGAATTTTTGCCTGAATTTGCAGCTGAACCGGATCCAAACACGCACAGGACCCTTTCGGAATGTGGACTGCGGCGGCCCCGGACATGTGTGACCCGGCTCCAATGCGAACCGGGCACACTCGCATGTCATGCTAATTTAATGTGGCGAAACCCGCATCCAATTTGCTCATATGTGAACCCAGGGCTTTTTTTCTCAGAGAATAGGTGCAGGAACTCCCTCCTTCCGAGTCACCTCTTGTGTCCACCTCCGAGCGCCATTCCTTGGTTCCACCGCCTACCACCATTCCTTGGTTCCACTCCCTACCCACCTCCGAGCACCATTCCTGGGTTCCACTCTCTACCCACCTCCGAGCACCATTCCTTGGTTCCACTCCCTACCCACCTCTGAGCACCATTCTTTGGTTCTACTCCCTACCCACCTCTGAGAACCATTCCTTGGTTCCACTCTCTACCCACCTCTGAGAACCATTCCTTGGTTCCACTCTCTACCCACCTCTGAGAACCATTCCTTGGTTCCACTCTCTACCCACCTCTGAGCACCGTTCCTTGGTTCCACCCCCTACCAACCTCTCAGTAATGGATACAGAACCAAGTATCAATTTGTGGTGCTAAGTAATTTGTATGTAATTTGTTAATGATAGGACATAAAATAGATCCCTTGTAGCCAGCAACAATGGAGCACCCCAGGCAACAATAGACTCTGAACAGCTAGCAACAATAGACCTCTCCCTTAACAGTAGATGTCTTCCAGAAACGATTGTCTCCCAGTAGCATAAGAGCCCCCCAGCAACAATAGATCCCCCACCAGTGACAACTAACCTCCCCAGCAATAATAGACTCTCCCCTGCAAAAATAGATCCCCTCCAGCAACAATAGATCCCCAGCAGCCAGCATCAATAGACCTTCCAGTAAACCCCAGCACCCCTTGCCATTACATACATTCAGAGCTAGAGGTGCCGGAACTGCGTTCCCCCGCGTTCCTGCTTAAAAAAAAGCCCTGTGTGAACCCAACCTAAAGCTAACCCGTGCAGTAAAATTCTGGTGATCCTGTCAATAGCATACTTCCTGTACATCACTCACTTATCCTACTGTGTCAGGAAAACAAAAACAGGACAGGACTACAGAAACCTCACATTTGCCTCTGCTCCATAACATAGATGGAGGGACTCTGTAGTCTGCAGGCTAGGCTCAAACCATTAAAAAAGCAAAATTAAAACTATGCTCAGTGATACAAAAAATAAATAAACAATAATACAAATAGAGAATTGTGCACAAACAGCAGCACTCACCGACACCAGAATACTTAAATATTAGAAACGATATATGTAGCGCCACCCCCCGTAGGAGCTGATGATTAGGACGGGTCCTCTGTTCTTTACCGCAACCTTCTCAAGAACTTCAGCCCCTCTAACACACCAGGTTGAGTGTATGAACATACAATATCACAGGAAATCCCCAAAAGTAATACTTAGTACCCAATAGTAGTGTTATATCAAAGAAAATTGGCACCAAACCAGATAGTAAAGGCAAACTTAATACTGTGTATTGTCACCCAGCATAGTTGGTAACTAGGCAAGCATAAAATGGATTTATGATGGTAATAACACAATTTGGCATACAAAGTCTTTAGCAGTAAGTATAAAAAGTCCCCATCATGTGAAAACCAAGCGTTGTCTTCGGTGTCACAATAACTCCAGTGTTGCGGGAAAAATATATAAATATATTGCATTTTTTTTTTTTTCTACAGGAGTCTGCAAAGTATTGCACCCGTGATCAGTGGATGGCAGGTGCAATGTCAAGCTTCTGTACACTCTCCCTCCTGCTCTGTACAGGCTTTCAATTTAGAAAGATAGAGAAAGAGTGAATGGACTACGAGTGCGCTGATCAGTGTGCTCATAGTCCATCGAGAACTACAAGTCTGTCTGCCACGGATGTGTGCTTTACTCATACACAGATCCCATCGAAGGACTGCTAAGCAGTTTTTAGGTTAAGGTAGGATTTAAATGGTTGTCAGTATGTCAAATATTGTACATATAATACACATCCGTCTTAGGACTGCTGCTAATAACTATGCATTAGTAAAGCTCTTCCATAATATAGCATTAAAGGGAGGGCGTGGTGGTTTTGTATATATTTTCTTTATTTTTTTATTGTTCATTTTTTTTCATTGTTAATTTGATTGTTTGTTTATTTTTTCGTGAAAATAAAATTTATTGTATACTAGCATTTTGTACTCTCCTTTTATTCCAGCAGGTGGAGCTCTAGGCTCCTTTTCATATTTTCCTCTGTTTCCTTTGGCCTTTAAAAAAAAACAAAAACAAAACTGGTCTGCATAACTCAACCTGAACCTTTTACAATCCATTGAGACTCATCCCTTAGAGGAATGTTTCTGAAGTTTCAATTAGACAATCAAGCCTCAACGCTAGCCGTCTCTGCTGTGCTGCCTCTTCAGATAACCTAGAATGCTATGGGAACTTTTTGTGGTGTTATAAATGCATTCATTGTATCAACCTACAGTTGACCTCCAGGCAAAACATCTAAGATGGGCCACTGATGATACAATTTTTCTTTCCTGCAACCACGGGTTGCAGGAAAGAAAACTGTTCGATTTCCCCATCAACACAGTCAGTGTTAATGGGGGAATCCTTCCCTTGGAGCTATCGTGTCCTCCTGGCAGGGGGAGCCTTCCCTGCTGAGAGAACACAGTGATTCTAGTGAGTATGCAATGCATACTAGCTCATTATGCCTTTGTCTTGCAGGGTTTTTCGTTTTTTTTTTTTGTTTGTTTTTCTCTGAGGTTTACAACCTCTTTAAGTCACATGTTGACACACATTGTGTTGATGCAGACCACTGCCAATACATCTTAACCGGTTTCCGACCGCCTCACGTACATTTACTGTGGCACAATGGCACCACTGCGCGAAACCCCGTATGGGTACGGGGTTACCTTTAAGAGCCGCCAGAGGGTGCGCACACGCTCGCTGCACAGCTGGGGACGCAATGCGATCCCCTGTTCTGTCAGGGGAGAGGAGACATATCGTTTGTTCCTACTAAGTAGGAACAACGATATGTCTCCTCCCCCAGTCAGTCCTATCCCCATACAGTTAGAACACATCTAGGGAACACACATTTAACCCCTTGATCAACCCCTAGTGTTAACCCCTTCCTTACTAGTGACATTTACAAAGTAAGCAATGCATATTTATAGCACTGATCGCTGTATAAATGTCAATGGTCCCAAAAATGTGTCAAAAGTGTCTGATCTGTCCGTCCTAATATCGCTAAAAATCACAGATCAAGGCCATTACTAGTAAAAAATAAATTAATAATAAAAATGCCATAAAAATGCCATATATCTTTCCCATAGTTTGTAGACGCTATAACTTTTGCGCAAACCAATCAATATACGTTTATTGCAATTTTTTTTACCAAAAATATGTAGAAGAATATATATTTGCTTAAACTGATGAAGAAATTTTTTTTTTTAAATTTGGGGATATTTATTTTAGCAAAAAGTAAAAAATAGTTTTTTTTTTTTTTTAAATTGTCGCTCTTTTTTTGTTTAATGCGCAAAAAATAGAAACCGCAGAGGTGATCAAATATCACCAAAAGAAAGCTCTATTTGTGGGAAAAAAAGGACGCAAATTTTGTTTGGGTACAACGTCGCATGACCGCGCAATTGTCAGTTAAAGCGACACAGTGCCAAATTGTAAAAAGTGCTCTGGTCATGAAGGGGTAAAATCTTCCAGGGCTGAAGTGGTTAAAAGAGAAGTATGGGATTTTTTTTTGGAAGAATCATACTTACCTAGGTGGATGCAGTATCGGTCCGATACTGCATCTGTCCCCCGCCGTCTCCAAGACTGAGAACCGAGCGATCAAACACCGCTGATCGCTCGGTTCTCAGAGCTCTGGGAGCAGAGAGCTGGTGACTGTCAGTCACCGCTGTTTGCTTTGCCCCCCTCCATGCTCACTGGAGTTGTGGAGGGGGCCGAGCGTCTGGTCCAAGCTCTCAGCCGCTCGCTGAGAGGCTGAGCCAGGTGCCAGTCCAGGTTTCTGGGCGGATCCTGACCATATGGTCACAATCTTTCCCCAACCTAGACCGGCTCTGTGGCTGGGCTTCAGCCCGCTGTCAGCTGAAATCGGGTGACAGGAGTGCAGAACAAACTGCACTATTGCGATCCACAGGAGAAGTACAGCCAAATGAGCTTTGGCTATACTTCTGCTTTAAAATCGCACATGATCTTTTTTTTGTGATGCATTACTGTGCATTGTGGAGCTCTACCAGTGGCAGCCCATCCATTAGGGGCGCAGGGGCACCATCCCCCTATCCATGCGTCCAGCCCTCAATCTACATGCGGGCGCAGGACGCATGGATTCCAATGAGGGCTTTTTTTTTTTTTCGTGGTGCACGTAGCCAGAGGCTCTAATAGGCTTAAAGAAAAGGGTGGGCTCTTGTGTGACAATAGCGAATGAAAATTCGCTATTGTCACACTGATTCTCCTCCTGGCCAATCAGGAGGCGGGTCCTGAGACCTGTTTCCATTTCCCGATTGGCCCAAAAGGAGAAGCCATCCTATTGGCCTAGCAAGAAGAAGGGGGGAGGAGATGCATGGCCGCTGTGATGCCGAGGAGACGCAGGGGAAGCCCGACCGACAGAGGGGGGACATGGAGGACACTGAGGGGGAAGCAACCGCTGCTGCTGCCTCTGCATGTCAGTCCGGGGGCAGCACAGGGTGACTGAGCCGGCGAAGGGGGGGGGGGTGTTGTGTGGGTATGGTGTGCGGTGTGGGCTGGAGCAATGGGGGGGGGGGTGATTGTCCATGGTCACATCCGTCTGCCGCCCCCCCCCCCCGACCGATGGAGCACCAAGCGCCACTGAGCTCTACATGTTGCCTATGTATGTTACCGCATCGATGAGGTGGAACTTAGCATTAATGATGTAATAATGAACACAAAGCTGCATTAACTTTACATTTGCCTGGAGTTCAGCTCTAAGAAATAAATAAAATAAAATAATATTGAAAATATTGAAAGAGCGGCAAAGCGAAACCGCTGTGCTGTACATTGTTCACATTCACATTACTATTTACACAAATACACAAAGTATCGAGGAATAATTAAAAGAGAAAATATCGAGCATCATTATACCGTTCTAGCGGGCTGATATTTTGCTCCACGCACAAGATTCCAGCTGAGTAATCCCATTTCGGAACACGGCCACCCTCTGCCTGAAAGGTTGGAAAAACAATATCGAAAAAACAATAAATGTTCCTTTTCAAGCTTAATACAAGTCAGTACGATGTACACTGAATATTGCAAGCAAACTGCTGCTGTATAAAAAAAAAACATTAACCCGTTCCTGCCCCTTCTTGGTGGCCCTCCACACCGGGGGGAAGAGGAATGGACTTCCTGATTACATGACCGCCCCTGAGCATAGCCAACCCCTTCCTGCCCCTTCCCGGTGGCCCTCCACACCGGGGGAAGCGGAATGGACTTCCTGTTTACATGACCGCCCCCGAGCATAGCCAACCCCTTCCTGCCCCTTCCCAGTGGCCCTCCACACTGGGGGAAGCGGAATGGACCTCCTGATTACATGACCGCCCCCGAGCATAGCCAACCCCTTCCTGCTCTTTCCCGGTGGCCCTCAACACCAGGGGAAGCGGAATGGACATACTGATTACATCACCGCCCCCAAGCATAGCCAACCCCTTTCTGCCCCTTCCCGTTGCCCCTCCACACCGGGGGAAGCGGAATGGACTTCCTGATTACATGACCGCCCCCGAGCATAGCCAACCCCTTCCTGCTCTTTCCCGGTGGCCCTCAACACCAGGGGAAGCGGAATGGACTTACTGATTACATGACCGCCCCTTAGCATAGCCAACCCTTTTCTGCCCCTTCCCGGTGGCCCTCCACACTGGGGGGAAGCAGAATGGACTTCCTGATTACATGACCGCCCCCGAGCATAGCCAGACAATGGGAGACTGGTAGTGGTCTGTGAAAACTCGGTCACTGTGCTGGCCGCGCAAAGTAAGAATTGCTCTCTGCACAAAAACCTTGGCTGCAATGGAATCAGATGCACAATGCCTGGGCATCAAGCCCACCCTCCGTGCCGCACATATGTGTTATGTGGTTGACAAGAGATTACAATAGAAATCCTCTCTAGGACATTTTTTTTCACCCCTAGGACAGTTATATATATTTATACGTTTGGAACTCTACTGCAGACTCCTCTGATGTCATGATCTGGTGATGTCATTTCAAAATCTTTCTCTGAGTGAAAGATTATAAAAAGCCCTTGTTCTGGTTTAAAGCAGAACTCCAGGCAAAAATGACAAGATACAAATGAATAGCCCCATGATGAACTAGGAGTGCAGACAGTAGGGATGCCACCTTTTCTTCAAGCTAAACCCGAACACTTTAGCGGCCTGGGACACCTTTGGGTGCCCCCAAGGAGAGTAGTAATGCGTTGCGCATAGCATGCAGCAGCAAACAGTGGGTGTGGCCAAATTTCTCTTGCTGACATATTTGCCCTGCCCCCTCAGTGATGCCGAACCTGAACCCAGACAGCTGCCCGCAGCTCCCGGGCGGCAACAGATTTGTGTGTGACTATCTTGGTTACGTGGGGAGCCACAGCCCGGTCTGAATAACTTGTCTGAAACCCGGACACAGGATTCCAAACCCGGATTGTCCGGGTGAATCCCGTACAGGTGGCAACCCTAGCAGACAGGGAAGGCACACAGGACCCAAAGTGTGGGGTGTTTACTGAGGTCTTTTAGTACACAGGAGTGGGGCAGCCAGGGAGCCTCCACAGAATCAGCTGATGGAAATAGGGAGCAGCAACAAGGAGTAAGTCCAGTGGTAACACCTCAGGACACGTTGAGAGACAAACAGCAAGATCATAAGGCAGCAATGTGACACAACAAAGTATACACCTAGAGTCCCAGAGGAGCAATCCAAGCAAGCCAAGGATAAGTAGCCTGATTGGGGGGAACAATATGGCCAAGTAAGCAACAAGGAATAGAGTAATGAGGCAGCATTATGGCAAAGTAAATGGCACAACACAAGGATCTTACACTGTAGGCACCTGACAAGCCCCAGATGCTGTCTGGGTTGGGTTGACAGAGGGAGATCTAGGCAGGATGAGGAGCTTGCACAGTTCTTCCTGAGATAGACCTTTGGGTCCTGGGATAGGTGGAGATTCGGGATGACCTGGCTGCAGTGTCATGTACACTAATTAGCAGGGAGCACACAGCAAGGGCAAAGGAAAAGGAGGACATTTTGGTACAAGGAGGCTCCAAGATTAAGGTCAACACAGGGAAGTTCTGGAGGTAGACCACAGCTTTGGGTCCACACAAGTCGCAGGCAGAAAAGAGTCAAAAGAGAGAGTAAGAAGGGGAATCTCTGCGTCCAGACAGCCAAAAAGGAACTATAAAGCTGGCCATAGGTGATTTGAAATGTGGCCGGTTCATGGGGAACTGGCCAAATTTCGATCCATTTATGGGCAGGCTGGATGTACGGAAGTGAATCTATCTTCAGTATGACCAGCCTGTCGGGTTTTTCTTGTACGATCACTGCCCCTGGCTATAGCCAGCAGCAGTGATCATTGTATTTTGATAGTGGAAAAACCTCCCACTTCCAGAATACAATAGCACAGCGGAGGGATTCCACCATCAACACTGACTGTGTTGATGGAGGAATCTCTCCCGATGTGCTATTGTATTCTGAGAGTGGGTGAAATCAATAAATTTTCTTTCCTTTAACTCGTGGTTGAAGGAAAAAAAAATTGCATAATTTACGGCCAGCCTTAGTCTCATTGGTCCCAATAAGTTCCTCCGTGCCAATAGAGTCAACTCAATCTTAGACTTTTTTCAATGAGCACAGGTCTGTTATAATAGAAAGGAGATGCCGCTTACAAAACCTCTGGACCTTGAACAGCTGCTCCCGCCCTACTGTGAGCTTGATTCAGGTGCTGGCTCTGCACAAGTTAAATGGAAACGAAAAGGTCCTGGACTGTCGCACTCCGAAAAAAAGGCATCTTTATTGTAAAGCATAACAAATCCAATGTACAGTCACATAGATGGAGACAAAACAGGGAACAATCCCTAATGCGTTTCACATCATTAGATAGCTATGAGTAAGCATCTAATGATGTGAAATGCGTTAGAGATTGTTCCCTGTTTTGTCTCCATCTATGTGACTGTACATTGGATTTTTTATGCTTTACAATAAAGATGCCTTTTTTTCGGAGTGCGGCAGTCCAGGACCTTTTCGTTTCCACAGGTCTCTTATATTGTACCTGGAGTTCAGCAGAGACCTGAGCTCAATTTGCTGGTGCCAAGGTGTGTAGCTAAATTCTGGTACAAGATAAAATAAATCGCTCTCTGCTGAGTCTCCAGCCCCCTCAATGATCTGGAAACTCAAGAACCCAACGATCAATTCTGGAGATGAGCTGACTGACCTACACACTGCCTTTTAATTAGTTTTTATGTAACAAATGTTTTACTTTAGAGGTTGTTGATTTTTCAAAAACCTAATACTTACTTCTTATCTACATTACCAGCCCATTAAAAGAAAAAGAGCAGCTTTTGTTGCAATATTCACGTTAAATCCAGAATCCAGAGCATTCCCCTGCAGTACCTCTTTTCTACCACAAGATGCCCTCAGTCTGATGGCCAATATCACTCACTACTTCTATAAGCCCATGTTGTCCTGGATTGGGTCCAGCCAGTGACTGGACAGTGAAAGTAGAAGCAGCACAGTGTTGAACTCGTCTCTCTGTACTCTGCTCTCTGTTCCTATCAGCATGCTCCTTGTCAGCACATCTACTATTTGGCTGCTTGTATGGCTTCTTCCCATCACACTCCAGCCCTACTGTACAGGGACTGCAAATGATTAAATGCAGGGCCTTAAACTGCTTGCATTTTTAAAATTAAATTCAGCAATGCATTCATGATTACAGAGCTGCATTCATATACAGTATATTTTCCTGGAATTCAACTTTAAAGTCATATTGAAGTCAAATAAAAAAATAAATAAATAAATCAAACACGCCATACTTACATGCTCTGTGCAGTGGTTTTGCACAGAGCAGCCCTGATCCTCCTCTTGGGTCCCTCGCCAGCACTCCTGGCCCCTCTCTTGTCGAAGTACCCTCAGAGCAAGCAGCTTGCAAAGGGGGAACCCAAGCAGGTGCCGCTGCTCTGCATGTCCATTCAGACAAGGAGCTGTGGCTTGGCCCTGCCCCCTCCAATGGCTCCCACTGCTGTCCCCGGAGAGCCGATGCTCTCATGCACATCGCTGGATCGAGAGGGAGCTCAAGTATTAGAGGAGACTGCAGCACACAAAAGTTTTTTTTTACCTTCATGGAATGCATGAAAGTTAAAAACCTTCAGCCCTTAGAACCACGTTGATCTCACTATGAAAAAAACACACACACAAAAATCTAAATACATCAAATACTCCCGCTGACCATTCTAAAAAGGTCTTTAAAAGTTGTATGTCAGCTGTAATTTGTTGGGCACATTGGCTGATGGGATTCGTCCAGCTCTGCAGTAGTCCATTAGATACATTCTCCTTTTTGCATTGACAGGAAAACAAAGAATGTTTTTGTATCAGATCGGTTCGGGGATGACATTTGCATAATACAGACTGTTCTCAAGTAGTCTGGATCTCCAGGCAAAGTGCTGCGAAACAGACATTTATATGAAATGTGACCTGCCCGTTGTCAGCACCGCCACATAATAAAGGGGGTTATTTGTAACCATTGTCAGCCGTGCGGCATTATAAAATGGGACAGAGTCACACAACAGCCATTACCGCCAAGCGCCTTTCTATTCCTTACTCAGGAAAATAAACATTGTGATAGAAAAAGATAACAAGCGCCAACACTGCAAAGGCGCTAGACGATGCAGTAATCTCTAGCAGCAATAGGGAATGTCATGTCCTGGCAGTCGGGGCTGGTGCTCACAATTTTTTTTTTTGGGGGGGGGAGGGCGCAAACAAACCAAAAAATTCTGAAAAATACTGAAAAATACTGCCCATCAATTGCAGATTCTGTGCCCATCAAATGCAGCCTCTGTGCCCATCAAATGCAGCCTCTGTGCCCATCAAATGCAACCTCTGTGCCCATCAAATGCAGCCTCTGTGCCCATCAAATGCAGCCACTGTGCCCATGAAATGCAGCCTCTGTGCCCATAAAATGCAGCCTCTAGGCCCATCAAATGCAGCCTCTGTGCCCATCAAATGCAGCCACAATGCCCATCAAATGCAGCCACAATGCCCATCAATTGCAGCCACTGTGCCCATCTAATGCTGCCACTGTGCCCATCTAATGCTGCCACTGTGCCCATCTAATCCTGCCAATGTGCCCATCAAATGCAGCCTCTGTGCCATCAAATGCAACCTCTGTGCCCATCAAATGCAGCCACTGTGCCCATATAATGCTGCCACTGTGCCCATCTAATGCTGCCAATGTGCCCATCAAATGCAGCCACTGTGCCTATCAATTGCAGCCACTGTGACCCCCCCGCCCGCCCCCTCACTGTCTGACCGGCACTTACCCCATCTTGGTGGCGGGTCAGGTAGCGGGTGACGGCAGCGAGCTGTTGGAGGGCAGCAGGTCAGGCAGCAGCGAGCTGTGTCCTCCATGCATCTTTTCTTTCTTTCTGCTAGGCGTCCAATAGGAGCACCTGTCCTTTCAGCCAATCAGGTGACGGGTATTAAACCCACGCTTCCTGATTGGCGGAGAGGCGGTTCAGTGTTAGAAAAGCGAATATTAATTTGCTTTTCTAACACACCTGAGTGGGCCCCAAGCGCAATGCTCTGCGCTCTGAGTCCACCCCCGCAGCTGTAATTCAGGCGCCCTGCATCCTAAAAGGGTCCGGATGCATGAATCTTTCCATGATAGATATGGGGGGGGGGGAGGGGGATGTGTGAAAGAGGGGGCAGCGCCTGTGCGCTCTTAATGGACGGGCCGCCACTGTGTCCAGGTGTACACTCCATCCGTAAGGCAGGGTTAGAGTGTATCTAAAACCAAAAATTATTTGTTTTCCTTTTGGATGGTATTGTAAAGGCTTAACCACTTCAACTCAAGGTTTACCCCCCCCCCCCCCTTCTTCATGACCAGGCCATTTTTTGCGATATGGCACTGCATTACTTTAACTGACAATTGCGCAGTCGTGCGACGCTGTACACAAATAAAAATGTCCTTTTTTTCCCACAAATAGAGCTTTTTTCTGGTGGTATTTGATCACCTCTGTGGTTTTTATATTTTTGCTTGCGCTATTAACAAAAAAACCCGTCAATTTTGAAAAAGAAAATAATATTTTTTACTCTCTGCTATAAAATATATCCAATAAAATTTTTTTTACAAAAATTTAATTTCTTCATCAATTTAGGACAATATGTATTCTGCTACATATTTTTGGTAAAAAAAAAATCCCAATAAACGTATATTGATTGGTTTGTGCAAAAGTTATCGCGTCTACAAACTATGGGATAAATGTTTGAAATTTTTATTTATTTATATTTATACTAGTAATGGCGGTGATCAGCAACTTATAGCGGGACTGCGATATTGCGGCGGACAAATCGGACACCTAACTGACAATTTTGACACTTTTTGGGGAACAGTGACACTAAAACAGTGATCACTGCTAAAAAATATGCACTGTCACTGTGCTAATGACACTGGCTGGGAGGGGGTGACACTGGCTAATGACACTGGTAGGGAGGGGGTTAACATCAGGGGCGATAAAAGGGTTAAATGTGTTCCTAGGGAGGACTTACTAACTGAGTGGGGGATGTGCTTGTACTGCGGGAAGGCAGAGATCTGTGTTTCTGCTTAGCATTGACACACAGACCATGGCTCGGCTCCACCCCTCACTCCCTTCTCACTGGCTGTGATTGACAGCAGCAGGAGGCAATAGCTTCCGCTGCTCTCTCTGAGCCAATGAGGAGGGAGAGAGCCAGAAGAGACTCTTCTTTTGTACACATCGCTTGACTAAGAATAGTAACCTGGTTCCCAGGCTTGTATTGTCATGTAACAAAAATGAAAACTGAAAGAGGAACTGCAGGCTGCTCACATAATTTGTAATAAAAACATCTTTGCCATTCTGAAGCTTCCCACCAACCACTTTGCAAATTTTATTTTATATATACTGTGATTCTGTAATTGCCCATACCTCCCAACATTTTGAGATGAGAATGAGGGACACCTACTAACAAACGTATGTAGGCATCGGACACGCCCCCTGCCACACCCCCTTAAAGGGAAATTAACCAAAAAAAAATTAATTCAATCCACAAGGACTTTTTTTTTACCACTACTATTCCTTTATATTGGCTCTTAAAATGTACAAATGCAGCAATTTAGAAATTGGATGAAAGGTTTAGAACTGGGAAACACTTTTTGAAAGATAAAAAGTACATTTTATATACAACTATGAGGATCAGACCAAAATGAGGGACAAATGAGGAGGAAAGAGGGACATTGCTCCAAATCAGGGACAGTCCCTCCAAATCAGGGACAGTTGTGATCTATGCCTGCCAAATATGCTGCAGAAATCTCCCTCCGCTGAGTCTGGCTACAACCATTCTAACTGTGGGCAGCTGAAGCCGCTTCCTGTTTCACTTCCTGGATTTACACAGAGGCTCACCACCAAGTCTGTAGCCCTTCAGCTCTCATTGGCCCTCTTATGACTCATCCCCCCTCCTTTCCTGGCAAATTTTCACGAGAGAGAGAGAGCTGAGCATGATGTCATAATTCTAGGCCAATGACTAGACAAGAAACAGGATGTGGACTGTATAAGGTATTTACTGGCAGAAAAAAAAATGTTTCACTATCCAAAGTTAAAACCACAAGGGCAGAAGATTTAATAGATGGAAATTTGCTGAAGGTCCTCTTGAAGCTCCATACCATTGCCATTGTCCAGATACAACTTTATTCCGATAAAAGTCAGGGGGACAATCCAAAGAGTAGCCACACGGGAAGAAATACCATTAAAGGTTCAGCTCACTTCTGGTCTATTCACTTTGCTTTCAATCAAACCCCATTGAAGGGACATTTCTGGACCCTCAAAAAGCATTGGATACACTTTAGATGGTCCCCCTGACTTTTCTTGGAATAAAGTTGTTCCTGGACCTGTTAGCAGTGGCGCTTCAATTTTACATTTCTGTAGCAATAGAGAACTGTCAGGGGATCCAATACTTCCACTCTAAATATAAAGCCTCGGCTGGAGGTAGGTACCAAGTGTATTTGCTTCACGGTGATACCATCTCCAGGGATGACCAAGATCAAGCCAAGGAGCAGCATTCAATTCACTACACTAATATCTTATCCCAAGTGGTCTGTATTACTTTCCTCTAACATCGCCATCATCGATAAGCGGTGATTTAAGTCTCTATTCACATTTCTTTCAATCAAACCCCAATTTTCGGGACATTTATGGACCCTCAAAAAGCATTGGATACACTTTAGATGGTCCCCCTGACTTTTCTTGGAATAAAGTTGTTCCTGGACCTTTTTGCAGTGGCGCTTTAATTTTACATTTCTGTAGCAATAGAGAACTGTCAGGGGATCCAATACTTCCACTCTAAATATAAAGCCTCGGCTGGAGGTAGGTACCAAGTGTATTTGCTTCACGGTGATACCATTTCCAGGGATGACCAAGATCAAGCCAAGGAGCAGCATTCAATTCACTACACCAATATTTTATCCCAAGTGGTCTGTATTACTTTCCTCTAACATCGCCATCATCGATAAGTGGCGATTTAAGCCCGCCGTCTATTCCATGATATTCTCTGCAACATTCTAAAAGGAACACAAAGGGGGGGAAAAAAAAGAGCAAATAAGGGAGATTGCCTCACGGCTCCGAGATGAATGAACAGTTTCAGACAGCGTACTTTAGAGCACTGAACAAATGCAAATCGATAATGACTAAAATCTGCCATGTTAGTGTGGAGAATCCTTCAAAACACCACAAGATTTCCCCAGCGTTAGCAAACTAAACAAAGGAAGAGGAAAAAAAAAAAAAAAGCTAATCTTATCCTTGTCCATCAGCCAGCTAGTCAGGGCCAGGAGAAGCGTGGAGGGCTGCTTAGGGTGTGATTAATATAGATGTCTGCTTTTATCTGCACACTGCTGAACAAAGCAATGCTTATAATAAAGACATATGATGTACTGGGATACAAAAACGCATATGTTAAAAAAATAAATAAAAAAAGATGCATCTTACAGCATAAAATAGATGCTACAAAAGCAACTGAGGGATCCACCAGTATGAGTCAAAGCGAATATGACACCAATTTATATTTGTGAGAAGAGGGGAAATAAAGCATCATTATGCCCAAAGCACCATTATGCTGATTTTTTTTTTTTATTAACCGCTTAGCGCCGACCGTACGCACATATGCGGCCTCGGCTTGAAGGGGTTATACCGGGGTGATGCCTGCAGCTGCAGGCATCACCTTGATACCGTTTTTTAGAGCTGGCGGTCGGCTCTTTAGTGATGACAACCGATGCAGCTAAAAGCCGCTCGGCTGTTATCCTAAAAGGAGCTGGAGGGGACGTCCCCCCTCCTCCCCCCGCCTTCCACCGCTCTTCCCGGGCCTCCCGTCCCACCACAAGACCCGATCCACGATCTGGCACTTCCAGCGGCTAGGCTGAGACTGGAATGAAGCCGGAAACGGCTTCGATCGGGTCTCCTATGTAAAAACACGGAAGCGACATCGCAACGTCACTTCCGGTTTTCACGCCTGCCAATGGCGCTGATTTAAAAAAAAAAATTACAGTATTGAGAATCGCCGTTTTTGGCAATATAAATACTTTTATGTGCAAAAGAAGGGATTTGGGGTCTTTTAGACCCCGATCCCTCCATAAAGAGTACCTGTCACCCCTATTACTGTCACAAGGGATGTTTACATTCCTTGTGACAGCAATAAAAGTGGTCAGAAATGTTTTTTTTGCTAAAGGGACAATGTAAAAATAAATAACTAAAAAAGGAAGCACCCCCCCTTCTCCGCGTGCTCGCGCAGCAAAGAAAACACATGTGTAAGTCGCGCCTGCATATGTAAACGGTGTTCAAATCACACATGTGAGGTATCACTGTGATCGTCAGAGTGAGAGCAATAATTCTAGTAAAAGACCTCCTCTGTAACTCTAACCTGGTAACCATTAAAAAAATTTAAAGCGTCGCCTGTGGAGATTTTTGTCTACCATAGTTTGTCACCATTTCACGAGTGTGCTCAATTTCAAAGCATGACATGTTAGATATCTTTTCACTCAGCGTAACATTCTCTTTCACATTATAGAAAGAAATTGGGCTAACTTTACTGTTTAGTTTTTTTAACATTCATGAAAGTGTCTTTTTTCCCCAAAAAATTGCGTTTGAAAGACCGCTGCGCAAATACCGTGTGACATAAAACATTGCAACAATCGCCATTTTATTCTCTAAGGTCTCTTCTAAAAAAAAATTATATATATATATATATATATATATATATATATATATATATATATATATATATATATATATATATATAAAATGTTTGGGGGTTCTAAGTTACTTTCTAGCAAAAAATACGGATTTTGACTTGTAAGCAACAAATGTCAGAAATAGGCTTAGGCATGAAAGGTTTTTTTAAAGCAGGTTAGGAAGATACTATAAGAGTGCCTTTCATACCAGTATATAAGTTCATAACACTAGGCCCAATTAAAATATTGATTAACGAAGAGCATCAAGTACAACTCATTTTTTTTTTTGGGGGGGGGGGGGGGAGGCCAAAGTGTTGGCATTACTTGATGCTCCTAACTAATAAACATTTCAAACAAACCTCCAAGTGTTATGAACTTTTGTAATAGGCGCTCTTCAACATCCACCCCAGAGTTTACCATCTTGTAGGCAGTCTACTTTTTCCACTGCAGGTGGCGCTCTCTGAAGAGCAGAGCTGAACTAATAGAGAAAGAGCTTGCTTCTGGGGGATACATGATGGAGTGAGTCCTGTTTCAAATGAGCTGACACACTAGGAAGGTACACTGTGGAATGACCTTGTTCTGGTCTTTGGTTGCTCTCTCTCTCTGGTGGTGAAAAAAACCCCCAAAAGAACGCTCAACAAATTTTAGGTGGGGTGTGGCGAAATAACACGCTCATAGTTCCTCTATGGTTTTCTGGGCCACTGGGGAAGAACCCAGTTGAATGCAACAGCCCCATGTGACTCAGCCATCTTGGGTCAGACAGAGCCTATTTAAGACCCTGGCTCCCAGGTTTGGTGAGCATTTGCGAGTAGGTTAGGGTTGCCACCCCATTCATTTAAACCCAAACACATATTAAGTACACAGGTTCTGTGGCTGATTAAGGAGGTAATTAAACTCACTTGGTACCTTATCTGCATTAAATAAGCCTCAAAACCTGTGTAATTCATATGTATTTGGGTTTAAAGGGATAAGGTGGCAACCCTAGAGTAAGTAGAGTAGGGGCAGGTAACCCGCCTCTTAGGGACAGCACTAGGATCAGGGAAAGGTTCCTGACGAGGACGTACAGCATAGGGCTCGCAACTTCTCTGGACACCTGCCTGTTGGACACAAGACGGCCAGGCCCCACTCTTCCCTTCTCTTCAGACGCTGACAGTTGACTACAGTCTGCTCTCTACATGCTGTTGGAACTGTTATGCCGCGTACACACGGTCGTACTTTTCGTCTACAAAAGTCGGACAGCCTGTCCGACAGACTTCCGGCAGACTTTCGGTGGACTTGCGGCGGACTTGCGGCCTACTTTCTAACGAACGGACTTGCCTACACACGACCACACAAAAGTCTAACGGATTCGTACGTGATGACGTACACCGGACTAAAATAAGGAAGTTCATAGCCAGTAGCCAATAGGTGCCCTAGCGTGGCTTTTTGTCCGTCGGACTAGCACACAGACGAGCGGATTTCGGGGTCCGTCGTAGTTACGAAGTAAAGTTTTAAAGCATGTTTCAAATCTAAAGTACGTCGGATTTGAGGCTAAAAAAGTCAGTTGAAAGTCCGGAGAAGCCCACACACGATCGGATTACCAGCCAGCTTTAGTCCATCAGCGTCCGTTGGACTTTTGTAGACGAAAAGTAGGACCGTGTGTACGCGGCATTAGTGTTCCTGGTTGACTGCCTTCCCACCGCGTTATTAGTGAACTTCCTCTTCATTATTTTTTTACAAATTCTTTTTTTGCACTGAGACTAAGTGTGTAATTCCACCACACCACGCTGCACACCACCTACAATCTGCTGAGCATTTTTTTTTCTGCTTCCGCTAGACAGAGAGCAACCAAAGACCAGAAAAAGGTCATTCCACACTGTACCTTCTTAGTGTGTCAGCTCATTTGAAGGAGGACTCATTCCATCATGTATTCACCAGAAGCAAGCTCTTCCTTTACTAGTCCAGCTCAGTCACGTGGCACACATCAGACTGCTTTTGGAACATAGGTGCTGGCAAGCTTTGTGTTTGATCTTTTCTTAACAGGCTTGGTTCTATTTGATACAGAGGAATGTTTGAAAAGTGTAATGCCGCGTACACACGGTCGGACTTTTCGTCTACAAAAGTCAGACGGACGCCGACGGACTAAAGCTGGCTGACAATCCGATCGTGTGTGGGCTTCCCCAGACTTTCAGCGGACTTTTGCAGCCTTTAAATCTGACGGACTTTAGATTTGAAACATGCTTCAAATCTTTACGTCGTAACTCCGCCGGACCCAGAAATCCGCTCGTCTGTGTGCTAGTCCGACGGGCAAAAACCCACGCTAGGGCAGCTATTGGCTACTGGTTATCAACTTCTTTATTTTAGTCCGGTGTACGTCATCACGTACGAATCCGTCGGACTTTTGTGTGATCGTATGTAGGCAAGTCCGTTCGTAAGAAAGTCTGCCGCAAGTCCGCCGCAAGTCTGCCAAAAGTCCGACAAAAGTCCGTCGAAAGTCTGACGGACAAGCTGTCGGACTTTTGTAGCCGAAAAGTCCGACCGTGTGTACGCGGCATTAGGATGTTTTCCTAGAAGAGCTTCTTTTCTATCTTTAAAAAAAAAAGGGAGAATGATGGTGTACTCTAGGGCAACCATTGTCAGCTAGGATTTGGTGGAACACTAGGATTCCTTCTGAGGTTCCTTGAGCAGAGGACAGTGTTGAATTGATCTACCGCCTAAAATGACCAGCAATACAAGGAGGACATTATCCACTGACTACCACTGTAAAGGAATATTGAAAATGATGTATGGTATGCTGCTGGTCGTGTTAAAAAAATATCTGTCTTGTGTGTCAAACACCATAGAAACATCGGATTCTTTATTCCTTTTAGTCAAAACATTCTACAACTTACTGATCATGCAAATGTACCAGGAGCTGTGGATACAGTCGTTTTTAGCAGGAGTGCCCCAAGACCTGAAAATTATTTCAAGGGTTTCTTGATGATAAAAAGGTTGAGAAAGGCTGGTCTAAATACAGATTGCCCTGTAGAAGTGTAATGGTTTTGGCCTTTAAACGTGGTGATTTTTATTTTTAGAAAATATTTGAAACATTTATTATGTGAAATATCCAAGTTTGCAAAATGCACGGCACATTCTGATAACATAGACCAGCACTGGCTGTGGGCTTAGATGTGACCTGTGTATATCTAAAGCTGGCCATAACACTGAGCAAATTTCGTCGGCCACCTATTGAACCAGCTGAATGTTTGATCAGTGGGTGGCCCTGTAGGCACCACTCCACCCGACATCCTTTGATTGAAAAATCGAAAGAGCTGGGAAGGAAATTATCAGCCCAACCGTGCCTGCATCCAATGCTGTTTAGCATGGATGGAGGAATCAAAAGATTTCTCTTGTTCAGCCAGCTTAGCCAGCAGCCCCTTGTAGCCCGTGAGCTCCCTGATCTTATTTTTTCTTTTTTGTACAGCATACATATCATTGTACAGACCATTCTCCAGATAGCCCCTGCTTTTACTTCGAGCTCACCGCCTGCTGGCTGTAAGTGGTACATTTGTATTATGTCTGCTTGTAGGCGGGTGCAGTCTATTTTCTTCACGGCCGGTGGCGCTCTTTCGCACCGGCACTTTTGTGGGAGAGGAATTCAAGAGGAACACGGTTCCTCTATGGTTTCCTGGGTCACTGGGGAAGTTGTCCTATTGGATGCTGCCACCCTGAGTGATTCCAGCAGCCATTTTGGGTCAGGCAGAGCCTTTTTAAGGCCCTTGCTTCCAGTTTTGGCCTGCATTTTGCGAGTGGCGGAGTAGGGACAGGTACCCCATCTGTTAGGGACAGTTCTAACGGTAGGGTGAGGTTCCTGATGAGGAGGGAAAGCGTAGGGTTTCTGCTCTTATGGACATCTTCCAGATTTGTCATGAGAAGGTCAGGGCCCATTCTGCCCCTCTCTACAGACGCGGTCAATCCGGATGGAACCCGCTCTGTTCATATTGCTGGAAACCGTGACCATACCTATGGGAGATCTGGACAAAGGAGACCTATCCAATTCTGTGAATGCTATTCATCACGTTCACTAATCTACAACAAATGTTTTCTTATCTCCATCTACCAATCGGCTTGTATACCACATATTTACCAGAACTCCTGATGAAGCTCACAAATGAGCGAAACATGTCGAGTGGTATCTACTAAGTGGTTTTTCTCATTGCCATTGTTAAATTGGATTCTAATATTGAGAGACTTGTTTTTAAATTTTTGATAATATGTATTAATAATAGATTAAATAAAAGATTTTTTGTACAGTTAGACTTTGCATACACTTTTCCTTTACTCCATCTATTCTAATATTTAAGCACCTTAAAAGTCCCTGGGGTAATTTTACCCCATTTCCCCCCCTTTTTTTATGTAAATCTCTATGGGATGCGGTGCAAAAGGTTCATATAAAGGTTATGTTGCTGCATTACTTCAATACAAGTTATATATGGCACCTGACTGTGTGAATTATCTCTGCTGCACCCTAGCTATATACAGGATCATTGCTGGCATTCTGTAAATCCTGGACCACCCTTAATCATTCTTAAAGGGTAACTGCGGTCTGCTCACATAATTTGTAATAAAAATGTCTTTGCCATTCTGAAGCTTTCCTCCAACCACTTTGGATATTATTTTATATATACTGTGATTCTGTACTTTCCAAAGATGCTTCAGAAATCTCCCTCCACTAAGTCTGGCTGCAACCATTTTAACTGTGGGCAGCTGAAGTTGCTGCCTGTTCACTTCCTGGATTTACACAGACACACAGAGGCACACCTCCAGCTCTGCAGCTCTCATTGGCCCTCTTATGACTCATCCCCCTCCCTTCCTGGCAAACTCTCACAAGAGTGAAAGAGAGAGCTGTGCATGATGTCATAAGCCTAGGCTTTTTACTAGACAAGAAACAGGAAGTGGGCTGTATAAGGTATTTACTGGCAGAAAAAAAAATGTTTTATTATCTAAAGTTAAAACAACAACAAGGGCAGAGGATTTAATAGATGGAAAGTTAAAGAAATGGCTGAAGGTCCGCTTTAAGAATAATATTTTTCCTCTTCATTTCTGAACAACCTTCCAATGAAGGGGTTTCACTGTCTTAACATTTTTTGTACCTCCAAGTTGACCTGTGGTAGGTGCTTGGCTTTAAACGCTCCACTGCCAATTATCATTTCCTGATTACAAAGGGTCTGCTGCCCATGCCAACCAGTTCTTCTTTTCATGCTCCCAGTGCATGTATTTTATTTGTGTTCTTTTATATGCTTTAATACATCTGACTTTGTATGTGGTATTTCATCACATCTTCATCAGGCCTAGACTGGTAAACTGGCAACTATGGCGTTAACCATTTCTAATTAGATCTGTTGTCCGAACAGCTTTGCTCAGCAATATTTTAGCAAAGCAGAAAACTGTAACCTGTAAACATTGTGCAATGGAGCGTCACAACATTCCTGAAATTGATTGGCAGCAATAACATAACATTGGTGTTTTCCAGTCTTTACAGTTGTTCGCTGGAATAAAGGTGTACACAAATCCACAAACACAACCTTCTGCACATGCTGGCGGGTTACTGTGTAGCAAAGTCCCGGGGCCCCTGAAGTCCAATGGTGACCTCCAGATTTAAGGACAGATGATTATCCTTCCGTGTAGAGTGGGTTACAAGGCATGGTGAGTGTATTGCAAGATAAACAGGTGGGCGCCAGACACTTTTTGAATGCAAAGAGATTTATTGTCTTTTAGAACTGTGGGAGAGAGGGTTAGGGCCAGGACACCCTTAAGTAGATGTAATGTTAATTGGCAGACTCTGAGACTTCTATAGGTAGACAGCTATACAGATGAAGGCCTCCAGCCAGACACCACTTCTGTATAGGTAGGACCACTGTCTCCTATGGCAACAATCTTGTAGCTGTTACGAACTGTAAAGATATTCAACTATCTGCAACACGAACAGTTCTCTTTACCCCACGCTCACTCACTGTGGGTCTTCACTCAATGAGCTCCCAGTCTCTCTCACTAGACTTCAGATCCACTAGCCACTGGATCCCCTGAGATCTTTCACTGTAGCACTCAGTATCTTCCTCAAACGTCACCCCCGCTTCACTGCTGGGTCCCTGGCTTGGCACTCACAGATACTCCCCAAGTTTCACCCCTGCTGACACGTTAGGTCCCTGGCTTGGCACTCCACAAGCATCACCTCTGCTGTCCCACTGGGTCCCTGACTTGGCACTTGCTGAAGCTTTCCCACTTCTTCACTGTCCCCAGTTGGCGAGAAGTCTGCTCTGGTACTGACCTCAGCTTACTCACAATGGTCTCCAGTAACAAGGTGGATGGTCCCTTTGTGGTGACAGCTTCCCCTCTACCTCCGACCACGACTGGTTCCCCAGCTGGCGGAACCGTTACTTCTGGTTGGACTACAAGAGCACAGTCCCAACCCTGCACTACTTCTGGATAGGCTCTAGCAGACAGATGTCCCCAGGATAGGCCTTAGGTTTCTGGCCTAGCAGCCCGGGGCATTACGACACACGTCCACCCAGACAGCCATCCAGGTGGCACAGAACCCCGATCACCCGACCTCAACCAAATAAATAGGCTCTCCCAGCAGGCCAAGGGACCCAAGAAAATCCCTGCCTATTGGCTGAGATACCCCATTCATTCCTAATCTGTCCTTGCAATGCCCTTATCTAATGTCACCAGATACCCGGTCATCTAGTGACAGAAGAGAGAAGTGCAGCAATTCCAGAAAATCAATTGACCTAACAATTGGCCAAGGCAACTATCACTTGGCCAATAAATTTAATGGGAACCCTGCCTAAACATCAGAGTGCTACAACTGTCTCCCATGCTCCCCCTCCCAGGTGTTGCAGCTCAAAGTGTGAGGGTTTGAGCAGCAGAGGCAGTGATGCCAATTCAGAAAGCACTGTGTGGGACTAGGTGTGGCCAGGTGCTGACTGACAAGCTACACGCTTGTGATCCAGCAGTAATAAGGAGAGCCGGCAAAACTGTAATCCTTGAAGCGCAACTTGTCAGGCGGCTAAGTCGCCTGACAGGTCGCCCCTGTGTTAACCGGGTCTAATAAGGTTATTTATACTTCTATTTATACTACATATTGAAACTTTTATTTCTTAAACTCGTACCACTGACTATTCAAAGTAAACATCTGATTGGCTGTTATGAGCAGCACAGCATTATCCCTTTGTCTAGAATTAGAGATAAGACCTGCTTAATTCAGAACAATTCCACCGGAGGAGGAAGCGCGGTACTCCTGCAGGTCAGACGAGTCAGATTGTAATGGAATTACAGAAAGTCAATCAGCGTTAATCATTTCTAACCCATAAATCATGTTAAGCAGCTCTGGGAGGAGGAAAGAAAATCATTTTGCCATCATGGATATCACTTGTAATAATCTACACTGTATCCCTTCTTCCCAGATGCGTGTTCAGTGATAACTGTCACACTTCCTAATGAAGGCGATTGTTTATGGGTAACACCTTCCTGCCTTATAGCTGGCACAACGCTACATACGCTGTGGGGTTAGTTTACACCAGGATGCAGCTGAATGCGTTTTTAAACGCAGTACGAAGGCATATACCAGAAAAATGAATGTACACAATATTACCAAAAGTATTGGGACACCTGCCTTTACACACAAATGACCTTTAATGACATCCCAGTCTTAGTCTGTAGGGTTCAATATTGAGTTGGCCCACCCTTTGCAGCTATAACAGCTTCAACTCTTCTGGGAAGGCTGTCCACAAGGTTTAGGAGTGTGTCTATGGGAATGTTTGACCATTCTTCCAGAAGCGCATTTGTGAGGTCAGATACTGATGTTGGACTAGAAGGCCTGGCTCGCAGTCTCCGCTCTAATTCATCCCAAAGGTGTTCTATCGGGTTGAAGTCAGGAATCTGTGCAGGCCAGCCAAGTTCCTCCACCCCAAACTCGTTCATCCATGTCTTTATGGACCTTGCTTTGTGCACTGGTGCGCAATCATGTTGGAACAGGAAGGGGCCATCCCCAAACTGTTCCCACAAAGTTGGGAGTATTAAATTGTCTAAAATGTCTTGGTATGCTGATGTCTTAAGAGTTCCCTTCACTGGAACTAAGGGGCCAAGCCCAACCCCTGAAAAGAAACCCCCCACCATAATCCCCCCCCCCCCACCATAATCTCCCCTCCACCAAATGATTTGGACCAGTGCACAAAGCAAGGTCCATAAAGACATGAATAAGCGAGTTTTGGGTGGAGGAACTTGACTGGCCTGCACAGAGCCCTGACCTTAACCTGGTGGAACACCTTTTGAATAAATTAGAGCGGAGACTGCGAGCCAGGCCTTCTCGTCCAACATCAGTGCCTGACCTCACAAATGCTCTTCTGGAAGAATGGTCAAACATTCCCATAGACACACTCCTAACCCTTATGGACAACCTTCCCAGAAGAGTTGAAGCTGTTATATCTGCAAAGGGCGGGCCAACTCAATATTTGAACCCTACGGACTAAGACTGGGATGCCATTAAAGTTCATGTGCGTGTAAAGGCAGGTGTCCCAATACTTTTGATAATATAGTGTATATCGCTGATCCTAGTTTACATCACTGCGATGCTTTCGTGTGTGTTTATAACCTATGCTGCACTTTTTCACACTTAAATGTACCAGAACGCGTGTGAATGCAGATGAAAATGCAACTCAATGAAAAAAAAAAAATGATAAAAAATGCCTAAAAAATGCACTAACATAAGGCAAACACACCACAGAGGCATTACAAATTCATATCAACGCGTAGGCGGAACAGCGCACTGAACGCGGGGAATTGTGGTGTAGACAATCCCCAAATACATATATGTTTTCTGCTTTACACGTTGAAGCATTTGTGATTATACATGGAGGTTTTTTTTATTTATTTATACAGCCCTGACACACATAATGCATAGACAAGCAAGCTACACACGTCTTTCCTGATTCAGCAATGCAGCTTCTTAGAGCTAAACTCCGGGAAGACAGCTAAATGCAAAAGATGAAATATATTCTTGGAACCCGTTTTACCTGCCAAAAGTATTTGGATTCCTGTCCAGCAAGTCCTGATATGCGCACAGGGCAGCCACACAGCACGGCCTGCCTAGCAGGACAGGAGATCACATTTTTTATCCACTGCAATTAAAGTAATATTAAAACCTCAGTTTTTAAGCACTTTCAGCAGCTGATTTAACCAATCAGGAAGTATGCAGTTTTTTTTTTTTTTTTTTAATCTTTTAATCCTGTTTAAATTGGTGCTATGACCACAGCCCCAGGTTTCCTATTTCAGGGTAATGCAACAAAATTGGAAAATAAAGTGCCAAACCACTGCTACGGGGTCCAAATACAACTTTGTTCCAATAAAAATTGGGGTACAATCCAAAAAGTAGCCAATGCATTTCGGGGTCCATGAGCCCTGCTTCATCGGGGCTTGATTGACAACAATGTGAATAGACTAGAAGTGAACCAGCTTCTTGTGTTTACCATCACACTGGAAAAAATAATGTAGCGCCCTGGAGTTTAGTCAGGGTTGCTCCTCACAAATTTAATTGCCAAGAGTAGTTATCTTGGCCGATTGATAGGGATCTATTAGTTTCTCCCTAAGCTTGGCCTTGTTTCACTTCTCACTTCTACCACTAGGTGGCCGGGTACTTGGTGGTACTAGATACGAGAAGGGCAACCTAAGGTCATGTTATGGGTATGTGGGTGTCCCAGCCATTGGGCAGGGGTTTTCTCTAATCCCTTGGCCTTAGAGTTGCCACCTCATCCCTTTAAACCCGAACACCTTTGAATTACACAGGTTCTGAGGCTAATTAAATGCAGATAAGGCACCAAGTGAGTTTAATTACCACCTTAATCAGCCACAGAACCTGTGTAATTAATATGTGTTCGGGTTTAAAGGGATGAGGTGGCAACCATACTTGGCCTGCTGGGAGAGCCTATATATCCGAGTGAGGTTGGGTGATCTGTTTTCTGTGCCACCTGGACGGCTGTCTGGGTGGACGTGTGTCGCACGCCCCGGACTGCTAGGCCGGAGATTGGGCCTATCCCAGGGGCATCTGGCTGCTAGTCTGTGTGAGGGCCTATCCAGAAGTGAAAGATCAGCACAGGGTTGGGATTGCGGCTTGCAGTACAACTAGAAGTTACAGTCCTGCTGGCCCGGAGAACCTCTCAGTGGTCGGAGGTAGAAGGGAAGCTGTCGCCACGAAGGGACCAATCGCCTTTACCAGGGACCACAGTGAGTAACTGAAGAAAGTACCCGAGTCATATTCTCACTGAAAGGGCACAGTGGAGAATCTGGAAACTTCAGGCGGCGATCAAGTCAGGGACCCAACCGGCAGGGGTGACGCTTGCAGAGCAGCCTTGTGTGTCAAGCCAGGGACCGAGACGGTCAGCAGGGGTGAAGCTTGAAAATATCTGAAAGTGCCAAGCTAGGGACCCAGCAGGGAAGCGTGGGTGACTCTTGAGGGAGTTACCACCGCAAAAGCCTTGAGGAGCTCACAGGATTCAGTGTCCGTGAATCAGAGGGTACAGTGAGAGACCAGGAGCTCAGGGGGCTGAAGAACTACAAGTAGAAGTTGTAAAAAAAAAATGAAAGAACTGTTCCGTTTGAGTTAGGAACTGTTAAAGGACTGTTACCATAGGAGACAGCAATCCTGCACGTGCAGTTTCCCTGCACGGCTGCCCTCCTATTGAAGTCTTGGAGTCTGCCAATTGAGTTTGCAACTATCTAAGGGTGTCCTGGCCCTAACCCTCTTTCCCCCAAAAAGATATAAAAAGGACTGTCAGAGAAACAAAACCTCTTTTACATCCAAGAAGTGTCTGGCGCCCAATGACTTTCACCATCTTTGCACCCACTATGCCTCACAACCCACCACATATTGAAGGATGTCAGCTATCTTTGGCCTTGGAGGTCCTCATTAGACCAAAAGAGGTAAAAGACCTTGCTACAATAACATTAAAAGGTCAAGTTCACTTCTAGTCTATTCACATTTTTGTCAGTCAAGCCCTGATGAAGGGGGGGGGGGGGGCTCTTGGACCCCCAAAATGCATGTGCAGAATAATACATATAATGCCTCTAGTAACCTGCTAAAGTGTTGAAGCTGTGGCAGTTCATGAGGAAGCTGCAGGTTCCAACAAAGACACATTTAATTAAATATTAGGACTTATTAAATGACTTTGTAACATATTATATAATGCAAATACAGTATATCATGCATGCTTTATAGGCATGTTTGTAATGGCTTTATTAATCCAAGTAATAACATTTCAACAACAGAGGCAGTGCTGTCAATCTAGAAAGTAGTGGGCAGAGTGGCAACTCTGCACCATTCAGGAGCACTGCAGCATCATTATTAGTCCCAGCAGCTGGAGCTAAACCTTCTATGATAGTCCCAGTAGCTGGAGCTAAAGCTTCTACGATAGTCCCAGCAGCTGGAGCTAAACCTTCTATGATAGTCCCAGCAGCTGGAGCTAAACCTTCTACGATAGTCCCAGCAGCTGGAGCTAAACCTTCTACGATAGTCCCAGCAGCTGGAGCTAAACCTTCTACGATAGTCCCAGCAGCTGGAGCTAAACCTTCTACGATAGTCCCAGCAGCTGGAGCTAAAGCTTCTATGATAGTCCCAGCAGCTGGAGCTAAACCTTCTACGATAGTCCCAGCAGCTGGAGCTAAAGCTTCTATGATAGTCCCAGTAGCTGGAGCTAAAGCTTCTACGATAGTCCCAGCAGCTGGAGCTAAACCTTCTACGATAGTCCCAGCAGCTGGAGCTAAAGCTTCTATGATAGTCCCAGTAGCTGGAGCTAAAGCTTCTACGATAGTCCCAGCAGCTGGAGCTAAACCTTCTATGATAGTCCCAGCAGCTGGAGCTAAACCTTCTACGATAGTCCCAGCAGCTGGAGCTAAACCTTCTACGATAGTCCCAGCAGCTGGAGCTAAACCTTCTACGATAGTCCCAGCAGCTGGAGCTAAAGCTTCTATGATAGTCCCAGCAGCTGGAGCTAAACCTTCTATGATAGTCCCAGCAGCTGGAGCTAAACCTTCTATGATAGTCCCAGCAGCTGGAGCTAAACCTTCTACGATAGTCCCAGCAGCTGGAGCTAAAGCTTCTACGATAGTCCCAGCAGCTGGAACTAAACCTTCTACGATAGTCCCAGCAGCTGGAGCTAAAGCTTCTACGATAGTCCCAGCAGCTGGAACTAAACCTTCTATGATAGTCCCAGCAGCTGGAACTAAACCTTCTACGATAGTCCCAGCAGCTGGAGCTAAAGCTTCTACGATAGTCCCAGCAGCTGGAACTAAACCTTCTATGATAGTCCCAGCAGCTGGAGCTAAAGCTTCTATGATAGTCCCAGCAGCTGGAGCCAAAGCTTCTACGATAGTCCCAGCAGCTGGAACTAAACCTTCTACGATAGTCCCAGCATCTGGAGCTAAACCTTCTATGATAGTCCCAGCAGCTGGAGCTAAAGCTTCTATGATAGTCCCAGCAGCTGGAACTAAACCTTCTACGATAGTCCCAGCAGCTGGAGCTAAACCTTCTACAATAGTCCCAGCAGCTGGAGCTAAACCTTCTATGATAGTCCCAGCAGCTGGAGCTAAAGCTTCTACGTTAGTCGCAGCAGCTGGAGCTAAACCTTCTACGATAGTCCCAGCAGCTGGAGCTAAACCTTCTATGATAGTCCCAGCAGCTGGAGCTAAAGCTTCTACGATAGTCCCAGCAGCTGGAACTAAACCTTCTATGATAGTCCCAGCAGCTGGAGCTAAAGCTTCTACGATAGTCCCAGCAGCTGGAACTAAACCTTCTACGATAGTCCCATCAGCTGGAGCTAAAGCTTCTACGATAGTCCCAGCAGCTGGAACTAAACCTTCTATGATAGTCCCAGCAGCTGGAGCTAAACCTTCTATGATAGTCCCAGCAGCTGGAGCTAAAGCTTCTACGATAGTCCCAGCAGCTGGAGCTAAACCTTCTACGATAGTCCCAGCAGCTGGAGCTAAAGCTTCTACGATAGTCCCAGCAGCTGGAACTAAACCTTCTACGATAGTCCCAGCAGCTGGAGCTAAAGCTTCTACGATAGTCCCAGCAGCTGGAACTAAACCTTCTATGATAGTCCCAGCAGCTGGAGCTAAACCTTCTATGATAGTCCCAGCAGCTGGAACTAAACCTTCTATGATAGTCCCAGCAGCTGGAGCTAAAGCTTCTATGATAGTCCCAGCAGCTGGAGCCAAAGCTTCTACGATAGTCCCAGCAGCTGGAACTAAACCTTCTACGATAGTCCCAGCATCTGGAGCTAAACCTTCTATGATAGTCCCAGCAGCTGGAGCTAAAGCTTCTATGATAGTCCCAGCAGCTGGAACTAAACCTTCTACGATAGTCCCAGCAGCTGGAGCTAAACCTTCTACAATAGTCCAAGCAGCTTGAGCTACTAGAGCAGTAGAGCTAAACCTTCTACGTTAGTCGCAGCAGCTGGAGCTAAACCTTCTACGATAGTCCCAGCAGCTGGAGCTAAACCTTCTATGATAGTCCCAGCAGCTGGAGCTAAAGCTTCTACGATAGTCCCAGCAGCTGGAACTAAACCTTCTATGATAGTCCCAGCAGCTGGAGCTAAACCTTCTATGATAGTCCCAGCAGCTGGAGCTAAAGCTTCTATGATGGTCCCAGCAGCTGGAGCTAAAGCTTCTACGATAGTCCCAGCAGCTGGAACTAAACCTTCTACGATAGTCCCAGCATCTGGAGCTAAACCTTCTATGATAGTCCCAGCAGCTGGAGCTAAAGCTTCTACGATAGTCCCAGCAGCTGGAGCTAAACCTTCTACGATAGTCCCAGCAGCTGGAGCTAAACCTTCTACGATAGTCCCAGCAGCTGGAGCTAAACCTTCTACGATAGTCCCAGCAGCTGGAACTAAACCTTCTACGATAGTCCCAGCAGCTGGAGCTAAACCTTCTACAATAGTCCCAGCAGCTGGAGCTAAACCTTCTATGATAGTCCCAGCAGCTGGAGCTAAAGCTTCTACGTTAGTCGCAGCAGCTGGAGCTAAACCTTCTACGATAGTCCCAGCAGCTGGAGCTAAACCTTCTATGATAGTCCCAGCAGCTGGAGCTAAAGCTTCTACGATAGTCCCAGCAGCTGGAACTAAACCTTCTATGATAGTCCCAGCAGCTGGAGCTAAACCTTCTATGATAGTCCCAGCAGCTGGAGCTAAAGCTTCTATGATAGTCCCAGCAGCTGGAGCTAAAGCTTCTACGATAGTCCCAGCAGCTGGAGCTAAACCTTCTACGATAGTCCCAGCAGCTGGAGCTAAAGCTTCTACGATAGTCCCAGCAGCTGGAACTAAACCTTCTACGATAGTCCCATCAGCTGGAGCTAAAGCTTCTACGATAGTCCCAGCAGCTGGAACTAAACCTTCTATGATAGTCCCAGCAGCTGGAGCTAAACCTTCTATGATAGTCCCAGCAGCTGGAGCTAAAGCTTCTACGATAGTCCCAGCAGCTGGAGCTAAACCTTCTACGATAGTCCCAGCAGCTGGAGCTAAAGCTTCTACGATAGTCCCAGCAGCTGGAACTAAACCTTCTACGATAGTCCCAGCAGCTGGAGCTAAAGCTTCTACGATAGTCCCAGCAGCTGGAACTAAACCTTCTATGATAGTCCCAGCAGCTGGAGCTAAACCTTCTATGATAGTCCCAGCAGCTGGAACTAAACCTTCTATGATAGTCCCAGCAGCTGGAGCTAAAGCTTCTATGATAGTCCCAGCAGCTGGAGCCAAAGCTTCTACGATAGTCCCAGCAGCTGGAACTAAACCTTCTACGATAGTCCCAGCATCTGGAGCTAAACCTTCTATGATAGTCCCAGCAGCTGGAGCTAAAGCTTCTATGATAGTCCCAGCAGCTGGAACTAAACCTTCTACGATAGTCCCAGCAGCTGGAGCTAAACCTTCTACAATAGTCCAAGCAGCTTGAGCTACTAGAGCAGTAGAGCTAAACCTTCTACGTTAGTCGCAGCAGCTGGAGCTAAACCTTCTACGATAGTCCCAGCAGCTGGAGCTAAACCTTCTATGATAGTCCCAGCAGCTGGAGCTAAAGCTTCTACGATAGTCCCAGCAGCTGGAACTAAACCTTCTATGATAGTCCCAGCAGCTGGAGCTAAACCTTCTATGATAGTCCCAGCAGCTGGAGCTAAAGCTTCTATGATGGTCCCAGCAGCTGGAGCTAAAGCTTCTACGATAGTCCCAGCAGCTGGAACTAAACCTTCTACGATAGTCCCAGCATCTGGAGCTAAACCTTCTATGATAGTCCCAGCAGCTGGAGCTAAAGCTTCTACGATAGTCCCAGCAGCTGGAGCTAAACCTTCTACGATAGTCCCAGCAGCTGGAGCTAAACCTTCTACGATAGTCCCAGCAGCTGGAGCTAAACCTTCTACGATAGTCCCAGCAGCTGGAACTAAACCTTCTACGATAGTCCCAGCAGCTGAACCTAAACCTTCTACGATAGTTCCAGTAGCTGGAGCTACCAGCACACCAGAGATAAACCTCCTACGTCTATTGGATGTAACGCATTGGAAGGGACATCAGACACCGTAAGTAACATCATCACGCATGCTGGAAGTGCCGTGGCAGCCATCTTGAGAGTGGTTTGCATGCTAACTTTACCATAGTTTGTTTGTAAGCGCATTTGTGACTTAATAAATAGATTTTTTTATGATAAATTACTGCATTATGCAGCTTTTATGATAGTGTTACATGGGGGAGCTGGACAAATGCTGGAGTGGAATATTTTTTACCTTTTTGAAGAAAGTGGAGAGAAAAGTGTTTACAGACATATGTGCATAGTAAGGTACATTGAGTGACTTTTTGCTGGACACCCTGATTTGGTGTGCACGTCACAGTGGTTAAGGGATACACATGCTGCTGCATATTTAAATGTGAGTGGTTTTGTCACCTAAGCAAGTGATATTTAAAGCGGTATTGCATTATATTTTTGGGGGTTTTTTTGGGTCCCTTGAATCAAAATAATGGAGTCAAGTGGGAAGAATATCCCTTAGAAGTGACTGATAGACTAAGCACAGGAACTTTGGAAGCTTGGTAAGGTGCATGAAGTGAATGGATTGGAAAGACTGCACAAGGTGGACTCTTCAATGGGCTTAAGGGTTATGCACATTGTGATAATACTCAATGTGAGTAGTTGGGTATTTTTCAGTTTTAATTATTTAAAGCAGTAATGCACTAAATTAACTTTTTTTGTTTTTTGGGGGATTTCCAACATTCGTTTTGGAGTGAGGGAACATATCTCTAAGGAAGACACACAACAGAGAGGTTGTAAAAGGAAATAAAATTCAGCATTGTTGTATAAAAGGCTTGCCTATGAAGCTGGAGGATAATGCCGCGTACACACAAACGGACTTTACGGCAGACTTTGCCTGGCGGACGGGATTTCGTCGGACAATTCGATTGTGTGTGGGCTCCAGCGGACTTTGTTTTCTCAAAAGTTGGATGGACTTAGATTTGAAACATGTTTCAAATCTATCCGACGGACTCGAGTCCGGTGGAAAAGTCCGCTCGTCCGTATGCTAGTCCGACGGACAAAAAGCCACGCTAGGGCAGCTATTGGCTACTGGCTATGAACTTCCTTATTTTAGTCCGGTGTACGTCATCACGTACGAATTCGACGGACTTTGGTTGATTGTGTGTAGGCAAGTCCGTTCATTCAGAAAGTCCGTCGTAAAGTCAGTCGAAAAGTCCGCCGGGCAAAGTCTGCCGTAAAGTCCGACCGTGTGTACGCGGCATAAGGAGGACACACAACAGAGAGGTTGTAAAAGGAAATAAAATTCAGCATTGTTGTATAAAAGGCTTGCCTATGAAGCTGGAGGATAAGAGTATATAGAAAGGGATCATATGAGGAGGCAATCGCACTTATTGAAATGAGAACACATACAGTATAATATTATTAGGAGGGCTGATTTTGAAGTAGAACATACTACACTATATAGTTTCTTTTGTCTGTTTTTTTTGGAGAGCATCACTTGGAGAAGAAAGGATTAACCTGTGAATTGGAACTCCACCTTGTGAATAACAATCAGGAGAGCAAGAAACATTGGAGGTCTGGATACATGCACTTTATTGGACACAAATGTTACTAAGGGATGAATTGAGGAACATTCCATGGACAGTTTTGGGACATTTTTCCATAAGCGCTAGTTTGAATTTACAGTGTAGCATCATTGCCACCGCATCACAGTAAGTTGCATTAGGTAGACTTCACTTGAAGGATCAACAGGGATTTGTGGGACTTTGCGGGGGGCTAATAGAAAATGAAGTGCTGATGCACGTATAATTAGGTGTTGCAGCATACTTTTTTTTAAAATGGGAGGCCACCTTGGCCACCAAAGCACATACTACATACTATAAAATATATGGAAAATTCAACAGTGATGGTGGGAGCCATTGAAGGCATGAAGACTTACGAACTCCAAGATCTCACCACTAGAGTAACCAAGAGAAATTGTCCAGTGGTTTGTCTCTCCAGATATCTACTAAAATCTGGAATATCAGTTTTGGGTAGTCTGCTCGTTTAATAGAGAGCAAAAACTAACCACTGTTACTATGGGTTGGGGGCTTGGGGGAGTTGTCTGCTGCAGCTGTCCCGATTATTTGGAAAGCACCTTGGTTTTAAAGCGGTGTTCCACCTGCAATTTGTTTTTTTTTAAGTTAGCAGCTACAAACACTGTAGCTGCTGACTTTTATTAAGGACACTTACCTGCCAGGGAGCCAGCGATGTCGGCCCCCCCGAGGCCGATCCGTCCATCGGATGGGGTGCAGACACCACCATTCTAATTAAGCGAAATCGGCAATAGAGCCCTGCGGTTTCACTGCCCGTTTTTTACTGCACATGCGCGAGTCGCGCGCCGCTTTGTGATGGCCGGCTGTCTTCTGGGACACACACAGGTCCCAAAAGACAGTGGGGGGTCTAGCCGGAAAAAAAGATATGACGTCCTACGCCACGGCCCGGATGGATCGGAAGTACAGGCGGTACTTCATAAAAAGGTATGTTAGAATTAAAAAAAAAAATTTACTACACAAAAACGAGGGGTGGAGAGGTGGTCTTTCATTTAAGACCACCTGTCAAAAGTGGGTGGAACTCCGCTTTAAGTAATAGATGTCACCATGCAGAATTCTATTGCTTTTAGAGTGCAGATTTGCTCCAAAGTAACAAAAGATGCCAGCTATGATAAGTGACACCCGGCCATGAATAAAGCAAAGCATGAAGCATCCAGTAACTGCAGGGACACCAAAAAACCACCTCTGTCCACAATCTCTGACCTAGTGATTTGGTGCCGGTGTTCTGACGAGAACTGTCCTCCTATCGGATAGTGTCCGCCCCGTACTGCGCAGGCGCAATGCTTGCGCAGTACGGAGGAGAAGGAGATGCCGAAAGTGTCCGAAGTTGATCAGCTGACCATCAGCTGTACACGGCGCTTGGGCACTTATTAGTGATGGCTTTGTCTGAGGGCCCCTCGCGGGCTCGCTTCGCTCGCCACGCTTCGCTCGCCACGCTTCGGCCACGGCCTCGCTGCACTCGGCATCTATTTATTCTAACTCTATGTCCACTTGGATAGTAGGGAATGATAGCAGGCGCCGTGTACAGCTGATGATGAGCTGTTGAACTTCGGAGACTTTCGGCGTCTCCTTTGTCCTCCGCACTGCGCCTGCGCAGTACATGGCGGACACTATATGATGGGGGACAGTATTCGACAAGACACCGGGCTCTTTGTTTTTTTGCTCCCTAGGCTGGTAGTTCTGCTCTTCCTCCTAACCATGGATTGTTCTCACCTTCTTCTTCCACACTTCTGCTTCTAGCTATCTTCTCATACATCCCTCACTGCTGAGCCATCATCAAATCTAAAACCAGGCTTACTGCAAGAGACGTGCTCAGCACTCTTATAAATGTTCTTTCTGTTATCCCCTGATCACTAAAAAACATAAAACCCATGAATATCCCTCTGCACCATGCAATGTGCCAGAGATCTGACAGTGCTCCTATTCTGGAATTGGTGCATAGCATGTAAGTGTCAATCATCAGAACAAGGCCTTCTATCAATCGAGACATTTCAGCACACAATAACAGATAACACCATCCATCAGCCGTTACCTGAAGATGAACTTGGCAGCTCAGATGATAAGGTCTAAAAGGTCAACACAATGGCTGATAATTCGACAGGTAACGATGAACTACTCAGGGGACAATTATGACTGAAGGTGAGGGCACAGAAAATTGTAAGTGCCTTGAGCATGGGGTGATATTAAGTGCCATTATCAGGGTCAAAGAAAAGTGATATCACTTTTGTTGGCTACACGCTTAAAGCCCGATTTCAGGAAATCTGAAAACTCTCTCTTGCAATTGGGCAGCACCTGCCCTGCATAGGTTACCTGCTCGCTTAATCTAGGGGTTGTGAAAAGCACCTTTACATACCTCATCCTCTACTCCCAGGGAAGATGACGCTCCCTCATTGTCCAGCATTGGACTGCCACTCAGTGTCCTCACCTCCAGTGAAGTGCTGTGGCCCGTACATCGGTCTTGATGATGTCAGGACTGCTAGCAAATGGGGGAGAAGACACTGTGAGGACCTGTCTAGCTGTTCAAAGAAGCAAAGGATTGGGTAACTAGAATTTATTTTTCTATGCCTTCTAGACTTAAAGTGGTTGTAAACCCCCCTGAGACATTTTTACATATAGGTAAGCCTATAATAAGGCTTATCTATATGTACTGAAAATATCTCCTAAACGTGCACCGTTTAGGAGACATTTACCTTGTAGTGCGCCGATGAGGTCATCGGCACATGTGCAGTGAAGAAACGACCCTCCGGGAGTGACGTCACGCGACTCCAGCCGGTCACAGAGCCGGAGTCCGTGGCCCCGGAAGGAAGAGGGGCGAAGATCGATTCTTCCACCAGTGGGGACATCACAGGCTTCGTTTGCAGGCAAGTGCCACATAATGGCCTAGTTTAGTAGTTTATCTCCTCTTTAAAGAACAGTAAATTCTTGCAGTGTGGGCGCAGTCCCAGTGCAAAGGAGAATTTCCAAGTTTCTTAGAGTCCCACCTTAAGCACACAAGGTCCACCCTATAGCAGTTTTACTGCTACAGGGTGGCACCTCTGCACCAGAACACGTATACAGTATATACGCGATCTAACTCTTCAGGCTATCGGGCTCGCATGCCCGCCTCTGCCGCCTTGCTCCCACTGTGATTACATACAGCAGGAGCCGAGCGGCGGGTACAGCGGACACCGATGGCACGCGCCGATCCTCAAGCTGAGAGGCAGAACGGCGATCTGCCTATGTAAACAAGGCAGATTGCTGTTCTGTTGGCTCTGAGGAAGAGCTTAGTCCTCAAAACGCGTCAGCCTATTTGACCTTCACCTTCTGTCACACCAGTTCATGTATTATGGACTGAACGATGCTGGATTATGTGATGAGCTTTTATGCTATAGTCATTTTGTGAGCATAATACCACTTTTTACTATAATAAAATTTTGGTTCTAGGATAATGCACTAGGTGGGTGTGCCCTTTGCAAAGCAGAGAATAAATTCCATCTCTTCCCCTATTAAAAGCACTTCCCACACTGTAGTAAAACAC
The DNA here is from genome assembly GCA_037952835.1 of Lithobates septentrionalis. Taxonomy (NCBI): domain Eukaryota; kingdom Metazoa; phylum Chordata; class Amphibia; order Anura; family Ranidae; genus Lithobates; species Lithobates septentrionalis. The sequence continues at coordinate 484,602 of JBBDGP010002838.1, forward strand.
ACACAGTTAATCCTTTGATTGTCCCTGTTAACCCCTTCCCTGCCAGTGTCATTAGTACAGTGACAGTGTATATTTTTAAGCACTGATCACTGTATCAGTGTCACTGGTCCCCAAAAAGTGTCAAAAGTATCGGTTAGTGTCAGAATGTCTGCCCCAATATCGCAGTCCAGCTATAAGTCACTGATTACTAGTAAATAAATAAATAAATACCGTATTTATCGGTGTATAACACGCGCCAGCGTATAATACGCACCCCAAGTTTAGGAGGGAATTATAAGGAAAAAAATGTTTTAAGGAAAAAAACGTACATTTAAATGCCCATCAATGTAGCCTTGCACAGCGTCCATCTGCATGCTTGTCCAGTGTCATTTGCAGCCTTGCAGTCATTTGCAGCCTTGCAGCTTTGCCAGTGCCGATCTGCAGCCTTGTCTGTGTCCTTTTGCAGCCTTGCCCAGGCTGCAGTTAAATTGCAGTGACATGTCAGTGTCACTGCAGTTTGAAAATGGCGCCGCCGGCGCCGAAATACACAGAGCCGGTCCTCGGCTCTTCTCTGCGGCTCTCGTTCACTTTCGGCCACTTTCGGCTCCACTCGTAGTCCCGCCCGGGATGGGCGTGACTGTGAGTGGAGCTAGCCGAACCTAGCCGAGTACACTTGGCTAGGTTCGGGCGGCGCTTGAGTGAAGCCGAAAGTGGCCGAGAAGAGCCGAGGACCGGCTCTGTGTATTTCGGCGCCAGCGGCGCCATTTTCAAATCGCGGTCAGCAATCGCTCTGCTAAATCAGCGGGGGATCGCAGGGGATTGGCGTATAACACACACCCGCATTTTTCCCCTGATTTTAAGGGGAAAAAAGTGCGTGTTATACGCCGATAAATACGGTAAATAAAAATAACACTTTCCTCTCCACTGACTGGCAATGCTGCTGACCAAGGGTGACTATGTTGCTCCTCCATAGACGCAGTGAAGCCTGAGTGTGGTCACCCTAAGGCAGGTGTTACTGGTTGATTACCAGATGAAAATAAAGAAATAAAAGCTTGAAAAAAAAAAAAGAAACCTAATGCAGCAACCACATCCAATGAATAGTAAGCTACATTATATTCTATTTTTGTCCATTAAAACTACATGTCCATCTAAGGGTCACCATCTACAATCTGACCGTACAAGTTTTGTAATATGAGCACCTATCTAATCTCTTTTCAATAGTTTTTATTCAAAGACATTCGAAATACAAAAAATGCAAACAGTAACATACAAGTATAAAAGGGTGGGTGCACCCTTGAACCAAATCATAGACCCACCTATCTCAGTGGAAGGACATAAAAAACAGTAGAAGAACCACTTCGAACAGGCAGATTCTGTCAAATGAAACAACTGTCCAAGGGTGTAAAGCTCAGTATTTAGAAATGCACAAATACTGGCTATTAAAGAACAATGCAGGTATTATCCCAACTATACTGAAAAATAGGGTACCATAGTATCAAATGGTGTTTCCTTCACCGCAAAGTGTTATGTCTTACATCCCAATATAGGTTTGGTCGAGAGAGACACTACACTGTGGCCTCCACATTAATATCCATACAAAAAAAAATTCAGAAAACAAGGCAAAAAATTAGGGAAGAGAGAAGAGGAAACTTAGAAAGAGAAAGAAAAAAGCAAGGGGGGGTAGGAGAGACAGACGTGGGTACCCAGAACCCTGGCCCAAAGACATTCCCACCACTAAGGAGCCTGGAGGTATCTAATCCAGGGATTCCATACTTTCTCAAATCTGGCTTGTTTGTTCCTTAGAATACTCGTCAATTTTTCATTAATCATAATCCAAGATACTTTATGTTTGACCAGCATTTTATTAACCATGGGGGACTTCCATGCTATGGAAATTTTGGCTGCTAAAAAAACAAAGAAGATCAGGGGTTCGGAGGTGTCTGGGGATCTCATCTGAGAGGTCCATAAATACAGCTGTCTTGGCTTTCCTGGGCATATTCATCAGCACCTACCTAATCTAAAGAACAACAATGCATGGGTGGGACTTTAAAAGTGTCAAAAACCTCCTCTCAGAATGAATATCACTACAAATATAAAGATAAAAGAGTTTTTATTACAAATATGATAAGACTTACTAAGGGTAATACCCTTCAAATATGAATTTGTACCCACACATTTAGTTCAGACCAAGAGAATACCCCTGAAGGTAGAGTTTCTCTCCTACATGTATATCATGCATACATATAATCATAACAGAAATCTCAAGTTGTATTTCACATTGTATAAAACACGTATCAAAGCAGGAAAGGACAACTCATCCTGACACGTTTCGCCTTTGTCAGCTTCTTCAAGGGTTCAGGGGATATAGATATATGGTTTGAGCAGAATTGGTATAAGGACAGAAAAACTCAGCAATATCAGGAGAGATGCACGGTATATTTCCTCCAACCCAGTCAGAGATGCTGAAAGGTGTACATATGCAAATGAACGGACCAAGTCAAAGAGGGGGAGGCCCTACGCACAAGCCACAACAAACAACCCCAGGAACGGGGAGCAGATGCCGGGGGAAACATTGAATTGTTCAGTCAGAGCCACAGAAGGAAAATAGCACTCCTATATGTTTCCGTAGTACATGCTCAAACAGCAAGTCCCCCAGTGGATAACCGGAAATCCCAGAGTAGAGCAATACCATGAGGGTCGCAGGTACGTGCCTCCATGTAGATAGCCTGGGAGAAAAAAAACCTACCTAATCGAATCAATAAATATCTTTCCAATCAGACAAGCCTGTGCACTACACACCGAAAGATCTAAAGGAGATTGTACAATCAGATTGTATTGTGTGGTGAGCTTAAGACAACACTTTCCACAGGGTGATGTCACTGCTGTGTGATTTTACTGCAAATAAATAATTAAAGAACAGCTTCACTGGCAGGATCAACAGGTAATAAAATAATGTACAAGGGGACTCCATTAATTCCATTTTTACTTTAGTCCAGTATTCTACTTTAAAGTGACAGTAAACCCTCCACTTTAAGCACTTTCTGCAGCTGATTTAATCCCTTAGGCTGGATTCACACCTATGCATTTTTAGTGCTTTTTGCATTTTGCAGATTTGCACTACAGAACGTGAGTTCCATAGAAAACAATGTTAAATGGACTGTAGTGCAAATCTGCAAAATGCAAAAAGCACTAAAACTGCCTAGGTGTGAATCCAGCCTCACTGAGTATGCAGCTTTTTCATCTTTAATCCTTGACAATGATCCATTTTAAAGTGTAACCCCACTTCTGTTGAGAAAAAAAAACGTTCCCCTCTGGGTGATCTATGTACATTGCAAGGATTATAACAATCTTTGTTGCAGATTCCTATCTTTTGTTATTCTGAAGAAATCCATGTGTGTTTGTCTGTGCCTCTGTACTGAGTGGGTCTAATGGGAGTGGTTTCATAATTAACTGTCAGGTTTGCAGCTGCAGGGCACTAATGAGGAAATCTGCTGGGCCTACAACCCTTTAGACGTGTTCCTATTGAAAGTATCTCTCCAAAAAAGGAAATTTTTGTTGCAGGGGATGCCTGAAATCTGACTTGTATTTTAGGCAGAATTCTGGGAAAATTGGTGAGCCAATCACACAAGCAGGAAATTATGTTTCCGGGGAGTGGTCAGTACACATTCTGTGTACAGAACACCTCCAGGTAGCCATATTGCAAAGTATTCTCGGAAAATTACAGTGGCTGCAGATTGAAAAGGAAAGGTGATTTTTAATGACATGCAATTACAATATGATTAGTGTCGCAATTATATGTGCTATATTATTTTTTCTTTATTTGCTATTTTTTTCCCCCAACTAAAGTGGAGTTACCCTTTAAGTTGGTGCCATGACTACTGCCCCAGGGTTCCTGCTTCAGGGTGGCTGCTTTCTCTTGAAGCATCCAATGGAGCCACCATAGGTGTGCACAGCCTAATGCATTAGGGTGTGCACCCTTAAGCTCAAACACACATGCATGTGTATGTATCTACATATATATGACTCTGGCACATTGATCTCCCTGCTGGCACGGTGAAAGAGAAAAGGATAAACACTTCTCTTATGGCAGAGCCAGTAAGAGGGAGATCTTTCCCATGTTCCTGTTGCTACACAGAACGATAACACTAATGCGCATGGGGGGATTAGGGTGTGCCTGGGCACACCCGGCACACCCTGTGCGCACGCCTATGGGAGCCACCCTTGCAGAGACTAGATTTGTGTCTCCCTACACTGTGTACATCAATAAAAACACACAGCCCTGTAGCCTAGGATTCCCTTGTTTCTCACTTCCCCTCCTTTTTCTAAATTTTCTCATTTTTAGCAAGGCTTCCCTGAGACCTTAAAATGATTAATGGTTCCTTCGCTGTAATAAGGTAGGGTGTAGCTTATCTTCAGCACACAAATTCAATAAAGGTATCCAGAGAGCACATTCAAATATTTTAGATAGACTTGTGTCTTTTTTCAACCAGACTAACTATGTAAAACTGGCTGGAGACTGCACTGTCCACCCTTAACTCTTTCCTGTGAAGGCCCGAGTGCAATTTTCTATGGACAAAGGTGAACATCTACATTGACCATTAATGTTAGGATACACCACAATTTTTTGATAGCTGCATTTTTAGTCCAACTATTTACTTTCACGTTTACTGCTAAACAAAGTAATGGCATATGTTGTACAGCAGGTGGCGTGCTAAAAATGTTCTGCCCTAGGTGTCAAATGCTCTAAATATACCACATTTACTGATCATGGTAATGTACGATGATCTGTAGGTGTAATCATTTTTATCAAGGCTTCCCTGGGAGCTTAAAATTAATAAGGGTTCCTTCGCGGTAATAAGGTAGGGTGTAGCTTATCTCCAGCACACAAATTTAATAAAGGTATGCCGAGAGCACTAGAACATTCAAATATTTGAATACATAGTCAATCGAGGAGTAATGACTTCATTCAGGCCACAACAACCATCTTGCAGTGAAGTAGGGTCTGGTATATCCCATTAGTTACGTAACGGCAAAAACGCATCAATTGCGCAATGATAACTTTAATCCTAAAGATTACATCTTTTATCCAAAAGATACAAATTCACTCACAAGAGTAAAATATGAAAGAGTTTATCTGCAGCCCGGGAACATATTCCGTGTCCATTCCAGATAAAACTTTCAGCTGTGGCCAGCGGGGTGGGTCTGGGAATCTCTTTATTGAGACCGGCTCAATGCAACCTGGCAACACAGGATGCTGTATGCAGTGTCTACTGTCTAGCAGTCGGGAGGAAGAGAAGTTCCTTCCACTTCCAGGTCATAACTTGTGCAGTAGCCTGGAAAGGCATTTCAAGAAGTGATCCCCTTTTTTCAATGAGACCCACCAACAGAGGATATATCATTCTGCATGGCACACTAATGCAGATATGTGTAAAGATATGCACCTGCCCTTAGCATATCACAACAAGACAGTTATATGTGGATGTAATGTGCATTGTGGTGTGATATGATGGCACTTATCTGAAGCCCAGAACACTTTCTGTGTCCAGTCCAGGAAAAACCTCCAGCTGTGGCTAGTGGAATGCACAGCTCCCAACTGTCCCTGATTTCGAGGGACTGTCCCTGATTTGGAGCAAAGTCCCTCTGTCCCTCTTTCCTCCTCATTTGTCCCTCATTTTGGTCTGATTTATATAGTTGTATATAAAATGCACTTTTTATCTTTCAAAAAGTGTTTCCCAGTGCTAAACCTTTCATCCAATTTCTAAATTGCTGCATTTGTACATTTTAAAAGCCAATATAAAGCAATAGCAGTGGTAAAAAAAGCACTTGTGGGTTTAATTAACCTTTTTTTTGGCTAATTCTCCTTTAAGAGGGTGTGGCAGGGGGCGTGTCCTATGCCTACATACCTTTGTTAGTAGGTGTCCCTCATTCCTATCTGAAAATGTTGGGAGGTATGGGAAAGGGTTGGAGCTGTAAGGGGCTCCAGGGGTCTGGGAATGGTTCAATGAAACCCACCAACACAGGATACTGTATGCAGCATCTAACTGCCGGGAGGAAGTGAAGTTTTCTTCCACTTCCAGGTCAAAGTTCGGCCGGTAGTTGAGGTAATGCCTTTCAGGGAGGCATCCCCTTTGTCAGTGAGACCCACCAACAGAGGGTCTATCATTCATTATTGCACTCTAAGGCACATATATGGAAAGCTCTACCTAGGCAACCTACAACATAATAATGAAATTATTACAACCATAGTGACCATTATGTCATCCAACACTGAACTTAATTACCGTACCCCCCCCCCCCCCCAAAAAAAAAAATTATATACAAGTATTGTATACCTAGAAAAATCAAGTGTAGCAGCGACATATCCTTTGAGGGACATCGTTACATACAAAACCTAGACGGGAGCCCCAAAGTCGAGATAGCGGGTCCGACCAGAGGGCCCATCTTGCACCTGAAGGAAGTGAAGTTCCTTCCACTTCCAGGTCAAATTTCAGGCAGTAGTTTAGGCAACGTGTTTTGACATCCCCGTTGTCAATGAGACCCACCAACAGAGGATCTATCATTCAGAATGGCACTCTAATGCACATATGTGTAAAGATACGCACCTGTCCCTAGCACCCCACAATGAAACATATAGACGTGAATGCAATGTCTTGGTCAAAAATAGTCCCTTTTTTTGGCATTGAAGCTTGCTGGTGCATATTCAACGTGAATAGATTGCCTCAACACAGCAAAATTCAACAAACAAAAGAGTGTGTTAACGCATGCATGCGCAGGTGTGAATGTAGCCTAAAAATTAAAAAATACTTAATAAAATGATATGCCTCATGCTGATCACACATGTTGCCACAACACAAAGGTGTGAAGCCAGCATTAAGAAACAACACAGTAACATTCCACTTTGAATGTAGAGTTCAACATTTACTATCTATTCCTATTTGTATTGCTGATGCATTACCATGTCGTAACAGTATGGTGGCCTAGTGGTTACCTGGGCACTAGGGTACCAGTCCAAATGCCAGTAAAGATACGTTTGAAGTTTGAAGGGTCTATCTGTGCTTGTGTGGGTTTTCTCCAGGTACTTTGATTTCCTCCCATACTCCAAAGACATTCCTGGTAGGTTAATAAGCTCCTGTCCAAATTGGCTCTAGTATATGCATGTGAGCAAGGGACCTTTGATCAGCCTTTTTTAACCAGGGTGCCTTGAGATTTTGGCAAAATGCCTAAAAATTGCCCAAAAATTGTATACAAGCTGTTGAGTGAATGAAGGCTGCCTTTTTAGTTACACAAAGCCACGGGTTTTCATTGTACATCATTACAACCTTCTAGCTGTCGGCATCCTAACAACCAATCACATCATCAGTTGATAAGGAGGATGTCATTAGCCTGCATAGCACCCTTGTTTGGCCCTCCTCTGCCCCTCTCCATCAGCCTTGGAGTGACATTAGCTGAGTGATGGAGAAAAACAGAGGGAGAAGAGAAACATTTGAATACTAGTCAGCAGGGGCGTTGCTAGGTCTACAAAAGATCTGGGGCTAGAGCCCATAGCAGCGTAGTAAAGAAAGTCATACGCTTGGGTGGGCATACAGATGTATATACAGTAATATACGTGTGTGTGTGTGTTTATATATCCCCAGAGAGCCCCCCACTTACATCAGGGTCCCCAGAGAGCCTCCTCCTTGCATCAGAGTCCCCAGAGAGCCCCCCCTTACATCAGGGTCCCCAGAGAGCCCCCCTTACATCAGGGTCCCCAGAGAGCCTCCTCCTTGCATCAGGGTCCCCAGAGACCCCCCCCCACTTACATCAGGGTTCCCAGAGAGCCTCCCCTCCCCTTGGGGACCCCTGCAGAGACTTGGGGCTATGGGCACCAGATTCAAGGCTATAGCCCCAAAAGCCACCCCCTAGCAACGCCACTGCTAGTCAGTACTAGTTTGCAAAAGTTTATTCGCTTTGGAAGAATAAATCACCTCTAACGTTGGGTGTCCTACTTGGACTCGTGGATGTTGCGGCATTATGTAAAACTATTAGAATAGCTTTCACATTTTAGAATGGGGTGCCTTGAGACTGTCCATAATTTTTAAAGGGTGCCTTGAGTGAAAAAAGGTCAAGAAACACTGCCTTAGATTTTTTGAGGACATTGACTGACGTTACTGAACAATATATAACGCTCTGCATAAATTGTTGGTGCTTTATAAATGCCTGAAATACATAAAGCAACCCTGGAAACTGTTTTCACCCTATGGACACTATGCTTTAGTAAAGAGACAGGCGGCAACGGACAGCTCTGCCTCATAATATTTACAGCCAAGGCAGCAAGTGCTGGGCAAACATCAACAAGCCTATATGCAAACATACAGTGGATGTGCGAGGACTTGTGATGGCTTGAAGATATATTTACCCTGGTTAAATGTCTGCTACCCAGCGGGCTTTGTACAAGGACAAAGCATGTCATCTGTCACTTGCCAATCCATCATTTCCCCAACGCTCTGCCAAATGTTTTCTTTAAATCCCTAGCAAGCTTCAGAGAAGGTAATAAAAGTTGATTAACAAGCTTATTACACAAGATGAAGCATCAAAAGACACTATCAAGAGAATGGATGTGACTGGTAACATCTCTTTAGTGATAGTTGAGCCAACTGATTGATGATATAAAGCGTTATGAAGACTGTCAGTTTATCGCCATGGGGAAGGTCATTGTAAAGCAGAGATTATAACAACAAAAAAAAAAAAAAAACATGGGATTCAGGCACAACATATCAACATGAGTCCTTCATATCTCATACAAGAAGTGTTACCCATGAACAACATTCTTTTTAAATAAAAACTGGGCACATTGTGTAATTTATGTAAACTGATTATTTTGTTTCCAACAATAAGACATGGGATAGAGCAATTTATTTTTTAAGAAAATGTACAGCGTGCTTTAAAGTGAAATGGTAATACCACATAGGAAACATGGCACCTAGGTTAAAAAAAAAAACAGTGTCTAGGAACTGGCTCTCACATATAAGATCAGGGACATCCAAGTAATGTGCTCCAGCTTCCAGTGCCCAGGAAACCAAAATAATTGGGTTCTTGTGTTATGGAGATACCATACCAGATTTATGGTCCACTTCTTCACTGTGATAGGTGACCTCCTAAACCAACAGAAATTCTCAGGAAATTGAAGGATGAGAGTGCTTAGGAAACCATAAAAAAATGGGTTCCTCTATTATGGAGACGGTGACCAGATTCCTGGTCCACTTCTTCACTGTGATAGGTGGCCTCTATAACCAATAGAAAATAGCAAGAAGATGGAGGATTGGAATGCCCGGGAAACCATAACAAACTGGGTTCCTCTGTTATGGAGGACGGTGACCAGAATTCTGGTCCACTTCTTCACTGTGATAGGCAGCCTCTTTAACCAATAGAAATTCCAAAGAAGATGGAGGAAAAGGGTGCCGGGGAAACCATAAAAAATGGGTTCCTATGTTATGGAGACAGTGACCAGATTTCTGTTTCACTTTTTTGCTGTGATAGGTGGCCTCTTTATCCAATATAAATTCTTAAGGAGATGGAGGATGAGAGTGCCCAAGAAATCGTAAAAAAATGTCTTCCTCCGTTATGGAGACGGGCTCCTGGTCCACTTCTTCACTGCTCTAGGTGGTCACTTTATCCAATCAAAATTACAAAGAAAGTGGAAGATGAGAGTGCCCAGGAAACTATAAAAAAATTGGGTTCCTCTGTTATGGAGGCCAGTTATCAGATTTCTCATTCACTTCTTCACTGCTATAGGTGGCCTCTTTATCCAATCCAAAATTACTAAGAAGGTGGAAGATGAGAGTTCTCGGGAAACCATAAAAAAATTGGGTTCCTCTGTTATGGAGATCACTGACCAGATTTCTGGAGAACTTCTTCAATACCATAGGTGGCCTCTTTAAACAATCAAAATTCTCAAGAGATTGAACGATGAGAGCACCACAAGTTTATAATAAGTCCTATAAAGATTTATTAATTTTGAAAAAAGATCAGTAGGTAAAGCCAACTCGTGTTGGGGGCTCACAACCCCCACTTCATTAGGGATTAAACGTTGGCACTGATGGGAAGAAAATACTTTGACAATGTGAGGAAAGGATCAATGATTAGTATTATCTCAGTGCAGAAGCCAGTCTGACAGCTCCGATGAAGAGGAAGTAGCAATCCCCCAGAATGCATTGGATTTACTTACTGATCTTTTATCAAGATTAATACCTCTACTAGATTTATAATAAACTTGTAGTGCTCTCATTCTTTACACTTTCTGTGGACTTCTCTGGGAACATACAGTATCTCACACAAGTGAGTACACCCCTCACATTTTTGTAAATATTTTATTCTATCTTTTCATGTGACAACACTGAAGAAATGACACTTTACTACAATGTAAAGTAGTGAGTGTACAGCTTGTATAACAGTGTAAATTTGCTGTCTCCTCAAAACAACTCAACACACAGCCATTAATGTCTAAACTGCTGGCAACAAATATGAGTACACCCCTAAGTAAAAATGTCCAAATTGGGACCAAAGTGTCAATATTTTGTGTGACCACCATTATTTTCCAGGACTGCCTTAACCCTCTTGGGCATGGAGTTCACCAGAGCTTCACAGGTTGCCACTGGAGTCCTCTTCCCCTCCTCCATGACGACATCACGGAGCTGGTTGAAGTTAGAGACCTTGCGCTCCTCCACCTTTTGTTTGATGATTCCTACAGATGCTCAATAGGGTTAAGGTCTGGCTTGGCCATCACTTTACCCCTAGCTTCTTTAGCAAGGCAGTGGTCGTCTTGGAGGTGTGTTTGGGGTCGTTATCATGTTAAAATACTCCCCTGCGGCCCAGTCTGCAAAGGGAGGGAATCATGTTCTGCTTCAGTATGTCACAGTACATGTTGGCATTCATGGTTCCCTCAATGAACTGTAGCTCCCCAGGTGCCGGCAGCACTCATGCAGCCCCAGACCATGACACTCCCACCACCATGCTTGACTGTAGGCAAGACACACTTGTCTTTGTACTCCTCATCTGGTTGCCCCCACACACGCTTGTCACCATCTGAACCAAATAAGTTTATCTTGGTCTCATCAGACCACAGGACATGGTTCCGGTAATCCATGTCCTTAGTCTACTTGTCTTCAGCAAACTGTTTGCGGGCTTCCTTGTACATCATCTTTAGAAGAGGCTTCTTTCTGGGATGACAGCCATGCAGACCAATTTGATGCAATGTGCGGCGTATGGTCTGAGCATTAACGGGCTGACCCCCCACCCCTTCAACTTCTGCAGCAATGCTGGCAGCACTCATATCTCTTTTCCCCAAGACAACCTCTGGATATGACGCTGAGCACGTGCAGTTAACTTCCTTGGTGGACCATGGCGAGGTCTGTTCTGAGTGGAACCTGTCCTGATAAACCGCTGTATGGTCTTGGCCATCGTGCTGCAGCTCAGTTTCTGGGTCTTGGCAATCTTCTTTTAGCCTAGGCCATCTTTATGTAGAGCAACAATTCTTTTTTTCAGATTCTCAGAGAGTTCTTTGCCATGAGGTGCCATGCTGAACTTCCAGTCACCAGTATGAGAGAGTGAGAGCGATAACACCAAATTTAACAAACCTGCTCCCCAGTCACACCTGAGACCTTGTAACATTATCGAGTCACATGACACCGGGGAGAGAAATGGCTAATTGGGCCCAATTTGGACATTTTTACTTAGGGGTGTACTCACTTTTGTTGCCAGCGGTTTAGACATTAATGGCTGTGTGTTGAGTTATTTTCAGGGGACAGCAAGTTTACACTGTTATACAAGCTGTACACTCACTACTTTACATTGTAGCAAAGTGTCATTTCTTCAGTGTTGTCACATGGAAAGATAAATAAAATATTTACAAAATAGTACTCACTTATGTGAGATACTGTATATGGATACCACATATGGTAGAAAGCTTCCTCTTGGAAATTACACCAGATTGTATTTACCTTAGGGTTCAGTGATCCACCAATACCCATTGCACAAAAAATTGGAGCGGAAGGGCTGAACCAATGAGAAAAAAGCCAGTTGTTGTTTTTTTCTATAGCTGTGTCATGGGTCTCTGGGGTCCCCAGGCATTCTGCAGGACACCACAATGGTGGTATATAGACATCCAGAGGAGCCTACTCTTTGGTGTGCCAGCTTTATATTTTTGTTGGTGGCATTAGGTTCACTGGAAGGGGAGTTATATTTGATTTTCACACTGCTTTCCATTGAACATTACTTTCAAACAGCTTGTGGGAATTCAGATGGCCATGCATGATCCAATCCTATTGTACAATCTTATAAAGATTTACCAACATTGTGTAATATGAGGGCAAACTTATACCATTCTATTAATATCAAGACAGGCTCTTGTACTACATAGTTGATGGGAGATCTAAAGGAAATTGTACAGATTATATAGGGAATGGTCAGCCTTGAGGTTCGAGGGGCACAAATGCATTTTGATTGATCAGATGTGTACATATTTGGGTTGCCTTAGATGTATCTATAACTGTAGAGCAATGTGGGTGGAGCTGGGAATGCGTAGCCTGCAGGCATGGTAATTAGTGCTCCTATAACATTGGATTACCAGTAACCATATAGAGGGATAACCTAATATACTCAAGCAATGTCAAGATGAATAAAACAAGTTGGATGTGTGCCATGGCCCTGCCATGCATTTAGATGCAAAAAAAAATACAATTTTTAAGGTCGACGAATCTCACTCAAAATAAAAAAATGGTAGTGCAATACTTTAAAAAAAAAAACAACATATAAAATATCCGTCCCTTTCTTTTCAGAACATGAAAGGCATTTCAAAAGAGTTTAGAAATTCTGCACCCTCAGAAGAGCAGATGAAAGTTTATACATGCTCTAGTTCTTCCATTATGTTTTGTTTGCTCTTTCTATGTGATCTTCTGAATCTACTACTATTATACTACTAGAGACACTGAAAATAATATCAGAAGAGAAACTGACATGCTTAGAAAACAGTCCTTCTTAACCCTAGGTTCACATATATGCTGTGGCATTTGATGCGGTTTTCAGGTGGGTTTTGCGGTGCATTCTGCGTTTTTAAAAATGCGCTTTTGATGCTTTTTGCTTTTTTTTTCCCTTTTTCGGGTTATGATTAACGATGGATCTGCACTGAGAGACATACATTGTTTTTTATTGTTTTTTAAAGTGTAGTGTTTTTACTCACTTTTTACGTTAATGGGTAGGGGTATTATGTACCCCATACTCATTCATATAGGGGGGGGCTGGGATCTGGGTGCCCCCTTGCAGGGGCGGACTGACCATTGAGCCACTCGGGCACTGCCCGAGGGCCCTGGGCCACTAGGGGGCCCCATCAGGGTTGCCAGCCTCAGTAAAACCAGGGACAGTATGTATAAATCTGTGTTTTGTTTACATCTGTCTGTGTATACTGTGTGTACATGTATGTGTATACTGTGTGATTGTATACTGTGTGTGTGTATACTGTGTGGCCCCATAATCTCTGATTGCCTGGGGGCCCCATAATCTCCTATTGCCCGGGGGCCCCATGAGTTATCAGTCCGCCCCTGCCCCCTTTTTAAAAGGGGCTTACAGATTCCGAATAAACCCCCCGCCCGCAGACCCCCACAACCACTGGCTAGTGTGGTGGAGAAGAGGCCCCTGTACCCATCAACGTGGGGACAAGATGCTTTGGGAGGGGGGGAAGAGCCCCCCCGCCTTAAAGCACCCCCTATGTTGAGGGCATGTGACCCTATATGGGTTTGGGGGGCGGTGCTTGCTCATCCCCTCCCTTTCCTGACCTGCTTGGATAAGCATGGTATGGATTTTGGGGGGTGAGTCTGGAGGAGTGGGCATACCTAGATTTCTCCCTTGGTAATGCTGAACGTCCGTTTATTGAATGAACTGAAATCCAATGAATGAAAGAGGTGGGCCAGGGACTGGGGGGGCGAGATGATGCTGAACCTCCTCCAGCCAGGAAATGAGACAGGCTCTATCGGACTTGCTGTAGCTTGAGAAGCTCACAGTTTAAGTGGTCATTGTATGTATATGTGGAAATAGGTGGAAATCCAACATACATTACCTCGTTGGTTCCTCATTATTTCTAATCTTTCTCCTTATATCTAGATACTGTCTTCTTTTGCCCCCTGATGAAGATTTATATTTGACTGATTGAAACACGCTGGGACTCCCTTGGCAGGATATCATTATTAAAGAAATCCTACTGTCCTAAAACTTGTCTAGGTTTGAAGGGTATCAAATGTATCACTTCTCAAAAAACTGGTTACAACTACACTATATTATCAAAAGTATTGTGACACCTGCCTTTACACGCAAATGAACTTTAATGGCATCCCAGTCTTGGTCCGTAGGGTTCAAATATTGAGTTGGTCCACCCTTTGCAGCTATAACAGCTTCAACTCTTCTGGGAAGGCCGTCCACAAGGTTTAGGAGTGTGTCTATGGGAATGTTTGACCATTCTTCCAGAAGCACATTTGTGAGGTCTGCCACGAGAAGGCCTGGCTCGCAGTCTTCGTTCTAATTCATTCCAAAGGTGTTCTATCGGGTTGAGGTCAGGACTCTGTGCAGGCCAGTCAAGTTCCTCCACCCCAAACTCGCTCATCCATGTCTTTATGGACCTTGCTTTGTGCACTGGTCCAAATAATTTGGTGGAAGGGGAATTATGGTGTGGGGTTGTTTTTCAGGGGTTGGGCTTGGCCCCTTAGTTCCAGTAAAGAGAACTATTAAGGTGTCAGCATTCCAAGACATTTTGGACAATTTCAACTTTGTGGCAACAGTTTGGGGATGACCCCTTCCTGTTCCAACATGACTGCGCACCAGTGCACAAAGCAAGGTCCATAAAGACACGGATGAGCGAGTTTGGGGTGGAGGAACTTGACTGGCCTGCACAGAGTCCTGACCTCAACCTGATAGAACTCCTTTGGGATGAATTAGAGCGGAGACTGCAAGCTAGGCCTTCTCGTCCAACATCAGTGCCTGACCTCACAAATGCGCTTCTGGAAAAATGGTCAAACATTCCCATAGACACACTCCTAAACCTTGTGGACGGCCTTCCCAGAAGAGTTGAAGCTGTTATAGCTTTAAAGGGTGGGCCAACTCAAAAATGAACCCTATAGACTAAGACTGGGATGCCATTAAAGTTCATATATATATATATATATATATATATATATATATATATATATATATATATAGTCTTTTTCTTTTTCTTAAAGACTCAATGGGAGAGTAAATAGAACGGATTGGCTAAATCAAGGATGTAGCAGCTGTTCACTCTATATGGTATACATATTTCTTTGGAGAAGCTCACAGTGTGTGGTGCAATCAGAGTAAGCATTATCAGGACTTGACAGGAGCCTGTACAACTGTGCTGTGTTATGCCCCGTACACACGGTCGGACATTGATCGGACATTCCGACAACAAAATCCTAGGATTTTTTCCGACGGATGTTGGCTCCAACTTGTCTTGCATACACACAGTCACACGAAGTTGTCGGAAAATCCGATCGTTCTGAACGCGGTGACGTAAAACACGTACGTCGGGACTATAAACGGGGCAGTAGCCAATAGCTTTCGTCTCTTAATTTATTCTGAGCATGCGTGGCACTTTGTCCGTCGGATTTGTATACACACGATCGGAATTTCCGACAACGGATTTTGTTGTCGGAAAATTTTATAGCAAGCTCTCAAACTTTGTGTGTCGGAAATTCCGATGGAAAATGTGTGATGAAGCCTACACACGGTCGAAATTTCCGACAACAAGGTCCTATCACAAATTTTCCGTCGGAAAATCCGACCGTGTGTACAGGGCATAAGACTGTGGGAAAGGCTGAAGCTCACTTTGAAGTCTATATACACTTACTGGCCACTTTATTAGGTACAACTGTTCAATTGCTTGGTAACACAAACTGCTAATCAGCCAGTCACAAGGTAGCAACGCAATGCATTTAGGCATCTAGACGTGGGGAAGGCGACTTGCTCATACTTGTTCAAACCGAGCATCAGAATGGGGAAGAAAGGGGATTTAAGTGACTTTGAATGTGGCATGGTTGTTGGTGCAAGATGGGCTGGTCTGAGTATTTAAAAAACTGTTGCTCTACTGGGATTTTCACGCACAACCATCTCTCGGGTTTACAGAGAATGGTGGGAAAAAGAAAAAATATCCAGTGAGCGGCAGTTGTGTGGATGAAAAATGCCTTGTTGATGTCAGAGGTCAGAGGAGAATGTGTAGACTGGTTCCAGATGATAGAAAGGCAACAGTAACTCAAATTTCCACTCGTTACAACCAAGGTATGCAGAATACCATCTCTGAACACACAACACATTGGACCTTAAAGCAGAAGACCACACCGGGTGCCACTCCTTGTCAGCTAAGAACAGGAAACCGAGGCTACAATTCGCACAGGCTCACCAAAATTGTACAATAGAAGATTGGAAAAATGTTGCCTGGTCTGATGAGTCTCGATTTCAGATGCGACATTTAGATGGTAGGGGCAGAATTTGGCATAAAGAACATGAAAGCATGGATCCATCCTGCCTTGTATCAACGGTTCAGGCTGGTGGTGGTGGTGTAATGGTGTGGGGGATATTTTCTTGGCATACTTTGGGCCCCTTAGTACCAATCGAGCATCATTGAGTATTGTTGTGTTGTTATGACTACTCTTCTGATGACACCTTCCAGCAGGATAATGCACCATGTCACAAAGCTCAAATCATCTCACCACTGGTTTCTTGAACATGACAATGACAATGACTACCTGGATATTGTTGCTGACCATGTCCATCCCTTTATGACTACAGTGTACCCATCTTCTGATGGCTCCTTCCAGCAGGATAATGCACCATGTCATAAAGCTCAAATCATCTCACCACTGGACAATGAGGTCCCTGTACTCCAATGGCCTCCACACTCACCAGATCTCAATCCAATAGAGCACCTTTGGGATGTAGTGGAACGGGAGATTGGCATCATGGATGTGCAGCCAACAAATCTGCAGCAACTCCTCTCATGTCACTATGGACCAAAATCTCTGAGGGATGTTTCCAACACCTTGTTGAATCTATTCCACGAAGAATGAAGGCAGTTCTGAAGGCAAAAGGGGGTCCAACCCGATACTAGCAAGGTGTACCTAATAAAGTGTCCGGTGAGTGTTTATTGTCTGAACAGGACCAGTAAACAGTGATGATTAGTAGTCACTTATGGGCCCCCTGACCTTAGGGGCCCTATCACAGTTGCTCCATTAACACACACTACAATCAAAGGGTTGACACCAAGAACACATTCTCTACCTCGAGCCCAGGAATTAAAAACCTGCAAAGTCTCAATATATGCAAACACTTGATCAGCTTGCATGTAGCATTCACAAAGCATATATATATAAAATGAAAGCTTAAAACAAAAAGAATAGACATGCCCAGCAATGTATACTCGCATTGGTAAAATGATCTACAGCATATTGTTATTTTTCACCAGCCATGTGTGTAAAAGCGGATTCTCTACGCTTGGGCCACGATTTGCATTCCAGGCTTGTAAGGCAGAGCCATCTTGCTGAGGGTTATGGGTGTATTACATCTTATAGTCTGTTCACCCGGCACTATAGATGTGATTACAGTGCCATGTACCTCCTGTGTGTGTTATATAAGTCGACACTGCACTCTCTCTCCTTCCTCATCTCCAAATCATTACCGCGAACAGCAGCAGTCCGTCTCGCACCGGCCCCAGTTTAACACCCAGGATAAATTGTGTGCGTTTAACACATTACCGACGATAGCTGGCTGGAAAGAGATATGATAAGGTGGATGAAGAAAAAACGCACTCTATAAGCCAAAGCAACACGGCGACACAGCCTGCATTGCACCCCACTGTCCATACACAGCCAAGGAACGGGAATGAAAAAGAAATCACTCACATGCCAGATTATATAGAGTCCCTCTAAACACAGCCAGAAGAATAATTGTGCCTGGACACTGTATCTGAAACAAGGAGAATATTACATTACGCATGAAATTGTAGTAATATAATCTGCCATAAATCAATGAGCATATTACATATTTTTATATTTTACGCTTGCTGAAGCAAAGGAAGTTTCAGCTAAATTACACAGAATCTTGAAAAATTTATAGTCTGAAAATATAATGCTTCCTCCTCCCAATTTGAAGAACATAAGGACGTTCTGTATCTCGTACTGCAGAGTTGGCAGAGGTCAGAAAACTGAAGCATTAAAATGAAGTATTTTGGGGGATACTATAAAGCAGCCATTCTCAACCAGTGTTCTGTGGAACCCTAGGATTTCCCTAGGTTGCTATGGGTTCCTTAAACTATATCTAATTGACCTTCTATGTGGTGGTGCCTGGATAGTTCTGGTGCCAATGGCACTTGAATGAGCTAGTGGCATGACATCAATTACCTTTTTTAGCTGTCTAGAACGGTGGCATTCTCGCCACCACTGTAAGGGGGGCATTCTTCCTATTGACCGCCAATGTAAGGGGTATTTTTCCCACTGATCCCAAATAGGGTTCCCCTAAGGGAATAGTTCTCAACCTGGGGGCCGGGCCCCCCTGCAGGGGTTGAATGATGATTTGCCAGGGGTCACCGAATTCTGGGCTGTTCTTGAAGCCCGCACTGCTCTTCCAGCCTTTTCACAGCCGCCCTGCTGGGCTGTTCCTGGAGCCCGCGGTCGCCCACTCAGCCTCTTAGCAGCCGCCCATTCAGCTCACGGCATGGCTGGGGGGCAGAAATTAGAGGTCAGCTGACTGGTGAGGAATGCAAAATGGGAGTGGCTGGAGGAGACCCTACCTCCTGATTTCGGTATAGGTGACACTGCTATGAGACACCACAAAGTCGGAGACACAGTGAGTAACACTACCTTTTATTATAGTTGCCATTAAAAGTCCCCACTACAATTCTCAGATCAGCAGATGACCTTGATAAAGAGCACCCAAGTTGGCTGATCAGAACTCCCCCCCCCCCCCAGCATTGCCACTCATCCCAACTCCCCACCAGCATTGCCAATCATCCCAACTCCCCGAAAACACTGCCATCCCGTTCCACCCACCAAAGAGTAAGAGATGGAAGAAAAATAGAGAATACATAGAAGGGAGAGGAAAGAGTGGGAGGAACAAAGAAAAAGGGAGAGAAAGAATAAGAGAAAGAACAAGAAAGATGACTAGAGAGAGGGATGGGGAAAAAAATGAGAAATTAGAATAGAGAGAGATAAAAGGGAAAGAAAGGAGAACAAAGAGAACGAGTGGTACATCCTAAAATGTGTAAAAAGGGGTTTTAATACTGTACGAGTGGAAGGGACTCAGGGAGCGCTAAATGTCCGGGGGTTGGGACACAAATTACTTGTCTTGCCTTGGGTGATGACAACCCACGACGAAAATAATTTTACTGTTAGGGGTCCCAACTTGGGAAATTTTATCAAGGGGTCACGGCACGAGAGAGGTTGAGAACCGCTGCCCTAAGGTAAAAAGGTTGAGAAAGGCTGCTAAAGAACCATGGGTTAAGCATTGCTTACCCCCTGACTTTGACAAGACCTTACTAATGCCTTGGTAATTGTATCTCTCTTTTGCTCCACCTCCTCATCTCCTGAATTAGACCCGCGCTACCACCCTGGGAAGCTTTTTCCCTTTTACACTTGTACTTGTTCTTTCCTCTCCATGACCCTCAAAGAGTGAGTATTCGCAGGAGATCCCTCTCCGACCAAGCATACACACTTTATCCTAAACTCGCTCTCATCCCCTACTCCCTCTTTCTCCCCTTCTTTCTTGATCTCTTCACCACCGATGACATTAATATGGGTCACTGTCTTCTCCTTCGACATAACATGTTAACATGTTTGAACACTAACACTCATGTCAGTGTTGTAGAGTATTTTTATAGTGACGCTTGCTGTTTATGGATAAAATACCAACTCTACCCATCATGCTGCTTTGTATCCTCATGGTTACTCCCAATTATAACATAATTATAATTGTTAACACACTTGTTACCATTTATGTGCAATTTATGATGACCTACCATATTTTTGTGTACCTTTTCATCCCTTGTTAAAACAATAAATTATTTTGACGAGAAAGGCTGCTATGAAGTTTTGTGGGTGCACCCTATTCTAGAGATTGTGATTGAGACTGACAACTTTTTTTTTTGTGAACTTGAAGACTAAATTTAAAATCTTATTGGTCTAGGTCTCCAAGTCATAGATATAGTATTGTATTATTATGGTATTTAATTAAAAATTCCAGGCGCTAAGAGTGTGTGCACCATTATCATAACTTGCCAAAGTTCATTGTGGCATTTCACTGATAAAGTGTCAGTTGGTCAATGTGCTGTAACACCCAAGTGTTCATGTCATTGTTCTAAGACCCAAAGTGTCAGTGTGTCATTGTCCTGGGACCCCAAGAGTCAATATGCTATAATTCTGGAAAACTAAATATCGTGACATTTTCCAAGGATCCTAACTGTTACAATGTCATTGTTTTGGGACCCCCCAAGTGTCTATGAGCCATCGTTCTAAGATGTGCCTGAATTCCATTGTTATAGAACTCAAAGGGTCATTGCATTTTCCAAGGATCCTAACTGTTACAATGTTATAGTTCTGGGACCCCAAAGCATCTATGTGCAGTTGTTCTAAGATCATGTGCCTGAATATCTTTGTTCTAGAACTCAAGGGTTTATTACACCATATTTCTGTATTACTCCAAGTGTCAATATATCATTGTTTCAAGATCTGATGTATATATATCATTGTTCTAGAACTCAAAGGGATATTGCACCATACTTCTGTGATTCACAATTATATCACTGTTCTAAGACCACACATGTCCAAATGCCATTGTTCTAGAAGCCCAAGTGTCAATGTAGCATAATTCTAGGACCTAAAGTGTCAATGTGTCATCATGGGACCAGGAGGTAAATGGGACAAATATCATTCTTCTGGAAGCCCATGGGTCAAAGTACCATTGTTTGTTGACTGGAAGTGCCAGTGTGTCCTTCTTCAGGGACCCAAAGATCAACAGGCCATTTTTCTATAACCCGGAGTGTCAAAATGTCATTGCTCTAGAACTGCTTAGGTCACTAGGCTATTCTTCTAAAACCACAAGAGGGAACTAACTGTTCTTTTTAACCTCTAAACCAACATTTTCATTGCTCTGAAACCACAGTTATCAGTCTCAAATTATTTTGGTACTTCAAGTGCTAAAGTGCCATAGTTATGGGGCCCAAACTGCCCATGTACCAGAACCTTAGGAGGGAGCATGTTGTTCCAGTTCATAAAAGTGGAGAGACACATTGTTCCAGAGAGCCCAGCATCAATGTACCATAGTTCTGGGATGTAAAGTGTCAATGTGTCAGCATTCTAGGACCTAGAGATAAATGGGCAATTATTCTAGTATCTTAGGTGTCAAAATATAATTTTTCTGGAAGCCAAAGGGTCAATGTGCCTTCAATTGTTGACTGCATGTGCCAGTGTGTCATTCTTCTGGGACTCAAAGATCAATGGGCCATTGTTCTAGAACCCCAAGTGTGGAATCTATTACATCGGTGACATCGTTACCCCTAGAGACACATTGTGGGGCCCCAGTTGGAGTTCAGACTCACAAATTCTATATCTATCAGAATACATGTCACAGCTGCAACCCAATGCACAATGCCACAATGTAAAAAAGTAGCTGCTTTTAGAAATAGGTCTATATAATAATAGCATTTGTGCATAATTACATTGACGTTTCAATACACCACATCTTTACAATGAAAACGGAAGAGAGGAAATAATATTTTCCAATACACTGCTGATTTCACTTTTAGAAGTCTAATAGAATAAAATAAGCAGTCCTTCCACCAACATCAGCAGCTAAGAGACTTTGAAAAAGGTTTCACAGAGAAGTGACACGAATGCCACAAATCGTAGTCTGTATTCGGGTGTGGGAACTTCTGAATATGAAGTTGTGGGTGTCACAATAGATCTTTCACATTTACTTATTTTTTTTGTTTTGAGAATGGTGGCCCTTTAATTAGCTTTAGCTTGTACGTATGACCATAAGCCACATTGGTGTTATTTAAACTTCCTTCCTGCAAATTATTTATGAGATTTTTATAGAAGAGCATATACCAGTAGACTCATTAATATGCATCTGATGTCTGAATTATTATTTTTTTTAAATATCGGTGGTATACCAGTGGATTATCAGTAACCTCTGAATAATACTCAGCCAACAAACCCCTTCAATGTGAATCCCCCACCCAGCCAGCCAAGCTCGCTCAGAAAAAAAAACTGAGCTGCAGTGCTTGATTCTGGGTCTCTTTTTATAGTAGGAACATTCATAGGTCTATTATACAAGGCAGGGGACCAGTACCATCAATATGTGATTTCAGCCCTCTATGGGGCTACAGCATGCAAGGCTGACCAGGGTCTACTAGTGGTCTCAGGTCACAGATTGGTGCTGATGAAAGTTAAACAATGATCACCAGAATCTAGTTTCTGTAAGGAAAGTGATTCCAGATTCAAAACTCTGTTTTTTTTTTCTTTTCTGGGTCTCCTTTTGTAGTAGGATCACTCATAGGTATATTATAGAAGGCAGGGAACCAGTGGGTGATCTTAGACCTCTATGGGGATGCAGCATGCAAGCCTGACCAGGGTCTACTAGTGGTCTCAGGTCTTTAAGGACAGTTTGGTGCTGATGAAAGTTAAACAATGATCACCAGAATCTAGTTTCTGTAAGGAAAGTGATTCTAGATTTTTCCTTTTATATAGAATTTTAGATCCACCGTAAAAAAAAGAACTGGCCTATGTGCATACTGGAACAATATCCCATGAAAAATGCACCACGGGTTTCCAGATTTTCGCAAGATAGGCACACTGGGTTTCAAAATTAGCCATGTAGGATGTAAGCCGCTTTCTGTTTATCTTTTGTTGAGGTTATATACTTGTTGCATTAAATTCTATAGTTTATTCCAATAAAGAAAAAAAAGGAAGTAAAGCGAAGACTGAGAACATATGAGAAAGCCATGTCATTGATAGTCAAAGATAGATAGATAGTTAAGGATATATTTATATGTGATATATATAGATATATCTATATCTATATATATATATATATATATATATATATATATATATATATATATATATATATATATATATATATATATATATATATATACACACACACATAGATAGATAGATAGATAGATAGATAGATAGATAGATAGATAGATAGATAGATAAAGTAGGCTGTCCCAACAATAACAGTATTGTGAAATAGCAACAAAACCACTGGCTACTAACAACATATTCTTCTTCCAATGCCCACACCTTGTGGAGGTGCCAATTTACTCTAATGATGCTAAGCTGCCCCCAGACCTGACCTTACAACCCCCTCATTCACAGAGACAGATTCAGCCTTTTAATTAGGCAGTAATGATGTGCAAAAGCTCAACAATCCATGGCGGCCAACCGGATTCCAGCTTTTATCCGGTAACAGAGATCAAGAGAATCAAAGACAGTTACCTGATTGGTTGCCAAGGGCTGCTGCACTTTGCACATTGTTCTGTGCCATATGAAATAAGCAGGCTATCTCTTGCCTAGCTGATAAAGACCCCTCCGCTGACCCCCCGGACAGTGTTAGGCACAATGAGGATAGAAAACGAGAGAGTTTATTCATCCTGTGAGGAGTAAAGAAAGAGTTAAGGATGCCAGATTGCTGCAGAAAGCATATAAAACAAGGGTGACAGATGATTGCGGTTGCTAGAAGCCCGGGGCGCCTTCCTACTGTTCCAGGCAAACAGTCAAGTGATAGAAAACTATATAAAGTTATTGGGGGGGGGGGGTTGGTAAGGCTCACCCCAATGACTGCGTGCATCAGTACCATTATGTGGGTGTTGCAGGTGTACACGGGTAAGGAAGCACAAGTGACCAGGAATTAGAGACAATGCATAATATACAAGAGCAGGAGGATGGAGTGAATGGATCACCATACCTCATTGTGGAAATAGGGTCTGCCTCATTCTCTGCACTGAGCTGTGCCTTTCATTCATTCTTTAATCCTTCCTGCTCTGGGAACAGAGGGCAATTCACGACTGCTCAGAGCATCCTTTGTGTGTGTTCTGTGGAGCTGCTCGTAAGGATCCCAGCAATCAAGGAACAAGATCCCCCCCCCCAAAAAAAATCAGATCTCGGGGCTCTGCGGAGATCCTGGCAGGCTCTGGGCTTTTGTATTCTGCAGACACACAGGGATGGAGAGGGTCACCTCTTCTGCTTGCTGCATGGAGGAGAACAAAAAAAAAAAAAAGGGGGGGCTTCTTCTACCATCAAAGACCAAGACAAAGCTCAGCTCCTCTTGCATGCAGCACAGAGAAGAAGATGCTTGCATAGAGACAGAAGCAACTGCACAGTGCTAGGTCTATACCAATCTAGCAGCAGAGCGGGGGGAGAGGTATGGTACTTGGTACATGCTGCAACGCCTCTTGGAATCCAAATGCCTTTTTCTTTCATAAAGGCAGGTGGTGAAGAGGCAGCAAACCAATAACCGCCTCTGCCGGACACCTAAACAGGCCCTTTTTCTGAAAGCTTGGGAGGGAAACTGTCCCTAAGAAAAGAGAGCTTGAGCATGTAGCAATTCTCTATTTAGATAAAGTAAAATGTTTCACATAAGTGTGTTCCCCTCTGCATTAACGTGAAATCTACCCTCACCTGCCACTTTATTAGGTACACCTTGCTAGTACCGGGTTGGACCCCTTTTTCATTCTTTGTGGCATAGATTGAACAAGGCGTTGGAAACATTCCTCAGAGATTTTTGGTCCATAGTGACATGATAGCATCACGCGGTTGCTGCAGATTTGTCGGCTGCACATTCATGATGCGAATCTCACGTTCCACCACATACAATGAGATCTATTGGATTGAGATCTGGTGAGTGTGGAGGCCATTGGAGTACAGGGACCTCATTGTCCAGTGGTGAGATGATTGGAGCTTTGTGACATGGTGCATTATCCTGCTGGAAGGAGCCATCAGAAGATGGGTACACTGTAGTCATAAAGGGATTGACTTGGTCAACAACAATATCCAGGTAGGCCCTGGCATTTAAACAATGCTCAATTGGTATTAAGGGGCCCAAAGTGTGCCAAGAAAATATCCCCCCCACCATTACATCACCACCACCAGCCGGAAACGTTGATACAAGGCAGGATGGATCCATGCTTTCATGTTGTTTACACCAAATTCTGACC
The DNA here is from genome assembly GCA_037952835.1 of Lithobates septentrionalis. NCBI lineage: Eukaryota > Metazoa > Chordata > Amphibia > Anura > Ranidae > Lithobates > Lithobates septentrionalis. Next base: position 509,830 of record JBBDGP010002838.1, read on the forward strand.
CCACCATCTGAATGTTGCAACTGAAATCGAGACTCATCAGACCAGGCAACGTTTTTTTGATCTATTGTCCAATTTTGGTGAGCCTGTGTGAATTGTAGCCTCAGTTTCCTGAGATACTGTGATACTCTGCTACACAACCAATGGGCCTCGGGTTCCTGTCCGTAATAGGCCATTGCCTTTAATCTGACCGAGTGACTGTCAGATCTTCACACAGTGATCCAGCTGGGTTCTGCAAGCGAGTGCTGGAGAAAGAAGTGGAGTTGTATATAGAAACTGTATATAGATAGAGTGTCCCTGAAGTTGTTAAGTGGGCATCCCATAACCTACCATCCCTATCCAAGTTATTATCCCCAATATAAAAAAACAAAAACAAAGTCACGGACTGTTCTCTTACTCTGAGTGATTGTGACAATTTGGTGTGCCTGGCTGTGCAGAGTGAAGGGATCCCAGTTCATCTGGGGCCCTTAGGGTGTGTTCTACACATTCTATGCATGAAGGTAAAAAACCTTCAGTGTCCCTCAGTCCTCCCTTATACTCATTTGAGCCCAAGCCAGATTCAGCGATGTGCATGAGAGCAGAAGCTCTCCTGGGTATCTCCCTTCTCATTGGCTGGAACACAGCAGTGGGGGGCGGGCCGAGTCACACTCTGTGTGTCTCATAGACACACAAAGGCGGCTCAGGAGCGAGCCAGCACAAGTGCATCCAGACCAAGCAGCTTGCTATGGGGGCACTCAGCAAAAGGGAGGGACCAGGAGCGCCAGTGGGGAACCTGAAAAAAGGAGGATCGGGGAGGCTCTGAACCCAATCTTTCCAGCGACGGGACGAGCACAGCAGCTCCAGTCGCTGTCTCAGGTCCTCATTGGATAAATTGATAGCAGTGGGAGCCATTGGCTCCCACTGCTGTCAATCAAATCCAGTGACACGGAAGCCGGGGACGGGGCCGAGTCCTGCTGTCTGTGACAATGGACGCAGCAGCAGGACTTGGGAGCACGCCCGCACTCCAGAAGAGGAGGAGCAAGGAGCGCCGCTGAGAGACCCCAGAAGAGGAGGATTGTGGCCACATGACATGTTTGTTATTTTAAAAAAAACAAAAAACTAACCTTTACAACCCCTTTAACCTTTACAAACTCTTTAACGAAGGGGCTGTGCCTGCACTACATGGGTTATCTGCTCGTTTTTGTCTAGGGGTGAGGAGAGTGGAGGTATACTTATCTAATCCGCCGATCCTCCAAGTGCACGACCGGTCCTTGCCACTCCTGCCCCCCTGCACGCTAGTGAAATGAATGCACTGTTCCTTACGTCATCACACCCATAGATTGGCTCTGGACGTGAGTACAGCAGGAACAGTCCACCGCTGGACATGGGGGAGCACTGTTTTTCAGAGGATCAAAGGATTGGGTTAGTATGGTCTTTCTGTGTGCCCCTGAGCAAAATGAGCAGTTAACTTACGAAGAGCAGGCGCAGCCCCATTGCATGGGAATTTTTCTCCCCCCCGGAGTTCTGCTTTAAATATGACATGCCCAATCTGATCTATTGAACTGTTACAGGGCCCAACACAGAGAAGGACAAGGAATGCTTCATTTGCAGCAGCAGGAAGCTTAGGAATCAGTTTCTCCACAGGTTGCAGGAAAGAAATTTGCACGATTCCCCCATCAGCACAGACAGCACTGACAGGGGAATCTCTCCTACCGAGCTATTGTCTGCTCCCGGCAGGGGAGCGGGAAAAGCCACCCCCGCCAGGAGAAGATAGTGATTATTGCTAGCGGCTAGCTAGCTATTATTGCTAGCAGCCGCTAGCGATAATCATAAGAGAATCCGGTAGGCTGGTTGTACCAAAGTTGATTGATCGATCAACTTGGTACATTTATCCTGCCCAATAATGCCGCGTACACACGAGCAGACTTTTCGACCGGACTGGCCCGACGGACCGAGTCTGGTGGACAATTCGACCGTGTGTGGGCTTCATCGGACCTGCAGCTGACTTTTTAGGTCGAAAATCTGACAGACTTTAGATTGGGAACATGTTTCAAACCTTTCCGACTGACTCGAGTCCGGTCGAAAAGTCTGCTCGTCTGTATGCTAGTCCGACGGACAAAAACCGACGCTAGGGCAGCTATTGTCTACTGGCTATCAACTTCCTTATTTTAGTCCGGTCGTACGTCATCATGTACGAATACGTCGGACTTTAGTGTGATCGTGTGTAGGCAAGTCCGTTCGTTGGGAAAGTCTGTCGGAAGTCCGCCGAAAGTCCATCGGATAGACCATTGAATCAGTCCGGTCGAAAAGTCCGCTCGTGTGTACGCGGCATTAGGGTTTGAATCTCGGCCGGTCCAGCATTCAAACCATGTATGGTTGGCCTAAGTTTCTAACTGCTATAATTAGGGGAAAACTGGGAACTTTTGGCCTTGGGGCCAATCGTTTCATTGCATGGCCACATTACAAGGGACTAAAGAGAGTGTACTTTGCAAATTGTGTCATGGTACCTCATTATCGTGCCCACCAATCAATTTATTCGGACACACGTTTCCGTATCAGCTTCCTTTGTATCGCTTGGAATTCAGTCACATGACATCTCAAAGATACAAGAAAATGAGGTGCTGGAAGACTTCCCTCTACCAGGTGCAGTTATCGCAGGTCCAAATGGGAGGGGAAGGTAGCTATATAATACCCAGCATGAGTCCGTTCAAACGGAGGTTTGAATGGTGAAGTATCTCCACTTATTCCCACTCGCCCAGCAAAAGCAAATCTTATTGGTACTATGCTAAGAACAAATGTCCCCCCAACCCAGTCCTCCCCTAGCTATGACCACCATATGGAAGTATCAGATACGCCTACCCAATGATGCAAGCCTTGTGAATTAGGATATAGGGGCTTAAAAGTGGGAAAGTGGTTATGTGGCTGTTGGGCCCAAAAATGTAGAGATAAAGTGACTTTGGTGCTTCATGCTGGGAATATGAGACTAAAAAGGTCCACTGGTACAGCGATTGGTATAAGCTATATCAAGAAGTAGAAATAAATTAGGCCACTAAACCGTATTGATTAAAACACACTGATAACATTTACACAAATTTATACAAGCAAGGCAAAGATTTAAAGCAATGGCTACATCATAACATCAGGTCTCCAGTGGCCCCTGTCCAATTTGCTGCACTAGATGTAAGATTAGTAATCACTTCGACAACGTAGAAAATATGGGCTTATTTAAGCCCTTCCTAAACAGCTGATTCTGTCCCAGCACATTTTCTCTGTGACAAAAATGACTGAAACAGCGTTAATTGACCAAGAACTAGCATACCAAGCAATCTGTAACGATCTGGGGTTTGAAAACCACTTAGCTGTGAAATGTCAGGTGGCTCAGCAGTAAATTAGTCATTTGAACTAGTTAAACAGCACACACTATGCAAGGGACTTATGCAGCTGGCATTTGCCACATTTATATGCAAGAAAAAGTCTACATTCAAGCTTACACTTTTAACACAAAATCAACTGGCAGGTTCATGTACACACATATGGGAAATGGTTAAACCTGTCAGTTAATTTATAGCTGCTTTCATAGCCATTGGGCAGGGCCGTCTTTAAGGCAGGGCAAAAGGGGCAGCTGCCCTGGGCCCCATCATTGTTGTGGGGCCCAAAGCAGCTGCCTCATAGTTGCCAACTATCCCAGTTTAAATTCCCTTGTCTCTTGAAGTTTTAGTGCTTTGTTCCGATATCTCAGTGTGAAGTTCTGTTACTAATACTACCCATCTCTGCCCTATTGCCGTGTACTGGTAACTAACCTGCAGACCTTGTGTTTACCTGGAAAGAACCTGCATTGATATGTAAATAGCCGCGGACTGGCAGCATTGATATGTTAATAGAGTCAGCATTCATATGTATATCATGCCCTCCTGAGGTCATATTCACTATCACTTCTGCGGAATGCTGCCCACTGGGGAGGTAAAGAGGCATGCTGGAAAGTTTTGTCTACAACTATAGTCATTAAGCCCAATATCAGCCTGTTCTGTAAAGGTAAGCAAATAGGAGGTGGAACACGTTTTCAAAATTACATGGTGCCATAGCAACATCAGGAAAGCCATTTTGCATGCTTTCCCGATACACACAAATGTGAACGCAGGCCAAGTGTCTCAGTTGCACTGGTGGTCAGTGTAAATATTCTTATTACATTGGGGCTCAGTGTACAATACTTTCATTGTATACCGAGCATTGGTGGTTACTATGAATGCTCCTATTACATTAGTGGTCAGTGTAAATCCCCATTACATGGGTAGCCAGTGTAGAAACTCTTCTTTATATTGGTAATCAGTAAAAAAAAAATTCAAACTTGCATTTGTGGTCAGTTTCAAATCCTCCCTTACATTGGTGGTCCATGGAGAAGCCCCCTTTAAATTGGTGGTGAGTGTATATCCCCCTTACATTGGTGGCCAGTGCAGAAATCCCTGTTTATTGTTTTTTTATGTAAAATCCCCCATTACATTGGTTGTCAGTGTAAATTCATTACATTGGTGATCAGTGTACATTTCCCTTTACATTGGTGGTCGGTGTAGAAGTGTGACCTTACATTGGTGGTCAGTACAAATCTCCTCGACAATGGTTGTCAGTGTAAATTACCCCTTACATGGAGGTCATTGTATATTCCCCCTTACACTGGCGGTTGATGTAAATGCTCCTATTACATTGGTGTCAGTGTAGAAATGTCTCTTTATTATTATTATACGTGATTTATATAGCGCCAACAGTTTACGCAGCGCTTTACAATGTATAGGGGGGACAACCCAATTACAGTACAGTTCAATACAAAAGGTACAGGAGGGCCCTGCTCGTAGAGCTTACATTCTAAAGGGAGGGGTTGGTGGTACAAAAGGTAATAGCTGCAGAGAATGATTTGATGGGGCTGGTTTGATTTGATTTGATTTGATTTGGTGGGTGGCGTAAAATACCCCATTACAGGGTGGTCAGTGCAAATTCCCCCTCACATTGGTGGTCATTGTAAATTCCCCATTACATTGGTGGTCAGTGTAGAATTCCCCACTATATACTTGCCAAAGATTTCCAGCTTTTCTCTACATGATTCAGAATTTGCCACAGTGTACTGCCTCCTAACTAATCCCATCCCCCACCACTGTCACTGATCCCATCAACCCCCCAGCATTACCACTGATCACACCCCCCCTCCCCCAGCACTGCCACTGATTCCTGGAGTCCTAGGATCCCTAGGAGTTTTCTGTCTATTGATGGGTCCCCTCACCTTCCCAGTCCATGGTGCGCAGGCAGTAAGGAGATAATGTGCTGTAACCTTTAGCAACCAATCAGTGAGCAGTAATAATGTGCACTAACCTCTTGCAGCCAATCATTAAGCGATAAGGATATGCAGTAACCTCTAGCAACCAATAAGTGAGCAGTAATAATGTACAGTAACCTCTAGAAACCAATTAGTGAGTGGTAAGGGTGTCCAGTAACCTCTAGCAACCAATCAGTGAGCAGTATTGATTTACAGTAATCTCTAGCAACCAATCAACAAGCAGACGTCATGTACTGTAACCTCTAGCAAATAATCAGTGAGCCATAATGTGTGCTGTAACCTCCAGCAGCCAGTCAGTGAGCGGTAATGATACACTGTAACTTCTGGCAACCAATCGCAATTGCTGCCTGAACCGATTCAAACTGATTTTGAGTCTAGCTGCTATTTATTGAATGTCTCAAAGCAGGTGGAGAGCGAAATTGCATGGAAGGGGGGGGGGGGGGGGCAAGAAAATGTCTGCCCAGTGTCCAATCAATATTAAAGACGGCCCTGCCATTGTGAAAATATTTTTTCACTTTCTGTATGGTCACCAAGACAGGAAGTGAACAAAATGTATATGACAAAAGGTACAGTCAGTGACAAAACACATTTTATAAAGCAGAGTGGGGAATAGTGAGAACTGCAATCGTGCTTTTTTTTGCTGTCCTTGTCCCATGGGGGAGATCTTCTCACTTTCTGCGTGGTCACCAGGACATGAAGTAAAATCTCCCCAACAAGGGCAACAATATGATTGAGGTTCTAACCCTTTTAAAAATACTTTTTGATGGAGTTGGCGTTATTTATTTATTTGTTTTTGTTGGGCCCATGATCAGTGCTCATTGACATGTATAGGAGGAGTGTGGGACTCTTGTTAGATGAACATGATGGTCAATATGAAAGGGCCTTTCCTGTTCCACCAGAATCCATGAAGCAATGAGGTAGGTGACATCTCAGTGTTGAAATAGCTTTCCAGAAGAAATTGTAGTTCTGGCCTACTTCTGTTGGCTGGTCATGTGATAAATCTCTGGGCACTGTTCATGTGGTCTCCACTGAGCAGGCTTGGGGGTGTCCTTATGGCAGAGCTGGCAAGATGGAAGCTCTTAATACATGTGAATCTTCTCCTTTAGAACACACACTTTCAATGCTTCCACTTGAGACATATAACCAGCCAAGGAAATTTGAAAAATAGAGCAGGACCCAAAGGGTTATCTCGCTGGTATTGCCATCCTAAAGAATTGATGCTAATTTAAATCTGGTTCCTGGGCAGGTGGCTTCTACATCCAAGAGGATCTCCACGGTCTTCTTGGCGTGTACTGTAACAAAAATACAGTTTTATTCCAATAAAAGTCAGGGGTACAGTCTAAAAACTATCCAATGTGGTCCAGGGGTCCAAGAGTGAATGTGAAAAAACTAGAAGTGAACTGGATCTCTAATGTTATTTTTTCCAGTGTGATTGCAAGCACAGGCTGTGTCAGTAGGTGGTTTGGCAACATAGTTACATAGTTACATAGTTACATAGTAGGTGAGGTTGAAAAAAGACACAAGTCCATCAAGTCCAACCTATGTGTGTGATTATGTGTCAGTATTACATTGTATATCCCTGTATGTTGCGGTCATTCAGGTGATTATCTAATAGTTTCTTGAAGCTATCAATGCTCCCTGCTGAGACCACCGCTTGTGGAAGGGAATTCCACATCCTTGCCGCTCTTACAGTAAAGAACCCACTACGTAGTTTAAGGTTAAACCTCTTTTCTTCTAATTTTAATGAGTGGCCACGAGTCTTGTTAAACTCTCTTCTGCGAAAAAGTTTTATCCCTATTGTGGGGTCACCAGTACAGTATTTGTAAATTGAAATCATATCCCCTCTCAAGCGTTTCTTCTCCAGAGAGAATAAGTTCAGTGCGCGCAACCTTTCTTCATAACTAAGATCCTCCAGACCCTTTATTAGCTTTGTTGCCCTTCTTTGTACTCGCTCCATTTCCAGTACATCCCTCCTGAGGACTGGTGCCCAGAACTGGACAGCATACTCCAGGTGCGGCCGGACCAGAGTCTTGTGGAGTGGGGGAACAACTATGCCACCAAACCAGTTGCTGACAGGGCAATCGCTGGAAAAAAAATAACATTGAGGGCCATGTCACACTAGACCGGACAGCTGCTGGAGCGCTTTACCTGTCCAACATCTGTCTGCTGCCGGCTGCGCTAGGGGGCAGTGCATAATTCAGAGCATCACATGGCTCCCTTTTTTTTAAAAAAAACTTTATTTAAAGTGTACAAAACATACATTTCATTCATGTCATCGCACTGTTGTACAGTGCCATGCAATTCTGTACAGTGCTATGCCATAAAATGCAGCATGGCTGTATTTTAGCATAGCTCCAGGCTGTGTTGCAGTGTGAATGGGACGCACAGGAAACAATTTGTTTCTGTATGTCCTTGCATTGACAGGCATTTTACAAGGCAGTAATGTCACTGAACAATGTGTGAATACAATATATAGTATAAAACAGTGCTAGTGCCATACTATATATTTAAGGTTGCAGCACCGTTGTGCAGCAGCTGCAGTCTTATCATTTTGTATTTTGTATTTATTATCTTTTATTCAACACTCCAGCGCAAGTTTTTGAATTAGATACAATGTGTGAATACAGTCTAATGCCACGTACACACGGTCAGACTTTTCGTCTACAAAAGTCCGACGGACGCCGACGGACTAAAGCCGGCTGACAATCCGATCGTGTGTGGGCTTCCCCGGACTTTCAGCGGACTTTTCCAGCCGCAAATCTGATGGACTTTAGATTTGAAACATGCTTCAAATCTTTACGTCGTAACTACGCCGGACCCAGAAATCCGCTCGTCTGTGTGCTAGTCCGACGGACAAAAACCCACGCTAGGGCAGCTATTGGCTACTGGCTATCAACTTCCTTATTTTAGTCCGGTGTACGTCATCACGTACGAATCCGTCGGACTTTTGTGTGATCGTATGTAGGCAAGTCCGTTCGTTAGAAAGTCCGCCGCAAGTCCGCCAAAAGTCTGTCGGGCGGGCTGTCGGACTTTTGTAGCCGAAAAGTCCGGCCGTGTGTACGCGGCATAAAGGTCCAGTTCACTTCTATGTTTAAGAACTATATTTTTACCTTTCTTGGGACTCACATTTTGTTTTTCAGTTCACTATTTATATATTCTGGTTTTCTGTTGGACAGTTGGTTAATTACATTCACGTAAACACGATATGCTTCAGGTTAAGTGTATATAGATATTCCCTGACCCGATGGACATTTTTATGCATATATAATTTTATTTAATTTTCTGTGTATATCACTTTTGTTGATCATTCACAATATTTGTTTGTAACTGCCTTTTGTGTACTGATATTTGGTTCACTACATGTGTGTGTGTACGGTTAAATCCATCACTGGAGGGTACACATATATACACCTAGTCCTCACAAGAGAGGCACATATATATACTACCTATCTTTTATAGAATAGGCACCTTTTGGTTTTCCTAGATACAAGGCACTTATTTATTATTTCTTGTACACTTATATTGTTGAATAGGGTAGCGCCAACCACCCCATTTTTTATCTCTACTCATTGTAAGATCCGTTTGGAACCCAATAGGGGGGCTGCAACTCGTTATTATCCTGAGCGCGGAGCATACCACATATTTTATTACCAGTTCACTTCTAGTCTATTCACATTATCAATCAAGCCCTGATTGGCTCCCTTGGACCCCTGAAATGCGTTGGCTATTTTTTGGACTGTCACTTGACTTCTATTGGAATAAAGTTGTAACTGGACCTCTTAGCAGGTGTATGGTGTTTCAAATGTAATTTTTGGAATGACTGGCCAAGCCAGCAGAGAGAGCACGGAACACCAAAAAGACATTTCACCACCGCTTTCACATTCATAAATTCAATGTATACTGTATGAGAGTGGGGAGAGCTGGGGTGGGGGCTATTATGCCTGTAAGGCTGCTTTAAAATATTATTGACTAATTCTATTGTGAATTTGGTTGTCTCTTACATAAATTCATATTACAGTAATTGATTTATTTCACCTTAATAGTGTGGTTGGCTAAAAGTGCTTACCCACAAATGTTTCCAAGACTCCAGAAATGTAACAAATTACTCACGTCTAAAACCAAAACAGATATAAGACCACATTTTAGTATACTGCAGTTTAATCAATACATTTTAACACCTCATTTCAGCGTTAAGGTTTAAACATCAAACTGTCAGTTCTAAATCTCTCACCCCAGGAGCTCCCTAACATCTAAGTCTGTCACTTCCTCAACAAAATGAGTATGAAAGCACCAAGAAAAAGATGAAAAGCAATATTCGCATTTCCAGTGGGTGGTGTGTTGAAATGTTCTTCTAGTGAGGAGCTCTGGAAACTGCAGATATCCCAATGCTCCTGTCCACAGATGTCTCTGTCGCTCCTTTATCCAGAGTATAGGCACCCTAATACAGAATGTGTGTTATGGGCCAGGTCACCAGATAAACCTGATGAGGGAAAAAGCCTAAAAAAAAAAAAAAAACAAGCTGCAATATATCAAATTTTAGTTTTTTGAGTTATTTACTGATTTAAAGCTTGTTTGGCTGTACTTCTGTGGATCACAGGAGTGCAGTTCATTCTGCACTCCTGTGACCCATTTTCAGCAGACAGGGGGCTTAAGCTCGCTGTCACCTGACGTCACAAAGCCAGTCCAGGCTTGGGGAAGATTGCGACGATGGAGTTGGGATCTGCCCACATGCCTGGACTGGCACCCGGCTCAGCCTCTCATTAAGCTGCTGAGAGCCTGAGCCAGTCGCTCCTGCCCGCCTCCACAGCCCAGCGCTCCAAAGAGCACGGTGGGGGGGGGCAGAGCAGAGAGCCGGTGACTTACAGTCACCGGCTCTCTACTCACGGAGCTGTGAGAACTGAGCGATCGGCGGTGTTCGATCGCTCGGTTCTCAGTGTTAGAGGTGCCGGGGGACAGATGCAGCATCGGATCAATGCTGCATCCACCTAGGTAAGTATGTCTCTTAAAAAAAACATAATTCCCTTTTAAAGTGGAGCTAAACCCTCCTATCCTTTACAGCTAAGGAAACTACCATTTTAGACCCCATACACAATATTAGATTTTCTGCAGATTTTTGTCTTCAGATTTACCAAAACCATATAATATAAGGTCAAACCTTAAGCTATTCAATTTGTATGCAATCAGGCAGGCCTTTGCACTAGATGTGCTGGGTGTTACTCTCGCGCTACCACTATGTATGTGGGGTGAATATATATATATATATCAAGACTGCCGCCTTCACTGATTATCCATAACTATTCATAAAGTCAAAAAAATGTTAGAGAGTAGTGAGGCGCTGTCAATTAACTAACTACCGATGTGTAAAGTGCTATCCTGTGAAAGGATCCCCTGATGAAGTCACGTGATTGTGACGTAACGCGTAGGGCGTGAGTGGAGGCATACCGGAAGTGACACGATTTAGGATTTAAATCCACAAGCTCGCTCTCGTGGATTTTCGCCACTTCTCGGCTTTTTAAATGTGAGTGTACCCATGATGTTACTTTTTTTTAAATATATACAACAGTATTACACTACGAGAGCTCTCTTCTTTCTTTATATATCCATATTGAGACGACATTAGAGGGAACCCCCTGGGAGAAACAGAGATGCAACATATGTGAGAGCAGATCATTGGAACCCACCATAGAGGACCCCAAGAAGTGATCGTACGCCAGTACACCGTCCAAGGAACCATAGGCTATGCTGGTTTTTAACATATTTGAGGTGAGAGGCTAGAGAGCATGGAGGTGATGTGGGAGCAAGATCGTCACCTATATTATGAATAGCCACTATTAATGGTGAAGGGAAATCATGCACAACTTCACAGAAAGGACGTTCTACATAAGGAAATTTATTGATGGACATGGACGATTATTATTTTACCTATATTTGTATGTTAGGTGTCCAGCCTTGAGACACAAGAAATTACTATTATTTATACACTACGATCACTTTAATTATATATATGCTAATGGTAATAATTAATTGACTCATAGGGTTCATCTACATGTATTTCTGAACAAACACAGCTTTAAGTATGGTTATCACCGGATGATTAGGCGCAATACACAGGTATTTTTGCGCTGAGGTTACACACTGATTCTTGATTGGTTCATGCACTGAAGTCACTTGATATGCATGTTTTTTATATTGATGTTACTCAAAGGAGTGACTAACTAGGTTTACCAACCATTCACAGGATAGCAATTTACACATCGGTAGTTATTAGTTAATTGACAGCGCCACACTACTCTCTAATGCCTTGTTTCCACTGAGCGAATCGGTTTGGTTCGGTACGGTACACTATTTTGAGTGTTTCCATTATGAAAGCGGTCCATACAACCGAACCGAACTGCACCATTATTGCGATTTTTTTTTACCAAAAATATGTAGAAGAATACATATCGGCCTAAACTGAGAAAAAAAATAGCTTTTTAAAAAAAAATGGGGATATTTATTATAGCAAAAAGTACAAAATATTGCGTTTTTTTTCAAAATTGACGCTCTTTTTTTATTTATATCGCAAAAAATAAAAACAGCAGAGGCGATCAAATACCACCAAAAGAAAGATCTATTTGTGAGAAAAAAAGAACGTCAATTTTGTTTGGGTGCAGCGCGGCATGACCGGGCAATTGTCAGTTAAAGCGACGCAGTGCCATATCGCAAAAAAATGGCCCGGTCATTCAGCAGCCAAATCTTGCGGGGCTGAAGTGGTTAAATTGCTGAGGCTGGCACAGAAGGGCAGAATTTGGCTTTTCAACCTCACCTACTATGTAATAGAATAGCTCCCAACTGTCCCTGATTTCAAGGGACTGTCCCTGATTTGGAGCAATGTCCCTCTGTCCCTCATTCCCCCTCATTTGTCCCTCATTTTGGTCTGATCTATATAGTTGTATATAAAATGTACTTTTTATCTTTCAAAAAGTGTTTCCCAGTGCTAAACCTTTCATCCGATTTCTAAATTTCTGCATTTGTAAATTTTAAAAGCCAATATAAAGGAATAGTAGTGGTAAAAAAAAAAAAGTCCCTTGTGGATTCAATTAACCTTTTTTTTTTGGTGAATTCTCCTTTAAGGGGGTGTGGCAGGGGGCGTGTCCTATACCTACATACATTTGCTGGTAGGTGTCCCTCATTCCTATCTCAAAATGTTGGGAGGTATGGTAATAGATCAAATGGGTTGAGGATAGTATGAGCCATATTTACTGTAAAGTAGACTGGAGGAGGACTAGCGTAAGTAAGTGATAGAGGTTTCACAGGTGGGATGTTCATAGCTATAGCAGAGATATTCTTTAGCCGGAGGTGTCAGACACTTGATAATGTAAGAATTGTGTGCGAAGAATGAGCAAGTGAGTTAAAAGTGACCCCTAAGCGTTAAGCATGAGTAGGTGGTGTGTTTGAACCATTGGTTGATATGATAGGCAAAGAAGTAGATGTAGATGGAAGGTGTTCAAATACAGGAAGAAGGTTTTGTTCCTGGTCTTATAGGCTTGTTTAATTAGTGGCGGGTCCTGTACACAAGATGAAAGTCAAGGTAAAAAACACAGAGCCATGACAAGTAGGGTTGCGCCTCCCCGACCAGCTTAAATGCAACATTTTCATGATCACCAGGAATATACCTTTTATGTTTCCTCGCTGAGGATTTAAAGCACAGAAGATTCGATTGTTGGCCCCCTTGTAAAAGCTCCCTATGATCCGCCAATTAACTAAACCGATGCCAGCAAGGAGATTTGTAATACCTACGGGGACAATCTGCAGGAGGCAGCAGCGCAGGCCGCGCACAATGAAAACGCTACAAAGACTTTGTCTTTGACATGAAATACGGAGCGCGGCTCACCGAAAACCCAAAGAGGGTGATGTAGAAATCCATTCTTCTCCCTTTCTGTTCTGTGACACTCACACAGGGCGATGTCTCTGCCTCCCTGGAACATGTCAAGCAAGGTTCAGTCTCTCTTCCAGTCTATTTTACAGGCAGTAATCCTTGAATAAATGACCCCCCCCCTCCCCTCCCCTCCCCAGCGTCCTTCTCAGGATGCATTAGGCTAAGCTGGCTAGCATAGAATACATATGCTACAACATCTGGAGCTTAGAAAACACTGAGATCCCCAGCAGATCTAGCTTATTGCGATCGCGCCGGTTAGGAAGAAATCCCGTTGATGTCAAAAGCTCTTCAGCCCACAAAGCATTAAGTGAATAACAGCCGTGGCAAAACAGGGAAGGGTGTCGAGGGGCCTGCCAGAGAAAGCAGACTGCAGTTCATACAAGTGGGCTGTAGAAAGGTGATTTTCCGAAATTTCCGACCGTGTGTAGGCTCCATCGGACATTTTCCTTCACACAAAATTTGAGAGCTGGTTCTCAAATTTTCCGACAACAAAATCCGTTGTCGGAAATTCCGATCGAGTGTACACAATTCCGACGCACAAAAGTTCCACGCATGCTCGGAATCAAGCAGAAGAGCCGCACTGGCCATTGAAATTCATTTTTCTCGGCTCGTCGTACGTGTTGTACGTCACCGCGTTCTTGACGTCCAACTTTGTGTGACCGTGTGTATGCAAGACAAGTTTGAGCCAACATCCGTCGGAAAAAAAAAACCCATGGATTTTGTTGTCGGAATGTGCGATCGTGTGTACGCGGCATAAGAGTTCATTTCATGAAAAATAGATTACAGGGCCATTAAAATGGGTAGTAAAGTCAGTAATGTAAAAATCTGCTGACAGGCAGGCTTTTTATAACAGAAGAGATCCTAGAGGTGTCTGTCTGTCAGTGGGTAGTGTGATCTGAGCCGCACATGCGTAGCTCAGACCACATTTACATCCCGCTCTGCATGCCATAGCGATGTGACTTTTGCGCGCATGCCTGGCCAATCAAGTAGCCAAAGATGCGAAGCCCGGAAGGAAGACCGGGTGAAGATGAAAGCGCCCTGACAGTGCATCGCTGAAGGGCTCCATTTGTAGGTAAGTCTATCATAATGTACTAGTATGCCGTGCATACTAATACATTATGAGTTAAACCTGGGGGGGGATTTAATTGATTTTCATATTGAGACTTTACTACCGCTTTAAGTAGTGGATTTGTATGTGCAGCGATGTGGACTGCAGTCATATTATGGTGCAATTCCCCCGTCATTCTTCACCTATAGACATATCCCTCTAGTGCTGGGTGCCAGAGAGTGTCATCACATCTGTGAGCCCGACCAGAAAGGATTGTGGGATTAGTAGTCTTTCAGACCGGCGTTTTCTTTGTGGACTACACATCCTAGGGATTCTTGCTACAACCCGAAGAGACTCCTGGGAGGAACTATAAAAGGTTATACTTCAGGTGGTAAATTATTGTACATATATGTAAATTGTGTTTTGTGCTGTTGAACTGTTTAGGCGGTCTTTTAGGGAAATGTTTGGTCTGTTATCCAGCACTCGGCTGACCAAGTCCCCTTTTCTGTGCATCAATACCACATTACTTACTCCAGTAAAAGCGTATATAATATAAACATATTTGACTTGTGTGACATGTCATTTTAAGGTGTTGTGGAAGATGTCTGAACCCAGAGTGTCAGGTGGGTTGGGAATGGTCACAGGGTCATGGCGATGCAGAAGAACTGGTAAATCCAAGCAGTTCTCAAGGGGGCCATGCTACATATGCATTATTTTTGGAGATTAAGGATAGTGTTTGGTGTCACTTTAAGGGATACAGTACAGTGAGTTGGCATTGACACCCTAGGACAGGAAATGTGTTACTAGAAGAATCATCAGGTGAAAATGAAAAGAAAAAAGCCACAAAAAAGAAAGATAATGCAGCCAGCACATCTAAGGACTGATAAGCTACAATATAATACATTTTTGATTTGAGGTTTGGATATGCTTTAAATTTCCATGGAGATCAATGTAAAAATGCCTTTCTGCTAACACTGCAGAGGTGTTGATCATTCTCCAAACAACTTCGATTGTGTGGGTTCTTAAAATTGGGAAACGAAACTGTAGGTGGCAGATTGTTGCTGATGAAAGGTCTAGAATTTTAATATATTCACATAAACTTGCAAATGCATGGCCAGCATAACAGTTGTGTGTGTGTATGTGAAAGAATTCTGTAATAGAGATCTCGCCTTCTCCTTCTCCTACGATACCTGTTCTAAGGAAGAGTTTAGAATTGGCACCTCTACCAGACACATTTATCATCTCCTAGATGCAGGTAAATTTTGCCGCCTACACTTTGTGAATCCATCAGGCTGTTTACCATTCTCATCTATTAAGCAGATGCTAGATCCCCTGTCGACATGTGGGCGGCGTACCAGATTTGTCACTTCCTGATGAATACCGTAGCTCAAACAGGCTCTATCCGGGATACTACTTCCCTTCAAAACCTATACAATGAACCTTCTTACACACCCCAACGTGTGTCTGAAAAGTCCTGAACTCTCCCTCACTGGGATACATCCTCCCTTATATACAGAAATGGGAGAGTGAGCTGGGTATGACATCCCCGGTTCAAAATGACAAAACCATCCTTTTTCACTCGCAAGTCATCCATAGCCAACACATTTCCGGTGCAAATCTACAAGATCCTCTCATGTTGATACCAGGTTCCTGCAGTTCTTGATAAGATCTTCCTGCAAACATCCAATCTGTTTAAGCGTTGCCCCTCAGAAGTGGGAACTCTTCTGCATATCTTTTGGAGCTGTCCGAAGGTTCGCCCGTTTTGGGAGGGTGTTAGGCAATTTGTCCTTCAGCTTACTTCAGTAGATTTGGTCATCATCTCATCAGTTATTTACTACACCTTAATAATGTACCTTGTACCTGATTTAAGTCTTCTTTAACAATCCAACCTCTGAACGCTGCCAGAGTGTGCATTCCGGCCCTGTGGGAACAGACAACTACTCCCCCAATCTCTCTTTGGCTAGTTAAAATCGATGAAACTAAGGACTTCAAAAAACAGTCTCTCTATATAACAGAGAAGAAACGTTTGGTAATACTAGATACCCCTGGACGGCTTTTATGGGCTCTTCTGCGTACCATCCTTCCAAGATAGAAGTGACTTAAGCAACCTGGTTTGCCCAGTGGCTTGTCCTCCGCGATTGGACTGGGAAGTGGTTCTATAATGCCGCGTACACACGCGCGGACTTTGCGGCAGACTTTGCCCCGGCGGACGGGATTTCTTCGGACAATTCGATCCTGTGTGGGCTCCAGCGGACTTTGTTTTCTCAAAAGTTGGACGGACTTAGATTTGAAACATGTTTTAAATCTTTCCGTCGAACTCGAGTCCGGTCGAAAAGTCCGCTCGTCTGTATGCTAGTTCGACAGACAAAAAGCCACGCTAGGGCAGCTATTGGCTACTGGCTATGAACTTCCTTGTTTTAGTCCGGTCGTACGTCATCACGTACGAATTCGACGGACTTTGGTGGATTGTGTGTAGGCAAGTCCGTTCATTCAGAAAGTCCGTCGAAAAGTCCGCCGGGCAAAGTCTGCCGTAAAGTCCGCTCGTGTGTACGCGGCATAAGTCTATGGCAACGTAAGCATTATTGACTTATTGACGCTTTTCCAGCTCCTCTCTTCCTTCCACCTCCCTACCCTTTTTTCCCCTCTCTCTCTATCATTTTTTTCTAATTTTATCCTAAACCTAAAAAAAAATTAAAAAAAATCAGAAAATAGTTGCACAGGAGGTCTCTGTGTTTATCTTGGGAGATTTTCCCCTACAGTTGGCCATAGCCGATCGTCTATCTATGTGTTTATTATCGGTTCTCATTGCTTATTGATTGATATAGAATGCATTATTGTTATGCACACAACTTGGACGGATCTCTCGGCGGCAACCTAGATACTCTACTCTATGATCAGTATCGTATGCCTTTGTCTTTCCCTAAATAAGGAATAGAAAAAAAAGAAATCTATGATAATGTAACCCCAGAGTAATTTCAGAACAGCAAGTACCCTTTTACAGCAATCTGTAAAAAGACACCCATTCTTTATAGGATTCTTATTGCTGTAATAGCTGGGCATGTGGAATATTTTTTTTAATTAAGACATATGTTTGGCACTCCGTCTCTTCAGCATTTCATATCTAGGTAGATCTGAATGAGATAAAATTAAAAACCACAGCTTTCATGAGGCAGTAAGAGCTTCAGTGTACTGTCAGTCTGCATGAGGTAGTGAAGGGAAGCTTAGGTTCATAGACTCAACCTTTTTTAGTTAGGGAACTATATAGAAGGTATGAAAAAACATGACGCACTTCAGACTAAAATGTAAAAAACCTAAATGTTACTTATCAATGTGAAACATGAGCCTGGGGCAATGCACACTACCTCGTTGATTAAATCAACTTCACATCAGAAGCCCCCTTTACATCAAAGGTCCCCTCAATACATCAGTTCCCCCGTACTTCACATCAGAGGTCCCCCATTACATCAGAATACTCCTCATCCTTCACATTAGGAGGTCTCCTTTTACATCAGAGGTCCCTCCATCACATTTGAGCACCCCATCCTTCACATCAGAGTCCCCTGTTCACACTAGATGTTCTCCCATCAAAACAGCGTCCTCCCTTCACATCAGAGACCCCCCCCCCATCATATCCAAGGTCCCTTCTATCACCTGCACCATGGCAACTCATGATGTTGATAAAGGGCAAACTGTGCTTGTGGCAGCGCAGTGGAACCCAGACATAATACCCTTTTCCATGTGGCCTCAGAATCTTCAAGGTGCGTTTAATGTGGTCAGATGATACTAAAATTGAATTATTTGTCCTTAACACCAAATGATGCAGTGCCTTGAAAAAGTATTTATTCCACTTGAAATTTTCCACATTTTGTCATGTTACAACCAAAAATGTAAGTGTATTTTATTGGGATTTTATGTGATAGACCAACACTAAATAGTACATAATTGTGATAGTGGAAAGAAAATTATAAATGATTTTCCAAAATTTTTTACAAATAAATATCTGAAAAGTGTGGGGGTGCATTTGTATTCTGCCCCCTTTACTCTGATACCCCAAACTAAAATCTAGTGGAACCAATTGCCTTTAGAAGTCACCTAAATAGTAAATAGAGTCCACCTGCGTGTAATTTAATCTCATTATAAATACAACTGTTCTGTGAAGCCCTCAGAGGTTTGTTAGAGAACCTCAGTGAACATACAGCATCATGAAGGCCAAGGAACGCACCAGACAAGTCAGGGATAAAGTTGTGGAGAAGTTTAAAGCAGGTTTAGGTTATAAAAAAATATCCCAAGCTTTGAACATCTCATGCAGTACTGTTCAATTCATCATCCGAAAATGGAAAGAATATGGCACAGCTGTAAACCTACCAAGACATGGCCGTCCACCTAAACTGACAGGCCGGGCAAGAAGAACATTATTCAGAGGAGCAGCCAAGAGGTCCATGGTAACTCTGGAGGAGCTGCAGAGATCCACAGCTCAGGGGGGGGAATCTGTTCACAGGAAAACTATTAGTCGTGCTCTCCACAAATCTGGCCTTTATGGAAGGGTGGCAAGAAGAAAGCCATTGTTGACAGAAAGCCATAAGAAGTCCCATTTGCTGTATACGAGAAACCTTGTGGGGGACACAGCAAACATGAGGAAGAAGGTGCTCTGGTCAGATGAGACCAAAATTGAACTTTTTGGCCTAAAAGCAAAACGCGATGTGTGGCAGAAAACTAACGCTGCACATCACCCTGAACACACCATCCCCACTGTGAAACATGGTGGTGGCAGCATCATGTTGCGGGGATGCTTTTCCTCAACAGGAACAGGAAGCTGGTCAGAGTTGATTAAAGGGGGATGGAGCCAAACACAGGGCAATCTTAGAGGAAAACTAGAGTCTGCAAAAGACTTGAGACTGGGGCAGAGGGTGACCTTCCAGCAGGACATCAACCCTAAACATACAGCCAGAGCTACATTGGAATGGTTTGTATCAAAGCATATTTATGTGTTAGAATACCCCAGTCAAAGTCCAGACCTAAATCTGAGAATCTGTGGCAAGACTTGAAAATTGCTGTTCACAGACGCTCTCCATCCAATCTGACAGAGCTTGAACTATTTTGCAAAGAAGAATGGGCAAAAATGTCCCTCTCTAGATGTGCAAAGCTGGTAGAGAAATCCCCAAAAAGTAATTGCAGTGAAAGGCGGTTCTACAAAGTATTGACTCAGGGGGGCTGAATACAAATGCACGCCACACTTTTCACATATGTATTTGCAAATAATTTTGAAAAACATTTATCATTTTCCTTCCACTTCACAATTATGGGCCACTTTGTGTTGGTCTGTCAGATAAAATTCCAATAAAATATATTTACATTACTGGTTGTAACATGAAGGCACTGTATGTCTGGCAGAAATCCAATACAGCTCATCATCCAAAAAAAAACACCATTCCTATAGTACAGCATGGAGGGGGTAATATTCTGTTATGGAGGTGTTTCTCTGCAACAGGGACTGGAGCACTTGTCAGGATAGAAGAAAAATGGACGAGACAAAATACCATCAAATTCTTGAGGAAAATCTGCTGCCCTCTGCTAGAAAGTTGTCAATAGGAAGGTTTACCTTCCAACAAGACATTGACCCAAAGCACACAGCAACAACGACAACACAGTAGTTGAAGGAAAAAAAGGTGATTGTCCTTGCATGGTCTAGTCAGAGCCCAGACTTAAACCCCATTGAAAATCTGTGAAATGACTTGAAGGCTGCAGTCCACAAATGGTCACCATCACATTTAACTGAACTTAAGCAGTTCTGCAAAGAAGAGTGTGCAAATATTGCAAAGTCTAGATGTGCAAAGTTAGTAAGTTAGTAGAGACATATCCCAACAGACTAAAGGCTGGAATTAAAGCAAAATGTGGTCCAACAAAATACTGACATAAAGGGGGTGATCCTTTTTCCAACTCAGTGATTCTGTTTTTGAATTTTTTTCATTTTTCCTGACATGTTGGTGTTACAGCTTTTACTTGGATGTTATAAGTTGCACTGAGTAAATAAAGCTGGATAAAACAATAAAATGGTGTGTCTTTATTTTGGGCTACAAAGCAACAAAATATGATTATATTAAAGGGGGTGATTCTTTTTTATACCCACTGTATTGTTACATCTAGAGATTTCAAAAGCTTTCCATTTAAAGCCATATCCTAGTTACCTTCAAAACATGGTTCTATATAAAGTATCTCTGGGTGTAAAAATAAAACACAATATTGCTGAACAGCAGGGTGTGCAGCTAAAGTGCTCGGAGCCCTATTACAAAATCTAACCATGAACGCCCTACCCCAAGGATGAACGCCCTACCCCAAGGATGAACATTGTGGTGATGCTTCCAATACATTTGTAAGACATAGGAAAGCAGAAGGCGTTGAATTGGGGTCAGACCTAGTTCTGGCTCTTATGCTTTTACCCTGTTGCTAGGCAAGTGTTTATTAAAGGATAACAAGAAGAAAACAAAATTCAGTAATAAATAAGCTGTAAAAACAAATGCTTATAATGGTGCGTTGTGCTTTGATTTTATAGCAGAGAAGAAAATGAGCTACTTTGAAATTCAGACTACAATAAAGGTGTCCACAGATATCATGGGGAGGAGCACAGCTCACACAAAACACTAATGCTGGCTGCAGCAATCAAGCAAGGTGTTCAAAGCTGTCCAACCCAAACTATCTCTTAATCAGGGTTCTCTGTCAGAACCACAGAGATTGTATTCCACCTGATTTATATAAAAATGGCTGGGTTTGGAGTTGCTCAAGCTATGTTTATGGCTAGCTAAGGGCCAAATCACACCTCTCACATGGTAATCACAAATATATTTCCATTGCTCTCCTTTCTGAATACTGGAGTATGAGGGTGCTGCAGGAACAACCCGATAGTTAAGCATAGTCAAGCATATGTCTGCATAGGAAATAAGTATATGTCGCCAGCACACCATGGATCCATGACTGAATTGACATGAACTGAATGACTGATTACCAAAGGCTCAACTCCTGAAAAAACACGCCTGCACTATCTTTGGTTATAGTGCACCTACAATGCACAGAGCATTCACACTTTTGTCATTAGGTATTGCTTATAGGCTCCCTGTAGCTGATCTTTTTCCCAATTACAGATGTACCTGTTGTGCGGCATATTGAAATTATGCGCTGGAAGCTTCTTGGATACAACAATACGCTTTACTTTCATGGAGGAATATCAGAACATGTTTTTTCATGGAACAGGAACAAGGAGCATGCAAGTACACAATGAGGAAAGACAAACACTTCCTCTCATTACATTGCCATAGAATACACACTGCAGTGCCACCTCCTGGATATAAAGGTATAGTGCATATATATATTGTCAGTTTATATAAGCAACTTTGCTGTTGTTCTTTCAACAGTACCATGTATTGTTCTGCACTCTGTGTGGTAATGGCCATCATGTCAGAGCTGCTCACCTGATTATAGATGGGGTAATGATCAGGAAGCAGCAGTAGAGGTGCATAAAACCAAAGAACAAATAAAGTAGATGCAGAGAGATCCTTACACTGAGGTTCCTCTGGTACAACTTCTCCTCCCTGGCAAAGGAGAACAGTTAGCAGTACAGTAGGGACATCACTAAATCTCACTCCAAATCTGGTGAGACTAGTAGTCAGAGGCAGCAGTGCTTTGGGGATCTCTCCCTACAGATATACAGCTACGAGGCTACAAAAACAGTAGAGCCTAGACCAGCCTTTCTCAGCCAGAGTGCCATGGCACCCTGGGGTGCCGCTTGAGGTCCTCAGGGGTTCCGCAGCATCCTGGTAGAACAGCATAGGGGGGTTTTTGCAAAATCTCCCTGAAGGTGAACTTACACTTTAAATAGCTCTGTACTGTTTGTTAATGCACATACAAACTGTCCCTGTGTGTCCCTTATCTGCATATTGCCATCTACTCAAGGCAATAGAAGCTTGCCTTTAGTGTCCGATGTATAAACCTGATCCAAAGAAGCAGCTAAAAAATTAGAAAATTAAAAATATATATATTTTTTAGGCGTGCTGCATATAGTATGTGTATGGGGGGGGCTCAAATTTCACTCCAAAACACAAAAAAATTGACTGCAAAAAATATGACTAAAATACACTTTAAACCAGCAGTGGCAGCACCCATAAGCTTATGTTTAGAGGTTCCTCTTCCAGTGTTTTCTGGAAGGCATCAGCAGTATCAGTTCATTTTTGGCTTTACATGATACTCATTTATTTTGTTATTTTTTAGCAGTGATTGTGGAACCCATGAAGAAAGTCACCTACTGGTTGCCGGCGAACTTGGATAGCCTAAACTGTTAATTATTATTTTCAATGGGTGCCCCCACCTCTTTTGTGCCTATTTATTGCATTTTTCTCAAAATACCACACTCCATTTATACTGTGCCTCATTGGAGCATCTTAGATTACTTTTAGCATTTCTCAATAGTTGGTGCTTTGTAGTTGCATTCTTATGGGACCTTCTGTCTACACAGCTTTTGAGGAAGTTTGAATGGGACTACTCTATGCATGATGGATCCAAGAGTTGTTCTTGGTATATTAGAGCAGGGTCTGAAATTCAACCTTCTCTGGACTCTTTGTTTTTTTTATTCAAGGCTTGGATGTATAGTGCCACCCCTGTAGGAGCCGCTAAGTTAATGGCCAGGATTCTTTTCCCAGTAGTTTCCTCGCAGACAAGCACACAGCTTCAGTCACTCTTCAGGCTCATTAACCAGTCTAGGCATATGCCTTTCATAATGCTTTCATGAAAACCTAAGTAGGTAGTGGGCGAGGGTAGGATACTCCAGTAACCCTCAGTAACAACTTGAGGACACTGAACTTTCTCTTGAAGAAAACCAAAACTGTGAGCCAAGTTCTTGCACAAGTAATAGATGGACTGAGCTTTGTAATAGCGCTTAAGGAAATGTATCTTCTCTGGACAGTCCTTTCACTAAGAATTAAACAGACACAATGTCCCCTTTAAACATGTGGACAAGAGGAATGGCAACTGCAAGCAGTCTCAAGCATCTCTCTCACTCGTCTGTACTCACAAATGTCCTTGGAATCTCCAATTTTTGCAAAATACAAATAACTGTTACTATATAAAATAAAAGGAAAATATTGCACTAAGTTAAACTAATACAAAGGAACAGCAGCTCAAAAGTGAGATACACACATAAATGCAAACAATAATAATAATGGAACTGCGCTAAAAGTTGACATTGTGATAAGCAGGTCTATCACACAGATTTAGAATTAGGTAAATCCAAAATTGATTATAACACACTAAAATGTAGACAATATAAGGATAGAAAAAAGTCCACAAATAGTGAAACATAAATGAACTCTTGAATTGTCTTCAAACCACCACCATGAATCCGTGCACTACCACCACAAAAAGTGCGTGCTTACCGGAAGGCAAGCTGTTATGAGCCTGCGGCTAAAACCCCAGCCAGGGCCTTTATCCAGGGAATGTATATCACCAGCTCGGGACAACTTGATTGGTAGGATGGATTGGTACAGCTAAAAACGACCAGGGAACGTGATCACTCAATGGTCAAGATTAATGACCGGGTATTACCCAAAATAAAAAGGAGCTCACCATAGTTTAAATTGTTTCATACAAGAATTTATTAAAAAAAACTTAAAAGTTGCACTTACAAAAGGTAGATCATAAATGTCACAGTTTTGTTAAGGCCGGCCGGCTTGCGAACACCCATCCTCTCAGCTAAACAGCGAGATGACGTCAGCATGCCACTCCTCCTGACGTATGTTTCGTCACACACTGACGTCGTCCTGGGCCCTCTTTATAACTGTTACTATATTTGGATATAATTTAGGGGATCCTACATGCTTTTCGAACAGTTGGGGGGGGGGTCATTTGTTTGTTTATATATGTTTTAATTAGATCTTGGGCCAAGAGTTTTTCATTGCACTATTTGTCTTCGATGTAATTTTTAATAGAAATGTACTATATATTTTGTACGATGGCTATGATACTGCTGGAATGTTTTTGCTATTAAAGAGGAACTGCAGTCTGCTCACACAATTTGTAATAAAAACATCTTGAAGCTTCCCTCCAGCCACTTTGCATATTATTTTATATATACTGTGATACTGTACTTGCCAAATATGCTGCAGAAATCTCCCTCCACAGAGTCTGGCTGCAATCATTTTAACTGTGGGCAGCTGAAGCTGCTGCCTGTTCACTTCCTGTAATTACACAGACACACACCTCCAGCTCTGCAGCTCTCATTGGCCCTCTTATGACTCACTAGGCGCTTTTTTTCAGACAAGAAACAGGAAGTGGGCTGTATAAGGTATTTACTGGCAGAAAAAAAAGTGTTTTACTATCCAAAGTTAAAACAACAAGGGCAGAAGATTTACTAGACGGAAAAATGAAAAAATGACTGAAGGTCCGCTTTAAGTAGGTAAAAGAGGTAAAAAATTGGATATGAGTCAAAACCAGGTTTGTATGGCCTGTTGGAGTTTTCACCTACTGGCTCGGCAGATCCAATTTGCAAAAGCCCGCCATTCCCTTCGCCTCTTAACAAATCCTGCAGATGAGAAACTACGGATTATTTTTATTCTTTTTCTCGTGTAATGTAAGAAAATCATTCATTGTCAAGCAAGACAGATGCCCATTCATCAAAGTCCTTTTTAAAGCAGGCATAATCATATGTGTTACCATGAAGCTTCTCTCGCCACCTACCGTCTGGCACCATGCCAGCCAGGAAGCCTTGAAAACGACAAAATGTGATAGAATTTTCAATGTAATGTGTAAAGTAGATGCATGACAAGATGTTCTATGAAAAGAAAGGAGGTGGATTGCAAAGAGAATAACATTGCATAATATCTGCGGGTGTTTTTTTCACACAGACTGTGTAGTAATCTATAACAGAGCCAGAACTGGTCACTGACACATTATTAGTGTGAAAATAAAATAAGAATCCTGTGCCAGCATGGTGGCAGCCAAATTCCAAGACTTCTGGCCAGAGGAAATGCTGTGCATAGCAATCCAAGTGGAATTAAGAGTTGGGGAGGAGGGGGGGTCTAATGGAAGCTGTGTATTGCTTAGCTGCAGTTGGGTACTGCTTATCACTGCTATTTGTATTGTAAAAGTATTCACAGACCATAGAATAGATTATAGTCTTCACTAATCGTTCAAAAAGATAACTATTCAAATATATACGGGACCACACATACCATTTAGGACTGATATACTGTATTTTATACTTAAAGTTGCATTCCAGGCAAACAACTAAACAAAATACGAATGAAATACATAAAAGGAAGTTGTTTTACATACCAAAGGATTTGTTTTTCTGTCTATCCAGTCCTGAGATTTACACAGCTCAGTCCTGTCTGGCGTGGAAAAGACTTGCTTTTTCTCTGCTGCAGTTAAAGTGATATTAAACCCAAAACCAAAAATGTAATATTTTACATATTACTAATCCCTAGATGCGGTGGCTGCATTCATTTTCTTTTTTTAGGCATTTTTTTGCCTTTATTTTCACCCGGTGATCCAGCCAGTAAGTAACATGTAGGCAGGTGCAGTCTGTACTCCCTACTGTAGGTGGCGTTCTACCAAAGCGGCAATGCAGAAGGGGAATGAAGTTGTGAGAAACTTGGTTCCTCTATGACTTCCTGTGGTCACCAGGGAGACCGCTGTCCGTCTGGAGGCTGGTGCTCCTTGTGACCTCGGTGGCCATCTTGGGTCAGGGCAGTGTCTATTTAGGACACTGGCTCCAGGGTTTGGTGCGCACTTTGCAAGTGGTTAGTGTAGGGACATGTTCCCTTTTGTCAGGGAGAGTGTTCAGAAGTAGGAAAGGTTTCCTGAGGAGTAGGGGCAGTGCAGGGACTACAACCGTTCTCACTTTTAAGAAGTCTCCCATTTGGGAGTGGACCTGCCAGGCCACATTCCTGCTCAAGGGAGAGAAGCATTCCCAGTGAAGCATGCACACTTCACATCAGCTAAACCCGAGCAGCACACAAAGCAACACTATTGGTTGCATTCCTGCTCCTCGCTGTGGAAGTTGTCGGCATCATTTTAAAGAGGAATTAAACCGAGATGGGTTTTACTTCCTCTTTTGCTCCCCCCAAGGCCTGCAAATGAAAAGTATAATGGGCTAGTGTGCATCGCGTACTAGCCCATTATACTACACTTACCTGCAAACGAAGCCCGCGCTGTCCCCTGAGCAGGCCAGCTCTGTGACTGGCCGGAGTCGCGTGACGTCACTCCCGCGCGCATGGGGCACGGCACACTCTGGGGGAAAAATGGCACGGTGGTCCGTTTCTTCACAGCGCATGCGCCGATGACGACATCGGCGCACTACAAGTGAAATATCTCCTAAACGGTGCACGTTTAGGAGATATTTCCACTACCTATAGGTAAGCCTTATTCTAGGCTTACCTATAGGTAAAAGTCAACAAAAGGGGTTTACAACCACTTTAAGGGCACGCTCTGCTGCTACAGTTTCGTAAATTGCTCCAGCTGGCTGCGCCTACCCTCCGAGCCGAGTTGTGCATTGTTGCGACTTTATTAATACACTGTTCACATTCATCTCAGCCTCTGTGTGTTCTCTGCTTGCTGACACACCATGCTGCACTCTGCTCAGGAACACACTTGCTGTTTTAGGGTGTCACCATTCTGTATGGAGGAGCAATGGAGCCACCCTTGAACAGAAGCATTTTCTATCTAGGTAGAGGGGAGTGTTTAGATGCACCAGCAGAATTAGTTGGACTTGAGGGTACCCAGTTGCGGCACATCCATTAGGGGCGCCGACTCCCTATCCATGTGTCCGGCCCCCTAATCTACATGCAGGGCGCCGGAGGCATGGATTCCATTGGGGTTCTTTTTTTGAAGCACGTGACTAGAGCCAGAGCCTCTAATAGGCTTCAACAAAGGGTGGGCTTGGGGCGCAAAGCATTGCGCCCTGAGCCTACCCAGTTGTGTGACAATAGCAAATTAATATTATTCGCTATTGTCACACTGATTCTCCTCCTGGCCAATCAGGAAGCGGATCCTGAGACCCATTTCCCGATTGTCCGAAAGGAGAAGCAATCCTATTGGCCTAGCGGAAGGATGGAGGAGATGCACGGCGGAAGCCGCCGTGATGCTGCGGTGGAGACGCAGTGGAAGCCGCCACTGACCCAAGGCTTCTTCCTGCTTCTACATGAGCAGGACGTCGGTGGCGCTCCTGGCTTATTACCTGCTGCTGATACACTATGAGCTGAAGCTTTGGCCAAGGATGGAGCCAGATGGGAACGGAAGTATCCCTTGTCTGGCGAAGTCACCATCACTGTCCACGGGACCGACCCCATGCTACTGCATTGCCATTAACTCAACGTCACCTGGGCACTTATCACCGCCATAGAGGGAGAGGAGACCGGGGGGGGGACATCCCCATCACCAGGCTCTGGTACTCCCCCCGACACCAGTACCCGGTCCTACACCTGAACACAGCGCTACTACAGGGACGGAACTACTTCCTACACCTGGACTACACCCGCACCCTCAGTGATGACTACTCTGGACTCTTCATATCTCACTACAGGGACCTGGACCAGGACAGGTAAGTCGGCACACAGCTCCTACCCACCATACAGGGGACATTGGAAAACCTAAAACCTCTCTCACTCTCACTCTTTCAGTATATCCCCTTAGGGTATCCCTCAGTATATCCCATAATAGTGCCCCTAACCCCCTATTATGGGATATATACTGAGAGACACCTTAATATGGGATATACTGAGAGTGAGAGACCCCCTATTATGGATATACTGAGAAACACCTTAATATGGGATATACTGAGAGTGAGAGACCCCCTATTATGGATATACTGAGAGACACCTTAATATGGGATATACTGAGAGTGAGAGACCCCCTATTATGGATATACTGAGAGACACCTTAATATGGGATATACCGAGAGAGAGAGAGACCCTGTATTATGGATATACAGAGAGACACCATACTTTATTATAGGGGGTCTCTCTTACTCCCAGCCAGTATATCCTATAATAGGGTGTCTCTCAGTATATCCCTTAGGGTGTCTCTCACACTCTCACAGTATATCCCAGAATAGGGCCCCTGCCCCCTATTCTGTGATATACTAGTACTGAGAGACCCCTTAATATGGGATATACTGGGAGTGAGAGACCCCCTATATGGGATATATACTGAGAGACCCCCTATTATGGGATATGCTAAAAGACCCCCTATTATATAATAGGGGGTCTTTCATGATATCCCATAATAGAGGGTCTCTCAGTATAGCCCATATTAGGAGGTCTTAGATGGAGAACATGAAAATAGAGTTCTGGAAAAATATCCATTCCCCTTTCAGCCAGGTGAAAATCAGCGCAGAAGAAAAAAAAAAAAAAGAGTTAATCTATGGGCAATATTATGTTGTATATATTTCTATAATATATAAATGTCTATTCTGCATGGTGTAACCATTTTGTGCTTTATGGGCACATAATTCTCACACAT
This sequence comes from Lithobates septentrionalis, assembly GCA_037952835.1. NCBI lineage: Eukaryota > Metazoa > Chordata > Amphibia > Anura > Ranidae > Lithobates > Lithobates septentrionalis. Next base: position 538,597 of record JBBDGP010002838.1, read on the forward strand.
TGTATTAATCTCATGCATTTTATTAATGTGGTATGTGTTCAAGCAAGTGGAATACAGGGCACAGAGTGGGTGGAGTCTATAAGGGGTGTGGCTTATGAGAGGTGGGAGGGGTGAAAAAGGAAGGGTGGGGTCTGGCGCCCCACCATCTTAAACTTCACCAGCCGTCACTGAGGGCACCCCTGTCAGTGTTAAATGGTTTGTTTCTGGACAGTTTGGTCTGGTAAAGGAAGATGAAACTTACCAGCAGAAAAGGGAAAAAACAAAAAACAAAATGAATGCAACCACCACTTCTGAGAATTGGTAAACTGCAATATAATACATTTTTGTTTTGAGGTTTATTACCCATTTAAGTAACACAGACCTTACCTCTCCCCCAGTCTGTGACTGGACAGGGAAAGAAGAAGCAGCTGATTAATAATCTCATCTGTTATTTTGCTCTCTCCTCCTGTCAGTATGTCAGGGAAGCACATGGAAAAATTAATTATTAAAGAACATATTAACTGCTTCTGGACGGCCCACTGCACATATCCTGCGTCAGGGTGGCCCGGGCTAAGCGAAGCAACGTACCTTTATGTCGTTTTCTGTTGTTGGCGCAGGGGGGGCTTGCACGTGCGCATCGCCGTAGCCTCACTCCCGCTGTGATTGGACACAGTGGGAGCCAATCTGCGGGGTCCGGCAGCCACGATGGCCACTGGAACCTGTCGATCCTTCTTAGGAGAGGCAGAACGGCGGTCTGCCTATGTAAACAAGGCAGACCATCATTCTGCCACAGAGGGAGAGAGAGATCTTGTGTTCCTGCTAATTAGGAACACAGATGTCTCTCTTCCTCCAGTCAGTCCATCCCCCACACTCCCTAGAAGCACACATAACCCTTTTATTGCCCGCGATGTTAACCCCTTCCCTGCCAGTGTCATTTATACAGCGACAGTGCATTTTTTTTTAGCACTGATCACTATATTGGTGTCACTGGTCCCCAAAAAGTGTCACTTAGTGTCCGATTTGTCTGCCACAATGTCACAGTCCCGCTAAAAAAAAAAAAAAATCGCTGATCGCCACCATTACTAGTAAAAATAAATATAAAAATAAAAATTCCATAAGTATATCCTATAGTTTGTAGATGCCATAACTTTTGCGCAAACCAATCAATATACGCTAATTGGGATTTTATTTAACCAAAACCATGTAGCAGAATACATATTGGCCTAAATTGATGAAGAAATTAGATTATTTACATATTTTTTTACCGGGATATGTAGCAGAATAGATATTGGCCTTAATTGATGAAGAAATTCGATTTTTTACATATTTTTGGAAATGTTTTATAGCAGAAAGTAAAAAATAAATTTTTTTTTCAAAATTGTCGCTCTTTAGTTTATAGCGCAAAAAATAAAAAAACGCAGAAGTGATCAAATACCACCAAAAGAAAAGCTCTATTTGTGAGAAAAAAATTACCGCGCAGATGTCAGGTAAAGTAACGCAGTGCCGTATTGCAAAAAATGGCCTGGACAGGAAGGGGGTAAAACCTTCCGGGGCTGAAGTGGTTAAAGAACAAGAGGTATTTGGTGTATTGTATAGGGGCCTGAAGTTCAGCTTTAAAGCCACCTTAATCTTGCGGGATGGATACATCCAAAGTGAGAGTGAGGTCTGCAATGTTTACATGTCCTGGACAAAACATTCTCCCAGGTAGGGTTGCCACCTCATCCCATTAAACCCAACCATAAGAATTACACAGGTTCTGAGGCTAATTTAATGCAGATATGGAACCAAAGTGCATTTAATTACCACCTTAATCAGCCACAGAACCTGTGTAATTAATATGTGTTTGGTTGTAAAAGGGATGAGGTGGCAACCCTACTTCCAGGCTGTCTTTGACATGGTTCACATAACCAAAAGACTAGACCTACGGTCATGTGATCTCTGTCAAAGGGCAGGAATGGAGTACATCTTGGCTGATCCTCTCCAGCAGAGATCATGCAATCAAATGCCTAGGATTTTGGTTATGTGGTCATGTGACCAGCTGAAACGGAATTGCTCAAGACAGAAAGTATATGAAAATCCAATATTAATTCCCTATTAAGGAGTTTGAGGTATATCAGACAATACTTTTCAACTCGGCTCTTTATTTTTTTTGCACTCTAAAAAGAATAATGTTCCAATATGAATTCCAACATTTTTGGTAAATCTTCCCTTGCTTTTTTTGTCAAAATTGAATCAATGGTTTAGAAAAACCATATAGGACCAATCAAAATAAAAAGGAACCCCATCTGTCATCAAACACCTGGACTGGAATTAAGTAAAATTGTATTTGAAAAAAAAACAAACCTCAAACACGTGAGCTACATATAGGACATGGACGTACAGGCTAGAAAACAAAATCAATATTACATTTACAGTTCAATGACTACAATATAAAGCTTGGTGCCTATAATAGCAGCTACAAAACAACAATCAAATGTTCCATTGATCAGCGGTAACTGCCAAAAAGGGGATACCTTGCGCAATAAAATAACAAGAAATAGACACGCATTACCTACAGACTTGGAAAAAGTTGTTGGTACCCTTACAGCTCTTGAAACAAATGCTTTATTCCTCCTGAAAAGTCATGCAATGAAAAGCACGTCCCATTGCCATTGGTATGTCATTGCACAATGTAAAGAAAGTTAGATACATTTGCAGGGGGGGGGGGAATCATCAGAGGCATAACTAGAACCTTCATGGCCCCGGTGCAAGAAACCACCATAAGGGGCCCTCCTGACCCCCGGGCTGGGGCCCCCCCTCACAGTGGTGGAACGCCAATGCCCGGTTGCGGTTGTGACCCTGGTAGTTCCGCCACTGGTGTCAGTAGTATTTATTTTTTTAGCCTTTTTTTAACAGAGCTTCCCGTTCATTCACAAGCTTAAGTGCACACAGTACACAGCAGCTGGATCACAGGGAGTACACAGGAGCCCGAGCAGGAGGTGAATAGGAGGGGTGTCAGGGTGGCATGTAGAGTAACCGATCCCCTCCATTTTCCTCCTGCAGCAATCAGAAAATGGAGGGGATCGGTTCCTCTATATGCTGCCCCTGACGCCTCTCCTATCCAGGTGTACAGGGGCCGGGTCGCTATTGCTACCCCTGTACGCAGAGGCAGCTCTCTAATTAGGCAAACTAGGCGACTGCTTAAGGTCCCGCACTGACAGGGGCCTCGCGGCCACCTACTTTGCTTGTGCTCAATCACTGACGTCTACGCCGCTGGGGCTCTGTGGCTCTGGGGCTGACTGACGAATTGGGTACTGCCCGAGGAATAGCGGCTCCAGCACGGAGCGGTTGCATCCCGGTCCAGTGGCAGCAGGTGCGGACAGCGGGACAGTTGAGGCCTCTAGGTGGCGACAGCGGCTAGATGACAGCACCCGGCTCCTGGTGCCATCTCTACAAGGCGTGTGTCGGGCGGCGGCATGTCCATGTGGGAGCCGCAGCTGGGCTGCTCCTTCAGCCTGCGCTCACCCGACCTCTCCACACCTGCCTCCAGCTGAGCTGCCCCATGACTGAACATGAAGGAGCTCCACATCCAATCTCCTGATGCCGCCTGGCCGACCAGAGAGAAGGTGAGTGCCCATGCAGCCTTCCTTTGTGCCTGGATAGGAGGAGCGGTGGGCGGCGGCATATAGTGGAATTGATATTTCTATATTCCTCCTGCAGCCGCTGAATCATCTGCAGGAAGGAGAGGAGGAGAAGTGAGCATTCAGCGGCTGCTGGAGGAATATAAAAAGTTAAATTCCACTATATGCAGCCGCCCACCGCTCCTCCTATCTAACTTCTTCTGCACCCCCTGTGCTCTCCGACCCTCATTGTGCTCCCTGGCTCCTCCCCCAGTGCTCTTTAGCTCCCCCTGCTTTCTCCTCGCATTCTTTCTGACTCCCCTCCTCTCAAGCTCCCCGCGCTCTCCAGCCCCCACCCCTCCTATGCTCTCCACCTTCCCCAGTGCTTTCTGCCCCCACAACCCCAGTGCTCTCCAGCTCCTTCCTGTTCTTTGCCCCCCTCTCCTGCTCCTGCCCAGTGCTCTCACAGACTGGGACATGGAACAAAGGAGGGTCTGCAGACAGGGACAGGGCTAGGGATCTCTCTCGCCCCCCTTTCCCTCACCCCCCTCTTTATCATCTTCTTCTATGTCTCTCTCCCCCCCTCTTTATGTCACCCTCCTTTCTCTCACCCCTCGTCTCTTTCCCTCGTACCACCCCTCTCTTTCTCACCTCCCTCCTCTGTGTCACCCCCAGTCTCTCTCACCCCCTCCCACCACTCACTCCCTCTCTCCCCTCTTTCTCCCCCCTCTCTCTCTCCCCCTCCCCCCTCTCTCTCCCTCTCTCCCCCTCCTCTCTCCCTCTCTCTCACCCCCTTCTCTCTCCCCCTTCTCTCTCCCTCTTCTCTCTCCCCCTTCTCTCTCCCCCTCTCTCTCCCCCTTCTCTCTCCCCCTTCTCTCTCTCCCTCTCTCTCTGTCCCCCCTCTCTCTCCTCTCTCTCTCTCTCTCTCTCTCTCTCTCTCTCTCTCTCTCTCTCCCTCTTCTCTCTCCCCCTCCTCTCTCCCCCCTCTCTTCCCCTTCTCTCTCCCTCTCTCTCTCCCCCTTCTCTCTCCCCCTCTCTCTCTCCCCCTCTTCTCTCTCCCCCTTCTCTCTCTCCCCCTTCTCTCTCCCCCTCTCTTCCCTTCTCTCCCACCCCTCGTCTCTTTCTCTCTCGTGCCAACCCTCTCTTCCACAACCCTTCTCTCTCTCCCTCACCCCCTCTCTTATTCACCTCCCTCCTCTGTGTCACTCCCAGTCTCTCCCACCCTCACTCACTCCCTCTATCCCTCCCTCTCTCTCCCCCTCCCTCCCCCCCCCTCTCTCCCCCCCTCTCTCTCCCCCTTTCTCTCTCCTCTCTCTCTCTCTCTCTTTCTCCCCCCTCTCTCCCCTCTCTCTCCCCTCTCTCTCTCCTCTCTCTCTCCCCCCCCCTCTCTCTCCCCCCTCTCTCTCCCCCTCTCTCCCCTCCTCTCTCTCTCTCTCTCCCCTCTCTCTCTCTCCTCCCTCTCTCTCCCCCCCTCTCTCTCTCTCCCCCCTCTCTCCCCCCTCTCTCCCTCTCCCTCTCCCTCCCCCGCTCTATCCCCTCCTCCCCTATCTCTCTCTCTCCCTCTCCTCCCTTCTCTTCCCCTTTCCCCCTCTCTCTCCCCCTATCCCCCTCTCTCCCTCCCCCCTCTCTACCCCTCTCTTCACTTCTTTGCCACCGCTCCCCCTCTCTCTATCCCTGTCTCTCTCCCTCCCTCCTCCCTATCTCTCTCTGCACTGTGTTGGGATTCCCCCACTCTCCTTCCTCCCAAGGCATGGGAAATTCTTAGAGGAGTAGGTTGCCACCTTGCTGGGTCCCAGATGTTTTATTGGCTGCATATGTCTGATGGGTGAGGAGGGTGCCCTGGAAGTGGTGCTGATGAACTGTGTGCTAAATACGTGCATCTTTCTGCAGCCATTTTAATTGCTTGAATTTTTTTTCCCATTATGGGCGTGAGTGGGGCCTCATGTGTAAAATTCGCCTAAGGCCTCACAAAGCCTAGAGCCGCCTCTGCCTGTACGTACGCCACTGTCAAAACTAGATACAGAGCCAAATTTGCAGCATTGTGTATGGCAGTGATGGCGAACCTTGGCACCCCAGATGTTTTGGAACTACATTTCCCATGATGCTCAACTACACTGCAAAGTGCATGAGCATCATGGGAAATGTAGTGCCAAAACATCTGGGGTGCCAAGGTTCGCCATCACTGGTGTATGGCAACCAATCAGCTTCTACCTTTAGTTTTTTTGGTTAAGCTTTTGAAAATGAAAGTTAGAATCTGATTTACCATCCACAACTGTTCCAGGTTCTGGATGCTCCACCCTTGATAAATTCCCCTCATTGTTACTTATTCTAAGATTGCCTGGACAAATTTCTTGAAGCCCCTAAAAAAGATTATAAATAATTGGTTTATAGTGATATATTAAATTGTTTCCAGTAAGTAGTATTAAACATGTCTCCAATCTTGAAATCAGTCAGTCAGGCTAAACAGAAAGAAGTTTCATAGGTTGGACTTGATGGACTTGTGTCTTTTTTCAACCTCACCTACTATGTAACCACTGTTGCTGTTGCTGAACATGGATCAGAGTAAGCAAAGGTGAGAGAGGTCTGAGTAGATCAGGATGGAAATTATAGACTAGCATGTCAAAGGTAAAGGATATTAGACTATTAGCAGCTTTATATTCCTGTGACTACATTTGCAAATATTTTAGGGTCCACACAAGTATCTAAGATCTAAGGTACACACCACATCTAAGGTCCAAAGATCTAAGGTCCACACAAGTATAGTCATGCTCTATAGACACGATCGCAAGAGCAAAATTGACTGGTAGATAAATGGTAGAATGACAAAGGGGTTGATTTACTAAAATTAGAGAGTGCAAAATCTGGTGTAGCTCTGCATAGAAACCGGTCAGCTTCCAGTTTTTTTGTCAAAGGTTAAGTGAACATGGTGAAGTTGGAAGCTGATTGGCTGACATTGTGCTGTATGCTGGGTGTCCAGTGCACCCCCGTGCCTATCCATTATAATGCATGTGCTTCTAGTATGGAGACTCTCAAAATTTAGAGTTAGGACTGCAGATAATACTGGGATGCTGTGAAGTGATTCTGCAGCTTACGCATGTATTTGCAAATGTGTGCAAACTAAACCCCTGTTTTTAACACATACTGTTAGACAAGACAATTTGGTTGGTTACAAGCTGGTCAGTAAGTTAAGCTGGGAATTTTCTTTGGTTTTGTTTGACATGCTTCGCCCTTCCATGTGCTCCTTGCTGCAAAGGCCAGTTACAGTGCCTTGCAAAAGTATTCACCCCCCTTGACATTTTTCATGTTTTGTTGCCTCACAACCTGAAATTAACATGGATTGTTTGAGGATTTGCATCATTTAATTTACAGAACATGAACAGAACATTTGAAGATGTTTTTTATTTTTTATTGTGAAGCAAACAATAAATAGGACAAAATAACAGAAAAAGGCAACGTTCATAACTATTCACCCCCCTAAAGTCAATACTTTGTAGAGCCACCTTTTGCGGCTATCACAGCTCCAAGTCGCTTTGGATAAGTCTCTTTGAGCTTGCCACATCTTACCACTGGGATTTTTGCCCATTCCTCCTTGCAAAACTGCTCCAGCTCCTTCAAGTTGGATGGTTTGCGCTTGTGAACAGCAATCTTTAGGTCTGACCACAGATTTTCTATTGGATTGAGGTCTGGGCTTTGACTAGGCCATTCCAACACATTTACATGTTTTCCCTTAAACCACTCAAGTGTTGCTTTAGCAGTGTGTTTGGGGTCATTGTCCTGCTGGAAGGTGAACCTCCGTCCTAGCCTCTAATCACTCACAGAGTGGTACAGGTTTTGCACAAGAATATCCCTGTATTTAGCACCATCCATCTTTCCCTCAACTCTGACCAGTTTCCCAGTCCTGACTGCTGAAAAACAATCCCACAGCATGATGCTGACATCACCATGTTTCACTGTGGGGATGGTGTTCTTTGGGTGATGTGATGTGTTGGGTTTGTGCCAGACATAGCGTTTTCTTTGATGGCCAAAAAGTTAAATTTTAGCCTCATCAGACCAGAGCACCTTCCTCCATACATTTTGGGAGTCTCCCACATGCCTTTTCGCAAACTCAAAACGTGCTATTTTGTTTTTTGCTGAAAGTAATGGCTTTCTTCTGGCCACTCTGCCATAAAGCCCAACTCTATGGAGCGTACGGCTTATGTACAGATACTCCAGTCTCTGCTGTGGAACTCTGCTGCTCCTCCAGGGCTACCTTAGGTCTCTTTGCTGCCTCTCTGATTAATGCCCTCCTTGCCCGGTCCATGAGTTTTGGTGTGCGGCCGTCTCTTGGCAGGTTTGCTGTTGTGCCATGTTCTTTCCGTTTGGTTATGATAGATTTGATGGTGCTCCTAGGGATCAAAGATTTGGATATTTTTTTATAACATAACCCTGACTTGTACTTCTCAACAACATTGTCCCTTACTTGTTTGGAGAGTTCCTTGGTCTTCATGGCAGTGTTTGATTAGTGGTGCCTCTTGCTTAGGTGTTGCAGCCTCTGGGGCCTTTCAAAAAGGTGTGTATATGTAATGACAGATCATGTGACACTTAGATTGCACGCAGGTGGACATCATTTCACTAATTATGTGACTTCTAAAGGTAATTGGTTGCACCAGAGCTTTTTATGGGCTTCATAACAAAGGGAGTGAATACATACGCACATGCCAATTATCATTTATTTTTTTCAGAAAAATTGTTTTATGTATATAATTTTTAATTTTTCTTCAGCAACTTAGACTATTGTGTTCTGATCCATCACATATAATTCAGATTAAAAAAAAACATGGCTGTAATGTAACAAAATAGGTAAAAAGCCAAGGGGGTAAATACTTTTGCAAGGCACTGTATAGGTTGGGGCAGTGGCCATTTGTTTGTAAAGATGATTGGCTACCATGCACAGCAGATTTTGCACTCTCAGGTTTTAGTAAATCAACCCCAAAGAGTCAAGCAAAATGCCAAAAAAGATACAAGCTGAACTCCAGGGTCAAGGTAGATCAAAGTCTGATTGCACCACCTGTCCCATTTTGAGCAACAGGTGGCTTTAAAAGTATAGTTCACCTTTACTAAAAAAAACTTCCTATGCAGATAAGGTGCTTCTGTAGATAAAAACAAACTTTGCAACTTTGACCAAAATATTGACCTTGCTATAGGTTTAGGCCATTTATGTACCTCATGAAGCCTGAATAGAAAACCCCCAGGACATTGCTAAGGGTGTTGCTAAGAGAGGCCCAGATGTTTTTTTTCACCTTTCCCATTACAGGAGCGAGCTCTTTCTCTGATTCAAACCCCTTCACATGCGCTCCCTCTCTCCTGTTGCAGGAGCCCAGAGCACAGCATTTCAGAGCTCACTCCTGTGGTGGTGAAGGTGCACAGTAACAGCTGAACTTCTCTTAGCAATGTTCTTACCAATGACCTGGGAGTTTTGAAGTCAGGCTTCATAAGGTACATATAGTTACATAGTAGATGAGGTTGAAATAAGACATAGGTCCATCAAGTCCAACCTATGTGTGTGAATATAAGTCAGTATTACCTTGTCTATCCCGGTATGTTGTGGTCGTTCAGGTGCTTATCCAAAAGTTTTTGGAAAAATTCGATGCTCCCCGATGAGACCACCGCCTGTGGAAGGGAATTCCACATCCTGGTTGCTCTTACAGTAAAGAACCCTCTACGTAGTTTATGGTTAAACCTCTTTCCTTCTAATTTTAATGAGTGGCCACGTGTCTTGTTAAACTCCCTTCCACAAAAAAGTTTTATCCCTATTGTGGGGTCACCAGTACAGTAGTTATAAATTGAAATCATATCCCCTCTCAACCGTCTCTTCTCCAGAGTGAATAAGTTCAGTGCTCGCAACCTTTCCTCATAACTAAGATCCTCCAGACCCTTTATTAGCTTTGTTGCCCTTCTTTGTACTTGCTCCATTTCCAGTACATCCTTCCTGAGTTAATCCCTTTTTTAATGCATGCCAATATTCTGTTTGCTTTGTTAGCAGCAGCTTGGCATTGCATGCCATTGCTGAGCCTATCATCTACTAGGACCCCCAGGTCCTTTTCAATCCTTGATTCCCCCCACAGGTTCTCCCCCTAGTGTATAAATTGCATTCATATTTTTCCACCCAAATGCATTATTTTACATTTTCTACATTAAACCTCATTTGCCAAGTAGTTGCCCACCCCATTCAGTTTTTCAGATCTTCTTGCAAGGTTTCCACATCCTTATTGCCCTGCTTAGCTTAGTATCGTCCGCAAATACAGAAATTAAACAGTTTACCCCATCCTCCAGGTCGTTTATGAATAAATAAATAGGATTGGTCTCAGCACAGAACCCTGTGGGACCCCACTACCCACCCCTGACCATTCTGAGTATTCCCCATTTATCACCACCCTCTGAACTCGCCCTTGTAGCCAGTTTTCAATCCATGTACTCACCTATGGTCCATGCCAACTGACCTTATTTTGTACAGTAAACACTTATGGGGAACTGTGTCAAATGCTTTTGCAAAATCCAAATACACCACATCTACGGGCTTTCCTTTATCTAGATGGCAACTCACTTCCTAATAGAAGGTTAATAGATTGGTTTGGCAAGAAGAATTCTTCATGAATCCATGCTGATTACTGCTAATGATACAGTTTTCATTACTAAAATCTTGTATAAAGTCCCTTATCATACCTTCCAAGAGCTTGCATACTATTGATGTTAGGCTAACTGGTCTGTAATTCTGAGGGATGTATTTTGGACCCTTTATAAACATTGGTGCTACATTGGCTTTTCTCCATTCCGCTGGTACCATTCCAGTCAGTAGACTGTCAGTAAATGGTCTGGCAATTACTGGACTGAGTTCCCTAAGTACCCTCGAGTGCAAGCCATTCAGTTCCAGTGATTTATTAATGTTAAGTTTCCCAAGGTTAATTCTAATTCTGATCTCTGTTAGCCATGGAGGTGCTTCCTGTGGCGTGTCATGAGGATAAGCACTGCAGTTTTGGTTACTAAAGCCCCCCAATTTCCTTGTGAAGACTGAGGAGAAGAATAAATTCAATACCGTCGCCATCTCCCCATCCTTTGTAACCTGATGTCCTTCCTCATTCTTTATGGGGCCAATATGGTCTGTCCTCCTTTTATACTGTTTACATATTTAAAGAATTTCTTAAAATTTTTTTGCTCTCCTCTGCTATGTGTCTTTCGTGTTCTATCTTAGCCACCCTAATTGCACCCTTACATTTCTTGTTGTATTCTTTATAAAGTCTGAATGCTGATGATGATCCCTCAACCTTGTATTTTTTGATGGCCTTCTCCTTTGCTTTTATATGCATTCTTACATTGGGGTTAAGCCATCCAGGACTTTTGTTCGCTCTTTTAAATTTATTACCCAATGGGATGCACTGGCTAATGCCCTTATTTAATATGCTCTTAAAGCGGATCCATCTCTCCTCCGTGTTCTTTGTTCCTAAGATTTTATCCCAATTTATGCCTTCTAACAAGGTTCGTAGTTTAGAGAAGTTGGCTCTTTTGAAATTCAGTGTCTTTGTATTCCCCTTATGTTTCCTATTTGCGTGATTTATACTGAAGCCAGTTGACCTGTGATTGCTGTTTCCTAAATTGCCCCGTATTTCCACATCTGTGATCAGGTCTGTATTGTTGATAATCAGTAGATCTAGTAATGCTTTATTTCTAGTTGGTGCGTTTACCATGAAATTGTCCTGCAAGACATTTAGGAACTGGCGAGCCTTCGGCGAATGCGTGGTTCCCTCCGCCCAGTCTATGTCTGGATAATTAAAATCCCCCATTATGATGACACTTCCCATCCTTGCTGCCAATCCAAATTGTGATAGGAGGTCCACCTCCCCCTCCTCCCTCAGGTAATGGCCTACACCTAAAACAAGGGCATTAATCAACTTCAGTCAAAGCTGCACAAATTATTTTATCTGCAAATGTCTGCATATGCATTTTTTTTGGTAAAGTTGAACCAACCCTTTGAGGAAGAAGACCCAGGAGGTCTCCACTGTTGAATAAAACACATAAAAAAGAGCTAGAATGGAATTTGCTAAAATGCTTATTGACAAGCCACAAGGCTTCTCGGAGAATTTCCTTTGAACAGATGAGACAGAACTGGAGCTTTCTGGCCACAAGTCACATCAGCTGTATGTTTACAGATGAAAACGATAAAGCTTTTCAAAGAAAACACCATACCTACTGTGAAACATGGATGTGTCTTTGTTATGTTTTGGGCCTTGTTTTTCTGCATTTGGCATGGGGGGGCATGAAGTCTGAAGAATACACCCTTTAAACCTGAGCCAGCTGGAGAAGTTTCTTCAGGAAGGGTGGGCTTACCTGTTGCCTAGCACAGAAGTCCCATTAAGAGCTACAGAAATTGCCTTGTTTGCAGTGATTGCCTCTAAAGATTGTAAAACAAAATATTAGGTTAAGAGTCCCATCATTTTTGTCCATGCCATTTCCATTTATTTCATTTAAAATATTTTGTTGAAACAAGAATCTAAATCAAAGCCTTATTTTAATAAATATGGAATAAACAGTAACAGATGCAAATTACTTTGGTCAGTTTCAAGTTACTTCAGATTAAATAGCGGGTTCTTTTTTTGTGGAAAGGTACCAACAAATATGGTACCTTATATTTACTTCAATCAGTTAAAAAATAATATATATATATATATATATATATATATATATATATAAGCAATACATACACAGTACATATCATAATATATACACTACCGTTCAAAAGTTTGGGGTCACCCAAACAATTTTGTGTTTTCCATGAAAAGTCACACTTATTCACCACCATACGTTGTGAAATGAATAGAAAATAGAGTCAAGACATTGACAAGGTTAGAAATAATGATTTGTATTTGAAATAACATTGTTTTTACATCAAACTTTGCTTTCATCAAAGAATCCTCCTTTTGCAGCAATTACAGCATTGCACACCTTTGGCATTCTAGCTGTTAATTTATTGAGGTAAGCTGGAGAAATTGCACCCCACGCTTCTAGAAGCAGCTCCCACAAGTTGGAATGGTTGGATGGGCACTTCTGGCGTACCATACGGTCAAGCTGCTCCCACAACAGCTCAATGGGGTTCAGATCTGGTGACTGTGCTGGCCACTCCATTACCGATAGAATACCAGCTGCCTGCTTCTGCTGTAAATAGTTCTTGCACAATTTGGAGGTGTGTTTAGGGTCATTGTCCGGTTGTAGGATGAAATTGGCTCCAATCAAGCGCTGTCCACTGGGTATGGCATGGCGTTGCAAAATGGAGTGATAGCCTTCCTTAGCTTTTACCCTGTACAAAGCTCCCACCTTACCAGCACCAAAGCAACCCCAGACCATCACATTACCTCCACCATGCTTAACAGATGGCGTCAGGCATTCTTCCAGCATCTTTTCATTTGTTCTGCGTCTCACAAACGTTCTTCTTTGTGATCCAAACACCTCAAACTTGGATTCATCTGTCCACAACACTTTTTTCCAGTCTTCCTCTGTCCAATGTCTGTGTTCTTTTGCCCATCTTAATCTTTTTCTTTTATTGGCCAGTCTCAGATATGGCTTTTTCTTTGCCACTCTGCCCTGAAGCCCAAAATCCCGCAGCCGCCTCTTCACTGTAGATGTTGACACTGGTGTTTTGCGGGTACTATTTAATGAAGATGCCAGTTGGGGACCTGTGAGGCGTCTGTTTCTCAAACTAGAGACTCTAATGTGCTTATCTTCTTGCTTAGTTGTGCAACGCGGCCTCCCACTTCTTTTTCTACTCTGGTTAGAGCCTGTTTGTGCTGTCCTCTGAAGGGAGTAGTACACACCGTTGTAGGAAATCTTCAATTTCTTTGCAATTTCTCGCATGGAATAGCCTTCATTTCTAAGAACAAGAATAGACTGTCGAGTTTCAGATGAAAGTTCTCTTTTTCTGGCCATTTTGAGCGTTTAATTGACCCCACAAATGTGATGCTCCAGAAACTCAATCTGCTCACAGGAAGGTCAGTTTTGTAGCTTCTGGAAGGAGCTAGACTGTTTTTAGATGTGTGAACATGATTGCACAAGGGTTTGCTAATCATCAATTAGCCTTCTGAGCCAATGAGCAAACACATTGTACCATTAGAACACTGGAGTGATAGTTGCTGGAAATGGGCCTCTATACACCTATGTAGATATTGCACCAAAAACTAGACATTTGCAGTTAGAATAGTCATTTACCACATTAGCAATGTATAGAGTATATTTGTTTAAAGTTAGGACTAGTTTAAAGTTAGCTTCATTTAAAAGTACAGTGCTTTTCCTTCAAAAATAAGGACATTTCAATGTGACCCCAAACTTTTGAACGGTAGTGTATAAATAGTACACATATGCACAATTGTTGGGTTTGTGATATGTTGCTTCCCCCTTATATCTTGCTATGGGCAAGGGACCATTGTAAATTTTACAAAAGAACCACTATACTGTCTATAGAGTCAAATGTACTACTATTAGGCTACAGTACCAGCACCACTTGACCTTCTGGGAAATATATCTCAAAAGAAAGCTTATACTTCTAAGAAGAATAAAAAAGATATCACAATGCATACTCATCTTTTTCCTTTACAACAAGCCCAAGGATCTTTGAGATTAACGCTGTTTCAGATAATCCTGCATTGTAATATTTACAACAGTTACATGGTTTAATCACAAAAGCATAAAAACACGAGCTATAACGATAAGGTTTGTCCAAAAAACCCGACCACACATAAAAACAGGTCTATAAAACGGTTCAAAATGCTCCAGATTTCACAAGATTACGAAACTAGTAACAAAGTGGCATTGCTGGCTTGTTGTATCCACTGTATTTAATTTATTTATTAATGTAGTACTGACAAATTCTGTTTAAACAGGAAATCCAAAGACTCGCATATAGCAGCCACAGGCTTTTTTTCAACATCTTCTTTGCATTTTATACTTTTTACAGGATAAAGTAGCAATAAAGTTTTGTCGTCAAATGTTCTTCACTTAAATTTTTCTATATCAAAGGAACATTTTCCCTGCAAGGTGTGTCATCAAGTGCCATCAATTACAATTGTGGTGGGGCCTGGCACATACCCTGGTTGAAGGTAATTATAAGTACACATGGTGCTCACATTATTTTACTACAGAAATTGTAGTTAAAAGGAACATAAGGAGACATGTCTGAATCCTGACACTTATGTAGCATGTCTCCTATGGCAACAATCTTGTAGCTGTTACTACCGTTAAAGGTATTCAACTATCTGCAACACGAACAGTTCTCTTTACCCCACGCTCACTCATTGTGGGTCTTCACTCAACAAGCTCCCAATCTCTCTCACTAGACTTCAGATCCACTAACCACTGGATCCCCTGAGCTCTTTCACTGTAGCACTCAGTATGTTCCTCAAGCAGCACCCCCACTTCACCGCTGGGTCCCTGGCTTGGCACTCACAGATACTCTTTAGGCTTCACCCCTGCTGACACGTTAGGTCCCTGGCTTGGCACTCCACAAGCATCACCTCTGCTGTCCCACTGGGTCCCTGACTTGGCACTTGCTGAAGTTTTCCCACTTTTTCACCGTCCCCGGCTGGTGAGAAGTCTGCTCTGGTACTGGCCTCAGCTTACTCACAGTGATCTCCGGTAGCAAGGTGGATGGTCCCTTAGCAGCGACAGCTTCCCCTCTACCTCCGACCACAACTGGATCCCCAGCCGCTGGAACCGTTACTTCTAGTTGGACTACAAGCCTGCAGTCCCAACCCTAATCTGCTTTTCCTGCTGCTGGATAGGCCCTCAGACAGCCTAGCAGCCAGATGTCCCTGGGATAGGCCTTAGGTTTCTGGCCTAGCAGCCCGGGGCAATACAACACACATCCACCCAGACAGTCATCCAGGTGGCACAGAACCCCGATCACCTGACTCTACCCAAATAATAGGTTCTCCCAGCAGGCCAAGGAACCCAAGAAAGTCCCTGCCCATTGGCTGAGACACCCCATTTATTCCTAATCTGTCCTTACAATGCCCTTGTCTTATCTAATGTCACCAGATACCCGGCCACCAAGCGACAGAAGAGAGAAGTGCAGCAATTCCAGAATTAGGGCGAAATTAATTGACCTCCTAACAATTGGCCAAGGCAACTATCACTTGGCAAATAAATTTAATAGCAACCCTGCCCAAACATCAGGGTGCTACACTTATATTCCTGAGACCTAGTGACCTAAGCCATCAGGTTTGGGTTGACATGCTATATGTATCAGTATTGGACTGGCATTTTATTTTGTTTGCGGTATAACTCCTTACAGCATCAAAGAAGCTCTGAATCAAAGAAACTTTGATTGTCTAGTCTGTGCTGGAACTGTTACAGGGTTGACAGGATGGCGTTGTGCGTATGATCAGATGACAGGATAGACAGCAATAGGAAACTGGTCAAGAATTTAAATTAGCATGAATATCATGACATTTATTGACATTCATTTACAGCAGAGTGCTTCAATGTGATAACCACTGACAAAATAAAGTTTTGAGTTAAAGTATTAATATTTATTGGAGAACACAATTGAATACAAAGGCTTTAGCCTAGGTTCACACTACTGCGATGCGATGTACTGTCCTGTGTGAGGTGCGAATTTGCCTTGCATTTTGAGTTGGACTGGTGGGAATGTACCGCAAATTTACAGCGAATTTATCGCTATTTTACCGCAAATTTCAGGAGGAAGATAGTGAACAATTCGCAGAGATGTGAACTGTGCGCTGCGAGTTTACTGCAAGTTCAGTTGAAGCCTATGAAGATAAAATTCGCACTACACCATAGGAATTCGCATTGCACCCACAGTCAACATGCATAGGACCCTTTTTTTTTCTCGCACCAAATTCGCAACGCATAGATGTGAACCAAAGCCATGGAATACTATGCTTTTTACATGATCTGCGAATCTGTGTGCTCCTAAACGCATCAAACCCGCTGTAAATTCGCATCAGTGTGAATCCAGGCTGAAACTTAGATTTTCATTGTAAGGGCTCAGTCATGCCATTTCCATATATTTTGCTGTGCTTTTAGGCAAATTACATGGGTGATCAAATATGCATTACTGTATATTTAATTGGCCCCAAGCCTAGTGTAGTGAAAATATTTTGCATTCAGCAGTTTACAAGCACCATAGGGATGAATTAAAATGCTTGGTAAAGTTGATCTCATCCCCTCCCCACCCCTCATCACAAATCACTAGGATCAAAAAAAAAAAGAAATAATAAAAATGTAACTAAAAGACAAATTTGCTTACCTAAATTTGCAGTAAAGAAGATGGAGAGTCATTGCCCAGTGATGGGATTTTCCAATGCAAAGCAACAGGTTTACTTTAGCTGCCATCCTCCAAGAACCTCCAACTCTCCAACACTGCTTTTAAAAACACAGACCCCTGATCAGACATGTGTATTCTGGCAGCTGGTAGACTTATAGTATTCCAGGTTTGTTTGCAAGGCTTGTACCAAATCGGTTGGGCATCAGCTGCAAAGCCTTCTATCGGCTGCCCATAAAGAGATTAGTAGGCTGCCCGCAGAAGACTATGCCGCTGTTTTTAAAATACAGCACATTCTAATAAAACCTCAAAAAGGTCCTATAAACCTTCCTACCTGCACCTTGTGTTTTTCACCTGCATAAGATTGATTGTGTAGTTTTATTGTGTCATTTGTTGCCCTGTACACACATCCTATAGTAGAGTAAATCTTCACATTCCTGTGTCAGCAGTTTTTGTGTTCAAATATGAGGGATGCCGCATGGCACTGCACAGGTTAATGCGCAACCTCTGTCTGTAGTGTGATAACTGATACTTCCTGTGAAGAAACAATATATCCCACAATCCCTGGGTCTCTCAATCTAGTACTTATGCCTGTTTAAGATCTAATTTGCACAACAGGTAGAGCAATTATTTTAAATTAATTTATTAATTAAAATAGCACTCCCACATTTGTGATGCAACAGAGGAAATGGCATGGATTGGATGCTGTGTGACCCAGGACTAGAAGTTGTCTGTCTCCTTAGTGAATAGGAACAAGCTAAGTGAATGAATACATGGACATAGGGGAATTGATCTGCCATGACACTACAAACTGCAGTCACAGCATGTGAGCCTACAGTTACAGGGTAAGGCAAACAAAAGACTCAGGGAATATAAATACACTAATACTGAGTTAAAATAACAAAAAACATTTGAAAAAGTGTATAATACCTTTAACTTTTTGGTGCTTGCTCTTCCATGTTTTGAGTTTGTATGAACAATATAATAGACAAATGAGTGCTGCCAGCATTGCTGCAGAGGTTGAAGGCATGGGGGGTCAGCCTGTCAATGTTAAGACCATACGCCGCACACTGCATCAAATTGGTCTGCGTGGCTGTCGTCTCAGAAGGAAGCCTCTTCTAAAAATGATGCACAAGGAAGCCCGCAGTTTGCTGAAGACAAACAGACTAAGGACATGGATTACTGGAACCATGTCCTGTGGTCTGATGAGACCAAGATAAACTTGGTTCAGATGGTGTTAAGCGTGTGTGGCGGCAACCAGGTGAGGAGTACAAAGACAAGTGTGTCTTGCCTGCAGTCAAGCATGGTGGTGGAAGTGCCATGGTCTGGGGCTGCATGAGTGCTGCCGGCATTGGGGGGGGCTACAGTTCATTGAGGGAACCATGAATGCCAACATGTACTGTGACATACTGAAGCAGAGCATGATCCCCTCCCTTCTGAGACTGGGCCTAAGGGCAGTATTCCAACATGATAACGACCCTAAACATGCCTCCAAGACGACCACTGCCTTGCTAAAGAAGCTGAGGGTAAAGGTGATGGACTGGCCAAGCATGTCTCCTTGGGGCATTCTCAAATGGAAGGTGGAGGAGCACAAGGTCTCTAACATCCACCAGCTCCATGATGTCATCATGGAGGAGTGGAAGAGGACTCCAATGCCAACCTGTGAAGCTTTGGTTAGCTCCATGCCCAAGAGGGTTAAGGCAGTGCTGGAAAATAATGGTGGCCACACAAAATATTGACACTTTGGGCCCAATTTCGACAATTTCACTCGGGGTGTACTCACTTTTGTTGCCAGCGGTTTAGACATTAATGGCTGTGTGTTGAGATATTTTGAGGGGACAGCAAATTTACACTGTTATACAAGTTGTACACTCACTATTTTACATTGTAGCAAAGTGTAATTTCTTCAGTGTTGTCACATGAAAACATATAGTAAAATATTTACAAAAATCCAAGGGATGTACTCACTTTTGTGAGATACTGTATGTAAGGGTTTATAACCACTTTATCAACTGTTTTAATAAGACATCAGCCTCCCAGGGAATGCATTGTTTTAATGAGTTGGCTGACTGATAGGGGTTGATTTACTAAAACTGGAGAGTGCAAAATCTGGAGCAGCTGTGCATGGAAGCCAATCAGCTTTCTAACTTCAGCTTGTTCAGTTAAGCTTTGATTAAAGAAAAAAAACTGTAAGCTGATTGGTTTCTATGTAGAGATGCACCAGATTTTGCACCCTCCAGTTTCAGTACATCAACCCCATTCACTATCAAAAAGAGCACTAAAGCACAACCATTATATAGCATGGCAAAGCAGGAAGCACTGGCTGAACATGGCATGAGCAAATATGGCTGCCTCATATACATACAAAATTACAATTCATAGGTATAAACTTTTTACAAAATGAATGCATAGTTATATACACTATATTATCCAAAGTATTGGGACACATTGGGAAGTATTAGGACAACTGGCATCCCAGTCTTAGTCCACAGGGTTCAATATTAAGCTGGCCCACCCTTTTCAGCTATAAGAGCTTCAACTCTTCTGGGAAGGCTGTCCACAAGGTTTAGGAGTGTGTCTATGGGAATGTTTGACCATTCTTCCAGAAGCACATTTGTGAGGTCAGGCACTGATGTTGGACGAGAGGCCTGGCTCACAGTCTCCACACTAATTCACCTGAAAGGTGTTCTATCGGGTTGAGGTCAGGACTCTGTGTAGGCCAGTTAAGTTCCTCCACCCCATACTCGCTCATCCATATCTTTATGGACCTTGCTTTGTGCACCAGTCCAAATCATTTGGTGGAGGGGGAATTATGGTGTGGGGTTTTTTTTCCAGGGGTTGGGCTTGGCCCCTTAAGCCTCGTACACATTATCGGATTGCTTGCCAACAAAACCGTGGAATTTTGTCCGAAGGGTGTTGGCCCAAGCTTGTCTTGCATACATACGGCACACAGTTGTTGGCCAACAATTAAGAATGTAGTGACGTACTAGACGTATTACGAGCCGATAAAAAGGAAGTTCAATAGTCATGTGCTACCCTTTGGGCTCCTTCGGCTAATCTTGTGTTAGCAGAAGTTTGGTGAGTGTCGATTTGCGCTTTTCAGGTCGTGCTTGCCAGGTTGTTTCTGATTTTCAGGTAATGCTTGTCAGGTCGTTTCTGATTTTCAGTTTGTTTCTGATTTTCAGGTCGTGCTTGTCAGGTCGTTTCTGATTTTCAGGTCGTGCTTGTCAGGTCATTTCTGATTTTCAGGTCATGCTTGTCAGATCGTTTCTGATTTTCAGGTCATACTTATCAGGTTGTTTCTGATTTTCAGGTCGTGCTTATCAGGTCGTTTCTGATTTTCAGGTCGTGCTTATCAGGTTGTTTCTGATTTTCAGTGCGTGCTTGTCAGTTCGTTTTTGAACGGCCATTCATCTACTAGCCATGTGGCATCCTCGTCGGAGAGATCGTGCTATCATTGGGCTTGGAGTTATTGCTTTGACCCAAGTCCAGTCCAGTAACAGGAGGAGTTCTTGGACCAAGAATTGGTTGCTTAATCGTGACCAATTCTGTCATATGCCTTTGTTGTGGGAGCTCAAGGAGAATAATCCTGATGATTTCAGGAATTATCTCCGGATGATGGACCCCTGCTTTCACTGTCTATTGGCATTGCTGATCCCCTATATTAGTAAGCAGGACGCATGCATGCGGCTTGCCATTACTTCTGAGCAAAGGCTCATAGCCACCTTGCGAACTTGGTGACGGGGAGAAGTCTCCAGGACCTGAAGTTCACAACTGGGATCTCCCTTCAGGCTCTGGGACTCATTATTCCAGTTACCTGTTCTGCCATTATCCAAGTCCTGCAGAGGGACTATATTTGGGTAAGTTTTAGCCTTTAACATCACATTCTATGTATTTAATGTTTGCTAATGTATTGTATTCATTTCTTCATTCCATAATTACCATTATTGTAATATGCTGTGAATGTCCTCTTTGTCCTCGTGCATGCTGTAAGCTTTTAATGCTCCTTTTTTGTCCTTCATGCATATTTTTCTTCACTAACCTCCCCAGCATGCTATCCTGGGCCCATACACACCTAGCCTAGTAACTTAACAATATATTTTGTCAGCTTCATTTTTGTGCTTACCCTAAACACCCCCTAAAATGTCAGAGAACTAGTGCGCAAAACCACACTCACAGAGATCATGGACAATGGTACCAAAATTAGAGCAGCTGCCAACATAAGAGGTCTTCTGACGGCTTATTTGACCTAACCAGCACAGCGCCCCACAGTGAACTAATCGCAGACTACACCTCACAGCTTCTTTATCGGAGAGATACAGTCTGTGTGAGCGGTGGTGACTACCATAGAGAGCCTGACCCACGCACACCCTCTGGAGGAGGTGAACAGCTTCTGGACCTTGCATATAAGCATTAACCATCTGCTTGACTTGGCCCATTGGGGGCCGCCAATTGAGGTGAGAGGCTGGGGGAAACACTTGTGTGTCGCACCAGTTTTGAAGTGAATGAATTCAGCACAAAGTCACCCTATTGGCACGTTACTATTGACTATTTCTATGGATATAAAGAGTCGCACTGCATGAAGCAACATTTATTTGGACTTGATCACAATATATGTCACAGTCTTTATTTTTTAATTTATATATTTTTTCAATTTTATAATTAATTACATTTTTTCAGGTGGGAGGGGTGTTGAATTTTGGAACCATTTTTTCAGAATCGCATTTCTATATGCATGTATTTTCACGATTGTCACTTAGCTTTGCACTTGATCACTTATCGTTGTGGATTATTATGCACACTGTACAACTTATTTTATGAATTGCCATTTATTTAACGTAACATTTTTTCACCATTAATACTCATTTTAAATTTGTGATCACATTTTCACATAGTGTGTTTTAGGAATATTATGCACATTGGATAATTTATTCATAATTTTATCAGGAATGACCACTAGCATTCAACACTCTAGTATAGTTTTGCTGCTCCTCCACGAGAGAAGATAGGAGTGTTTACTGTAGTACAGTGTTCATGTGAACTTAACATGCACACTGGTTCATATTTACCCTTTGCAAGTGTTTATTGGTTGTTTTATCGTTTATAGGCAACACGTGCATTGTATATTAAGGTAGTACTGAGCTTTTTGCTACTGTGAATTTTTGTCCATCATTGTGAGTGGTACACTTAGATTAGCGCCACATACTTTTACCATTATTACCCCCTAAAATGTGTACACATGTTATTGTTGTCCTCAAATTCAGGCAGAGTGCAAGAGGCCATTTTTTTGGGGCACAAACTCATTTGGAACCCCCCCAAATGCTGTCAACCCATACCAATACTCTATCTGCTGACTTTGCAAAACCCATACACACTATACCTCTTTTGTGGTCATATTTTGGGATGAATTCACCAAAGCTTGTAGTGCAAGGGCCTGCCTGAATACCTTCAAATGTTACTGTTGAAAGTTTTTGTCTCCTATTATCTTGATAGGTAATTTATGAATGTAAAAATGTGCTTTAATTTGGACAGTGTGTATCCATATTTCTGGATTATGACACTTCTTACCTTTCCAGTGGCAATAGTGTAATTAAGGAGGGGCTGGCCAAAGTATCACACATTATTTATGCATTCAGCTCTCATGGAAGTGGAGAGGGTTACCTGTCCAAAACATCTACCCACCCCCCTCCCCCACAATAACATTTTTAGAATGGGCCACAAGAGGGGGTGAGGAATCTGATAAGTTGACCTTATACTTTTGTCTTTAAATACTCATTTAAATAAATGTTATACTTATGTTGGCCAAGAATGTTTGTGTCAAATCTGCTTGCAATGCTATGTGCAAAAGTAGTAATAATTTTTTTTATTGTTTGACTCCACAGTTTCCTTCCAACCCACAGCAATGGCAGGCTGTTGCAGCCCAGTTCCACCATCAGTGGGATTTTCCCAACTGTGGTGGGGCGATTGATGGGAAGCATGTCCGTATTGTCCCACCACCCAACTCTGGCTCCTAATTTTTCCACAATAAGGGCTTTTGCAGCATAGTCATGCTAGCGGTAGTGTCTGCCAACTACGAGTTCCTGTACCTGGATGTTGGGAAGAACGGCTGCAACTCTGATGGAGGAGTGATTATGCAGACCGAATTCTACCGTCGGCTCCAGAATGGCACCTTACATTTGCCACCTCCTGAGGACAATGTCGAGGGCCTCAATTTTGTTTTTGTGGCAGATGAGGCCTTTGCTCTGGGGGAACATCTTTTGAAGCCCTTTCCTATGAGGAACCTCACCCCAGAACAGAGAATCTACAATTACAGGCTCTCTCATGCCAGAAGGGTTGTGGAAAACTCCTTTGGCATACTCTCCAGTCGTTTCAGGCTGTTTCTAACATCAATTAACCAGGCTGAATACAAGATCAATCATGTGGTATTGTGCTGCTGCATGCTCCACAATTACTTACGGAGGAATGCAAGCAGCTACCTTGCCTCACTGCAAAGTGAGGTTGAGTTTTCTGTGTCTGGCCCAGCTGATCCTGGTGTGATGATGGCTCTTGAAAGTGGCCGTGCTGGGTTGCCCTCCCAAACTGCCCGAGATGTCCGGCAACAATATATAGACTACTTTGTGGGTAGAGGGGCAGTGGCTTTGCGGCAAACTGTTGCTGATCAGGAATAAATCTTTGATTTGATACTAAACTCCTATTTTATTTGAACTACTGTTTGTGTTTCTTATCTGTCTCCCATGTTCTCAAATGGCCTTTTAATTTTGGCCATTTTCTAGAATAATGCAAACATACCTTATTTGCTCCATGAGGTGACGATCTCTTCTTCAGCTAACTATTATGTTGTGCTGTGGGTCTGCTATACACACACAATGTTATTGTTGTTAATGTATCTAATGCATTAATGTTAAAAATATTCAGCCTTTTCAACTCCTTTAATTAATTCCTTTGAGAACATTGTCACTGTAACTACACCAACTTAACAAATACACTGGTATTGAGCATTGAAATAAGAAGCCACACATTGTTTAGTATAAAACATTTGACTCCAAGCACATTCACATGTGTGTTTTAAAATGTTTTTGAACAAACATCTTGGTGTATAACATGTATGTTTGCCATTATTTTGCCTTTTGGGGCTAAACAGGCATGTTTAAAAAGATACACATGCCCAACTTAGGAACTTACAAAGTTTGACTTTGCTAAAGTGAAGGCCATATGAGACATGATAGTATCCCAAGACTGTGTTGATGTTGCCTTCCTCAGATGGGGTGATCTCACCCCTCTAAAAGCCAAACTTTGAAGCCACGTACACGTACAGGCATGACTGTTAAATGTTCCTTATGATCCCCTGCCTAAAATGTATGTAGGTACAAACAGGTTCATTTCTAAAGCCCCAAAACACACAGTGTGTCAACGTGCTATATCCCATCACGGGATATCAATGTACTTGTTTTCAGGGTGCAACCCCTTCCTCCAAACTAAAATAGATGAGAGGAAGGGGTTGCACCTCGAAACACGTCCGTTGATACCCCATGATGGGAGCTAGCACATGTTGAGACACTGGGGGTTATTTATGAAAGGCAAATCCACTTTGCACTACAAGTGCACTGCAAGCTGCAAAGGGTGGGCCAACTCAATATTGAACCCTACCTAAGGAATAAGACTTGGATGTCAATAAAGTTCATGTGCGTGTAAAGGCAGGAGTCCCAATACTTTTGACAATATAGTTTACACCAATCTGATATAAAGAAAAAACACTGTAAAGACGTTACAGTCCCTTTAACTGTGTCCATCTAGATTAGTCCTAAAACAATACACCCAAAACAATTCATCTGATAAAGCACAATTATAATTGTAGAGGTAAACCTTTCAATATAATTCTCAAGTGAAATTAAGGTCACCTTCCATCTGATGTTGATCCTAATGAGAAGACATAATGGATTAATGTGTGTTTTAGCTCTATACATTTAAAATGAATGACATTAACTTGACATTTCTTGCAAAGTATAGGTCAGAGTTCCTGGGATTTTTGCAAAATTGGCGATTAAGATATCCGTTCTAATTAAAGCATTAGAAGATGTTTCATTAGGATGTTTTACCATGGTCATTTACAAATGAGACCTGGCAAAGGTTGAAGCTGGTGGGTCTGCATGAAAGACTCTGCTGTGTTTCTTGCTAATGATCATTAAGTAATTGTAACTTGGAAACAGGGCGCGACTTTTTGCAGGAAACATCAAACACAATATATATCTATAGAGAGAAGGAAAGATGAAAAAAAATGAACAAAAACAACAAAGTGCCTTCAGCCTACACTGGTAAAAGGAACCTGTGCTATAATTTACAGCAGGGGTTTCCAACCTGTGGCCCAAACTGGCTATGAATGCGACCAACACGAAATTGTAATCTTAGTTAAAAATGTTGATTTTTGGGGAATTTTATAAATAAATACATTAACACTTAGCGAACACATGCGGGCGAAGAAAAATATGAGAGTGTCTCTTTACCGGACTTTTATAATTTTTATCTTCCCATGGAAAACATTTTTGGCAGCACCTATTTTCAAGAATTCAGCACATAAAGGGCAAAATTTGAACCAAAATATCTAAAGAGCACCTTGAGAATTCATTGAGAATTGTTACTCCATTCATCCAATCAGATATTGATGAGTTAGTGTCAAAACAGTGTCAAACATCGCACTAGTTTTATGTCATCCTCGTTTATAATAAAAAATATTTTTTTAAAAATTACGTTTTGTTACTCAGATAGGTACATTATCTATATCAGTGATCGTTACCTTGTGATCTGCCTGACTTTTCCTGCTCACCAGCTATCCTTATTGTTTGTGTATTTTATGTGCGGCCCAAAACAATTCCTCTTCTTTCAGTGTGGCCCAGGAAGGTCAAAAAATGGACACCCCTGATTTAAAGTATGATCCCTACAGGCCTTTTTTTTTTTTTTTTAAGGGATAAAGTAGGAAATCCTTAAAACCTCTGTTTGGTTCTTGTGCCATCTGTGTCCTATTGAAGAGAATTATCCTCACTCTCTAGCCCAGCTTTTCTCAACATTTTTGCCTCAGAGGAACTCCTCAAATTATTTTCATGTCTTGGGGAACCTCTGCTAAAACCAATTCATCTGGGGTCAATGAAGAAAATGCCCCCTATCATTGGTGGCCAGTAAGATGAATGCAACTCATAAAATGGTGGCCAGAATGCCACCGTTGAAGGCAGCTAAAAAGATAATTGTATCCTGCTGCTAAGTAGAGTTGGCCCTGAAACTATGCAGGCACCATCAGATGTGTGGGGGTGGGGGGTTGGCAATCAGCCACACGTCAAGGAACCCGTGACAACCTCTGGAGGAACCCTTATTGAGAATGACTACCTTGCCTTTGCACAAAACAGGAAGTGAGGGGAAATCTCTCCAAAGCAAGGGGAATTCCCTTTAAGACAGACAGTACACCTATTGGAAAAATTCCCCTTTTTTCTTGTTTCAATGACAAGTTTGCATTTTCTGTCACTTTCGGTCCCTGAACAGGGAAGCACAGGTGTCCCCATTTACTTTCACCTCTTGCTCTGGTGACAACTCAAGAATTTCCCCTCACTTCTGTCATGGCAACAGTGGTCACCAGGATAAAAAAGAGGGTGAATCTTCCCAGTTGAGGGACAAACAGCAATTAAAAATCCTTAAAAAAATTACAGAGTTTCTAACCTCCTAGTGGCTAAACTCCAACCCAGGGCCACATGCTTTGGTGTTTTGAAGTGCAACCCAGAAGTCAGTAAAGGGAGCATTGATTTGTAAAAGAGCCTGTAAAGTGATTGAAAAGTTGTTTTTTTTTAGTTAAAATACTAAACAGGTTTATACACATCTGCTCTGTGCATACCTCCTCTTCTAGGGTCCCTTGCCGGGGCTCTTGGCTCTTCCTCTTCTGTGTCTGCCCCCATAACAGGCTGCTTGCTATGGGGACAGACGTGCTGTCTGTCCCAGTAGCAAACAAACACAGTACGGCTCATCTCTACCCCCATTCCCTCCTCACTGGATTTTGACATCAGCAGAAGCCAATGGGAGTGCCATAAGAATGAAACTGCAGCGCACTAACAAACAAAAGGCACATTTTCATCTGTCACCAAGAGGAGACAGTTGGCTCCCTGATGACATCAGCAAAAAAAGGTGGTGGCACAGGGCCCAGCATGTGGCAGCTTTACTGTGGGCCAGTGCTGCATTTGCAGGGAATGTTATTTGCATTCAACCCAGTACATCAGTTAAGAAGGGTTTACAAGCAAAATTGAACCGTGGGGGTTGGGGTTGAACTTGCTCGTTAAAAATTAATATAACATATATCCCTGCTACACTGGAAATTTTATGATTTAAAGTAGGACTAAAGGCAAAACTATTTCTTTCTTTTGGATGGAAGAAGTGAGGGTTTTTACACTTGTCCATTTTCCTTCACTTCCTGTCCCAGAGCCAGAGCAGGAAGTGAAAGGAAATCCCTAAAAAGTGAGGGAATCTCTAGATCAGTGTTTCTCAACCTTTTCCCAGTCAAGGCACCCTTTAGAATTCTGCACAATCTCAAGGAACCCCACTTCAAAATCTAAATAACTAAACTAACAGTTTTACATAATACAGCAACATCCACACCTGTGGGACACCCAGTGCAAATTGTTATTTATTCTTCCAAAGCAAACACACCTTTGCACACTAGTACTGACTAGTTTTGAAGCGTTTCTCTTTTCCCTCAGTTTCTCTCCCTCCCTCAGCTAATGTGACCCCAGCGCTGATAGAGAGGGGCAGGATGCTGTGCAGGCACCCAACGTCCTCCTTATCAACCGATGATGTCAATGGTTGTAAGGATGCCGCCGGCTAGAAGGTTGTATTGGTGCACAATGAAAACCTCTGGCTTTGTGTAACTATAAGGCAGACTTGATCTACCTGCTGGCTTGTATACAATGTTTGGGCAATTTTTAGGCATTTTGCCAAGGCACCCCTGAAGAAACCTGAAGGCACTCCAGGGTTCCTGGGCACCCTGGTTGAAAAAGGCTGAACTAGATGTCACCAGACCTAGTATCCCCATTGGAAGATTTCTCCTCTATTTATTTTCTGTTAACAACCCAAAAACTTGGGATTTTCTTTGACTTTCACTCTTGGTAAAAACAGTAAACAGGACAAATAGAGAGGGTGAATCTCCCTCAGCTTTCTAGTCATGGTTTTCTTTAACTGGCAAAAAGTTTAGAATTCACTTTCTTGTGACTATGGTGTTGGTAATCGGTTAGTAGACAGGATTTCACAGACCTTTAATCATCCTCCTCGTGTAATTGGCTCACTGCCTCTGCCAGAGCCTGAAGTCAAATTATGGGGACAACTCGAGAAAAGACAGATTACAGGTGATTACATCCACTGAACTGAAAAACGATTTAATGACTTTAAAGAATTACACGTGTTTTTACATTGTTTTAAGTGTTTATAGAACTTTTAGAAATATAAGGCAAACTCACAGTGATAGCAATATTTGGTCATCAGTACAACAGCTGAACAAATCACTGAAACTTCGAAATGTAGTTTGTTTTAAAATTCAAATACATTGGAGGATGAACAAATGTAGTAATTGCCTTTAATTAAAATTTCAATAAAAAGGGCACGAGTTCTACTCTCTTCATTACATATATAATAATGATAATAAACTTTATTTTATATAGTACCTTTAAAGGTAGCTTCTAAAAAGTGCTTTACAAAGAAAAGACGAGAAATAAACAGGATAAAACCAGGGAAAAAAGGGACAATTATGTGAAAGCTTGTCTAAAGAAAAAAGTTTTGAGATTTGATTCGAATGAGTTTACAGAAGAGGACTCTCTGATGTTCTTTGAAAGTGAATTCCAGAGTTTTTGAGCGTAGCAACGCCATCGAGTGTAGGTGAGTGGAGGGGACAAAGAGAAGACCAGAATTTGAGGAATGGAGGTTACGAGGTGGGGAGTAAGTTGATAAAAGGTCAGACAGATAATGGGGTGCCAAGCCATGAAGAGCCTTATAGGTGAGCAAGAAGATCTTAAATTCTATGCGAAACCTGACATGTAGCCAGTGCAAGGACTCCACAATAGGGGTAACATCGTCACTTGTACCAGACCTAGTCAGGATTTTGGCTGCAGAATTTTGTACATAATGAAGTTGATAATTAGTGGACTTAGATACATCAGGGAGTAGAGCATTGCAGTAGTCTAGTCGGGAGAACACAAAAGGTATGGATAAGCTTTACAGCTACAGTGTATAATAGCATAGGACGCAGCTGAGCAATGTTTCTCAAGTGGAAAAAAGATGTTCTGACATTTTGTACATGTGGATTAAAAGATTAAACTAGCATCAAATATCACCCCTAGATTTTTAAATTTAGTCTGAAGCTCTAATACAGTGCCATCTATAGATAGGCTATCAGGACTGGCCTTACATGATCGATGAGGGGTACCAATAAGCATGTTGTCACAGTTTAATTAAAGGAAATTATGGGACATCCAAGTTTTTATATTACAAATACAGTTAGATAAGAGAGAATCAGCCAAAGTAGTATGTGGATGTAGAACTGAGTGTCGTCAGCATAGAAGTGATAATTGAGCCCATGAGATCTAAGCATTTGGCTGAGCAAAAACATGTAAATGCTAAAAAGTAAGGAACTCAAGATTGAGCCCTCAGGGACCTCGTACTTGACTGAACCAACTTCAGACTGGAATCCACCAAGGGAAACAAGGTGACAGCGACATTACATGAATATATGACACACACAATATACAGCAATGTAAAGTACCTGTTTATAATATGTCTAATAATAAAGTTGATGTACACCCTATCTGAATGACATTCAGTTTGCTAAAACACAGCCAGTTGCATTTTCTAAAATAAATACTTGTTTTAAAAATGTTTTCACCCTTTGTTATATTTCAGTGCTGCAGACCTACAGCCTCCCTGCAACCATTTCCTTTCCCCATGCACTCCAGTGAAGGTTGCATGGCATGTTTCACAATGTGTTTCCTGATGGTGACAACAGTGGGCCATGCCTGAGTAATGTATGCTACAACCGCCCCACTTATCATCTCCATCGGAAGTCCGTGTGACAGGTTAACTATGCAGGACCACAGTTGAGAGACAAGGACAGAGCGTTGTCACTATAACAGTAAGTATCTTAACTTGTTTGTTCCTAATTTTTATGAACAATGTACTGACTGGAATGGTACCAGCTAATTGGAGAAAAGACAATGAGGTACCAATATTTAAAAAAGGGCAGAGATATAGTCCGGGGAACTACAGGCTAGTCAGTCTAAGATAAATAGTTTGTAAATTATTGGAGGGCGTGATAAAAGACCATATCCAAGAATTTGTTGAGGGAAAACAGTAGCATTAGTAGTAATCAGCGTATATTTATGAAGGATCGTCCTTGCCAGACCAATCTGTTAACATTCTACGAGGAATTGAGCTGCCATCTAGATAAAGGAAGAACTGTGGACATGTTATATTTGGATTTTGCAAAGACATCTGATACAGTTCCCCATAAATGTTTATTTTACAAACTAAGGTCTGTTGGCATAGACCATAGGGTATGTACCTGGATAGAAAACTGTGTAGCACCCTCTAGCTTAGTGTACTAGTGTACATAGCTGTTAGAGTAGGTAAATTTGGCTTGGCTGGCAGCCAAGCATAGGTTTAATCTAGGTCAGGGCTGGATAACTCAGCAGGCTGCATCTCTCGTAACTCCCCCTGCTCTCTGGAACCTTGGAGAAGCTTCCAGAAGTAGAGGGTAGAGTTTAGAAGGAGCTGCCTGGAGTATTGATGAGGGCCCCAGCCAATCACCAGTAAATGGGCTGGCAACAGGCGGGTACCTTATAAATACTCTTGGGTCAGGCCAACAAGGGGCAGTTGGGTGGAAGATGGAGAAGAAGTGCTGAGGAGGCTGTCAGTGGCCCTTGAGGGTACCCCCTAGTCTGGGGAGGGGGGGCTGACATCGGACCTGGGGCACAGGTGCTAGAGGGACCTTCTACAACACACAGAGTACATTCTTCCTGGAGGCACAAGAGCACAAGTGTGAGGACAGCAGGAGCGGGTCAGCATGTCCAGGAGTTCTCCAGGAGAAGTCAGCTGTGTGGGCTGGTGAGTGTGAAGTCTGGGAGGCTTGTGGGAAGAGTGTGGAGTCTGGGAGGACTGTGGGGAAGTTAGCCAGGAGGGCTAGTGAAAGGGGCAGCTGCAACCACTTGGGCTTGCAGTGCCTGAAAAGGTGGTGCTGGGATCAGTAGCCACAAGGAATATAAGCTGGGCACTGGACTTTGCTACACAACCAAAGGGACTGGGGGTCCCTGCCTGTAAAGGGTTCTTGCTTTATTCTGTCTGAGTGCTTTGCCAGATCTACTAAGTGTCCCAGCTTGAGTCTGTTTTGCAAGCTACTAAAGTGCTGGAGGAAGATATGGAGTGTATATAGATGTATACAGGAAGAGTTGTCCCTGAAAAGTTTACTGAAGTCAAGTCGGCATCCCATAATACCCTTATTCCCCATCCAAGTTTTATCCCCTCAATAAAATAGAAAACAAAGTGCTGGACTGTTTCCTGACTCAAGCGTGCTTGTGGAAATTCGGTGTGCCTGGCTGTGCAGGGTGGGGGGGGGTCTCTTTTCACTTGCAACTCCTATGTGGGGTGCGCTACAACTGGTTACAGGAACGCGTTCAAAGTGTGCTGGTCAATAATGAGCACTCAGAATGGTCTGGTGTGGTAAGTGGAATACCCAAGGATCTATCCTGAGACCAAATCTGTTTAATTAATTCATAAATGATATAGAGGTTGGTAAAAAATAGATCAATCTCTGCGTTTGCTGACGATACTAAGCTAAGCAGTACAATAACTTTACAGCAAGATGTGGAAACCTCACAGGAAGACCTCAATCAAATAATGGGGTGGGCAACTACAAAGCAAATTAGGTTTAAAGTTGAAAAATCCAAAGTAATGCATTTGGGTGCTAAAAATATTAACGCAAGTTACTTGCTACAAGAAGAACCACTGGGGAAATGCAGGATGGAAAAATATCTGGGGGTCCTAGTAGATGACAGGCTCAGCAATGACATGCAATGCCAAGCTGTTGCAAGCAAAGCAAGCCCAATATTAGCATGCATGAAAAAGAAGATTCTGGTACGGCCACAACTGGAGTATGCCGTCCGGTTCTGGGCACCAGTCCTCAGGAATGATGTGCTGAAACTGGAGAGATGTTGAAAAAAAAAATCGATCTGTGCAATTTACTGTGAGAATTATATTTACTAAAGTAGCTGCTGTCACTTAAAGTGATTTCACTTCCACCTACAAACAATATTATGTGCCAACAAACAGTGCTGCTCTACTAAAATATCTTATAATATGACTAATCCGTAAGCAATATACTAAGTGAAAAGCAATAATATCATACAAATTGATATTGCGCTATTAAATGTGAACAAAACTATTAATGTGAAAAATCTTATAACAAAAGTTCAAGTGAATAATGCTTGATTGAAGAAAATCCTGCCATAAACCAATTCACTGAACAGTAAAAACAAGAACAAGTGCTCTCCACCACCAGTTTCACAGGCTGCTCATCTCATAGCAGAGAAAAATCAGCAGTTATCCCCTCTGGGGAAATGATAACACCTGGCAAACTTAGGGCTCTTTCAGACGGGGCAGATCAGTGATGATCCGCCCCGTGAATATCCGCTTGCTCAGCGGGGATCGCTCCGCCGATCCCCGCTGAGCAGGAAGATGACAGGTCTGTCTCTGCACATTGTGCAGCGACGGACCTGTCAGAACGCCGCTCTCCCCTATGGAGGATCGGATGATGACGGACCGTAGGGTTTTCCTCCGTTACACTTTTCGCATCAGAGCGGGTCGGATGTCAGCGGACATGTCAACTCTGACATCCGACGCTCCATAGGGATACATGTATATCCGTTTTTCATCCGAAAACAGAAGGATGAAAAACGGACATACGGATCGTTAGTGTGAAAGAGCCCTTATGGATCACAGACCTCCTTAGATGAATGGCTTCTCAATAGGGTACCAAGAACACGGATCGTCTTGCCCAATGAATGTTATATGTAAAAGAATGGTAACATCTAGTGCTCTCTGTTTCCAAAGGATTTAATAGTAAAATGGTAAATGAATAAACTTACAAGTGAAGCACAGTCAGCTTGTGCAAACTGCAAGGCATGGCAAACATTCAATTTTCGAGATGGCCGCTGTGTGATGTCAGTGCATAAGCTCCGCCCCCTAGGTGAGAAGGGCAACAAGGCTAATAAAGGGACTAGAGAATCTCAGTTATGAGGAATGACTACAAGCATTAAACGTATTCTCTGGAGAAGAGACACTTGAGAGGGGATATGATAGCGATATACAAATACCTCAATGGTGATTCTAGCATAGGGAGCAAAAACTATTAGATGGGCATCTTAATGATCGCAACATGCAGTGATATGGGATTTATTATCGACATAAACTCACACACACACCTACACAGGTTGAACAGGATGGACTGGTGTCTTTATTCAACCTTACCAACTATGTAAGTATGTAACAAGGACCATCATGGTAGGATCACCGAGGATTATTTTAATAACAGTTTGAAATGCAAACTTTAAAAAAATTGGAAAATTATTCTTTAAAATGACACTGAGATGTTAAAGATTATGACATTTTTGTGACTTAATTTACATCTACTTTCAACATTGCATATTTCCAAAGTAACTTTAAGTCTCCCTAATTCAATTATGACATGTCACAATGTTCAGAATAATTTTTCATAAAAGCTCCACTTTTTAGCACTAAAAAGCTGTTCCTAAAGTGGTTGTAAAGCCTAAACGTTTTTTACCTTATGCATTTTTTGCATTAAGGTAAAACATGTTTAGGTGTCAGCATTTCCCCCTCACCCCCTTTTACTTACCTGAGCCTTCATTGGATCCAGGCTGTGTACATCTACAGCTCTTCTCTCCTCTCATTTCTGGGTCTCGTTGGTTTTGCTGGGGCATTGGCATTGGCTCCCAGTGCTTTCAATCAAAGCCGCTAAAGAGGGAGCGGGGGGCAGGGCTGAGTCCCGCTGCCTGTGTCAATGGACGCAGCAGCGGGGCTCGGGCACGAGCATGCATGTGTGCCCCCTTGGGGAGGACCCAGAAGGACCGGCGGAGGTTTGCGGCCGCTCTGTGCAACTCCATTGCACAGAGCAGGTAAGTATAGATATGTTTGTTATTTAAAAATAAAATAAAAATACCTATATAATCACTTTAGACTTTAGTCCAGTGACATTGCCTAGGCTGAGATGAAGTCACCAAAATGCCACAGGCAGGAGGAAGCATTTCCTTAGTCCCCTCTTTCCCAGTATTTAAAGTTCTAAATTGTAATATTGATATATCTCATGCCAGGTTTATTTTAAAATTCTGCAACTCTTAGCTGGGAAAAGTGAGACCCGTCCTTAAAGGGTCACTCCAACAGTCCAAACAAACTGGTCATATTCCTGTATGAGGAGCCTGTGACATCGAGGGTGGTTCTCACTGCCATAGCTCCTGTTTCTGTCCACTTCTGAGTTTTGCGTGTTACCACCACCCTTGGTATGTCCTCGCCTCTTGCATTCTTTATAATGTAAATGTACAGCTAATTCAGAATTTAACGAAGTGAGACCGCCATATAAAGGATGTGGCAGGTGTGCAAAACTGTAAATTCCAGTACAAGTATCTCGCCAGTGGAGTTCCCACGAAACGTATAAAATTCAAACCTCAACCAATTGTCAGATGCAATGCTCAGGATGTGGATAGCTAGACTACAGCCACCATTACAGGCTATGGCCACAAGCAATTGCTTGTCAGCAGCACTGTTGCTCTCTCTGGTCTCCCAGACCGTAGGCTCTTCAGGCTCATTCAGCCTATGCTTGTACCATCTCACTGCACAGACCCTCTTTGGGCTCTGGACAGGGTTCTTCCAGCACCTCGGACTCTCCAAATCTTGAGATTTAAAGATCTCTCACCTATATTCTCTAGTGGTCTCAGATCTCTTTGTCTTCTGATGACTCACTTAGCTGTCCCAACTCTCCAAGTCTTGCGGGTAAGGAGTTCTGTCCAACATGGTGTCTTGTCTCCCCAGTAGGTCAACTCTATCTTCACACAAAGGCTCTGTTTCCAAATGGCAGCAACTGCCCTGAGATTCTCTCAGACCTGACTTATAACGACCCTGCGAACTTGTGCACTCCCACAGACTGCAAGCATCCAGCAAAGTCCGGATACAAGAAGGTTCTGTCCCATTCAAGACACTTTGGAAGCATCCATTAATACAAAGTCTGTAGAAAGCTTGAAGGATAAGTTTGCCTTTGGGAACATGTTACATGTTCCACTCTTTTTTAGGATGGAACATGTAACATGTTCCCAATGCTTCCGCTGCTTCCCGTTCCCCCCCAGTGACAGCAGTACGGGGAGAAGTTACTAGCTGCCAGTTTCTTGAATCAGCAGAAATGAATGACGCAGCAGTGTGGGTGGAGCCCTGCACAAACTTGTCATTCATTCACAGAGTTCTGTGAATGAATGAACTACAAGTACCAACCTCCTTTGCGGATGTTGGCCTGTAGTTCTCAATGAATTACCATGGCGCTGTAGAGCGCCGTGGTAGTGAATTGATTCTTCCTGTCAGTGTATCTGCTTGCCCGTACGGGATGTATGGGCACACAAATATTCTGACAGGTCTCCAGGAGACCTGCATGGCACTAGCTTTACAGGCTCCAACAAAAAAAAATTGCACTTTTTTTTTTTACCTGCAAAAAATTGTGCATTTATTATTTTTCTTTAAAAAGTGAGCTTATCCTTTAAAGCACAACTTTCTCTGCTCATAATAAACACTCTGGAGCTTTGCATTAAACCATAAAAGCGTTGTAAACCATGGCTTTGTGGTTTGTGAAAAAAAAAACATCTGCAAGGCAATGGCAAAATGTAATAGTATGCATCGCATACTAGCACATTATGAAATACTTGACTTGGAGCAAAGCCCTCCAGCGCTGTACGGTTACAGCTGCGGGGGCTGACATGTTTCCCCGTCTGTCTTCCGGGTTTGTGCGCTCCGGCAATGTGATTGGCCAGAGCTGTGATGATGTCACGTCAGCGCATGTGTGCCAGAGCCCTCGGTTCCGGCACGAAAGCTCTGAGGGTCCAGCAAGGTACCTTCAGAGCGCATGCACCGGTGACATAACTGGCTGCATCCAGGGTGAATATTTCCTAAATGGTGCATGCTTAGGAGATATTCATTTTACCTACAGGTAAGCTTTATTATAGGCTTACCTGTAGTTAAAAATCATACAAGGAAATTTAATACTGCTTTAATGCGAATCCTGTGCTATTTCTACCTAAATTCACATAGCGGCAAGGTCTCACCCGGTCACAATATATACTGTATATACACTCACCTACCTACAGTATATTTTAAATACACCTGTTAACTCCTGTTTGGTTTGTATCTGTCAGCAATCATTTGGATATGTTCTATAGTGTGACTTCAGTGATAGTGTGGAAACATCACCCTCGTGTCACTCATTGTTAAATTAGAAGCGTCACATGAGAAAATATGTAGCTACATATACTATTGTTGTGTGTGCAGAAATGTCACCGTGTTGGGTATATTGATTGGGGTTTTAGTGCTAACGTAACACATCTATCTTATTGTTCTACAGTATTAAACATGAAGTGTTGCTTTTGTGAAACAATAAAAATGATCACTGTTGCACGGACGGCCGAGCAGCGTCGCTGTCGTTTAAAGCATCCTGTCATAGGTTTGACATGTTCTACTGCTTTTGATGTTTTATTCCATTAGAAGACCATGCAGACACAAAGGTGTCATATCTATCATTGTACTAGAAATTACAGAACTATTAATGATGGTCCTACTTGCTGCAATCACAGCATGAATGGCCCATGAGACAGAGGAGATGTTCTTTAGATGTAAAGGTGACTGCAGAGGATCCATGTGCAAAGCATAGTGGCGAGTGCCTAGCACTTTGGTTCTGTAGAGTTGTGGTCCAAGGTAATGATAAGCCACATATACCCGTGTTCGGTTTTAAGGCAGGTTTCGTGAATATTACTGATGTTTGTGAGCAGGCCCGGACTGGGACAAAAAAATAGGCCCGGGCATTTTAGACTGAGCAGCCAACTTTTCCAGGGACCGGGAAGGGGGGGGGGGGGGTCGGTAGACATTCGCAGGGACGGCTGGTGTCGGTCCTCCACACTGTAATGTGCAGGGACACTGTGATATAAAGGGAACTGCACTATAAAGGGGCACTGCAATGATTACAGTGTAGTCCCCTTTATATTAGAGTGTCCCGGTCCTATCGTGGCCACACAATGCCAGTACTGTCTGTCTCCTATTGTGCCCACACGGCCCAGTGACACTGACCTGCTCTCTCTCTGGTGATGCAGTACAGCGTGGCTCTCTCTGGTGGTGCGGGTACAGCGTGGCTCTCTCTCTGGTGGTACGGGTACAGCATTGCTCTCTCTCTCTGGTGGTTCAGGTACAGCGTGGCTCTCTCTCTCTCTGGTGGTACGGGTACAGCGTGGCTCTCTCTCTCTGGTGGTTCGGGTACAGCGTGGCTCTCTCTCTCTCTGGTGGTTCGGGTACAGCGTGGCTCTCTTTCTCTGGTGGTGTGGGTACAGCGTGGCTCTCTTTCTCTGGTGGTGTGGGTACAGCGTGGCAGTCTTTCTCTGGTGGTGCGGGTAAAGCGTGGCTCTCTTTCTCTGGTGGTGCGGGTACAGCATGGCTCTCTCTGGTGGTGCGGGTAAAGCGTGGCTCCCTCTCTGGTGGTGTGGTACAGTGTGGCTCTCTCTGGTGGTGCAGGAACAGCGTGGCTCTCTCTCTGGTGGTGCGGGTACAGCGTGGCTCCCTCTCTGGTGGTGTGGTACAGTGTGGCTCTCTCTGGTGGTGCAGGAACAGCGTGGCTCTCTCTCTAGTGGTGCAGGAACAGCGTGGCTCTCTCTCTGGTGGTGCGGGTACAGCGTAGCTCTCTCTGGTGGTGCGTGTACAGCGAGACTCTCTCTCTGGTGGTGCGGGTACAGTGTGGCTCTATCTGGTGGTGCTGGGGCTATTAGTTCCCCCAGCACAGTCCTCTCTTTCGTTTTCCATATCTCCTGCTATAAGCACTCCTCAGCTTGTTTCCGGGTTTTCTCTTTCACCCCAGCAGAGTGCATGCTGGGGACTGTAGTCT
Organism: Lithobates septentrionalis; assembly: GCA_037952835.1. Lineage (NCBI taxonomy): Eukaryota > Metazoa > Chordata > Amphibia > Anura > Ranidae > Lithobates > Lithobates septentrionalis. The sequence continues at coordinate 576,686 of JBBDGP010002838.1, forward strand.
GCTCCCTGCTGAGAACAATTGGGCCACCTAGCTCTGGGACTACATTTCCCATGATGCCCTTCTAGTTGCTTCTGATTGGCCCTCTGCTGTGGCCAATGGGGAGGGAAAACGAACAGACAGGAAAGCCTTCTCTTCCCCTGCTGCCGACATGAGAAGGGGAAGGGGGGTGAGGGGGGAATATCATCACAGCAGCCTGCAGCTCTCCCCACCGTGCGGACACTCATGCCTGGAGAAGAAGAGCGGCTGCGGAACTGTCAGCGCGGCTCTGAGGCTGAGCTGTGTGTGAGAGAGACACACAGCTCAGCCCATGCAGCCGCCAGAGATGACAGAGGCACGGCTGCATGGCGGTAGGCGAGCGGCGGCCGCGGCCTGTGTTACCCATGATCAGGCCGCGGTTGCCGCTCACCTCCCGCTGTGCGGCCTGATCATCAACAGGCCACGGAGCGGGTGGCCCCGGTCTGCCCTATGGCCAGTCCGGGCCTGTTTGTGAGCCAAATCCAAACCTCACTGAAGTTACTGGGGGCCAAATGTTGAAAAACAGTAATGGCCATTTTCTAGTTTGATGGTAAACAGCAAGTTTATCAATGCTTAAAGAGCAACATTAAAAATGGAAAATTCAGGGCGTGACCGGAAGTCGAGCAAGATGGAAGCCTGATCTCCCTGCTCTCTGAGCCCGCAGCGAGAAAGGCAATCTTGGGGGCGATCAACCGCAGTTTTATGGGCAAATCACGGACCACCCGCTCCTCCAAATACAGGGGATCATCGCAACCCCCTCCGGGTGCCTCCACAGACCTCCGCTCCTTCTTTACCCAGCCGGACGCTTCTCGGAACGAGGAGGCCAACATGGCGCCGGTCACTTCCGCGCCTCACCACCGGAGCTCCTCTCAGGCCTCACAGACCGCTCCGGACCGACTCCAACACTCGGGAGACCCTCCACTGGAAGAGGCGACTTCCCTGGAGCGCAGCCCTCACACCGAAGCGGTGAGTTCTCCCCCACACGCCAGCGTCCAGATGGAGCAGACACAGGGGCCGCCATTAGCCATGCTCCCCATCTCCGCCCCGCCATACACACAATGCTCAGCAGCATTTCCAAGGCTGCTGCGAACGGCTTCTGACCCCCAGATCCAGAGCCAGGACCCCACATCCCCGCTCTCCTCAGACCTCTCCCAGGACTATCCACCATTACCTAGTCCTGCAGGCCCCCCTGCCAGACCGCATCAGCTCCCTGAGGGAACACAAGACGGAGCCTGGGCCATCACAGTCACATCCCCTCCACCTAAAGCGCAGAGGTTATTCCGCTCCAGAGACTCCAGCACATCCAGACCCCACTCATCCTCCATACCTTCATATGCACAGAAGGCAGGAGTCCGGACCTCACTTCCAACAGGGGCTAGCTCCACAAGCCCCCCCCAACAGCAACAGGCCGACACCTGGTCAGACCCATGGGACTCCCCAGCAAATGGAACGCAATCAAACCGGGAGAAGGGAACCACATACCCCAATGCCACACCACCTGGCAGATCATCGCCCAACCAGCACTTTGGCACTACAAAGGATCCACCTTTACATCCTCAGTGGCAAGCATATTTACAAGCCATACCCACAAAGGAAGATTTCAGACAACTCATTGAAGACGTGAAATCCACATGCCGCACAGAAATCCAAGTACTCCAAACGGGGCTCAAACACCTGGTGGACAGGATGGAAATGGCTGAAGAAGAGATACAAGAAACCAAACTGGCGGTCCATAGAACACAATTCCAGGGAGCAGACCACAGAGAGATGTTGAGAGATATGCAAAGACACGTGGAAGACCTGGACAACCGGGGACGCCGCAACAACATTCGAGTGAGAGGCATCCCGGAGGCAGAGGGACCCGAGGACCTGCAAACAATCTTACAATCTGTCTTTAATAATTTAATTGGGGAGCCGCCTAACAAACACATTGATATGAACAGAGCTCACAGAGCGCTTCGCCCTAAAGGCGCCACCGCTAAACCGAGAGATATTATATGTAGAGTCAGCTCCTACCCCATCAAGGAGGAAATCATGAAGCGGGCACGCTTGGCGCGTAAAGTGACTTTTGATGATGTCCAGATACAACTGTACCCAGACCTCTCTTGGATTACCCTGCAAAAACGCAGACTTCTCCAGCCGCTACTACAGTTACTGCAGAAAGAGAACATCACCTACCGTTGGGGTTTCCCCTTCAGCCTCACAGCAAAGCACCAGGGCAAATCTGCGGTAATGAGGTACCCAGAAGACCTGCGCACCTTTTGTAACATTCTTGAAATCCCAGCACCAAAGCTACCGGACTGGGACATTGTAGCAACCCCACCACCGCCTCCTACAATTTGGCAGAGAGTGCCTCCCTCCAACCGGTCCCGGGACTCCGACCCGCAACGCAAGCCCACCAAGCAAAAGAACCGCTGAGACTCTACCACTGTGACTCTTTATATCTGCAGGACTTGAGCACTTAGGCTCCATATATATACCCAGTTAGACTGCAGATTATTTTAGTTTATTTTAAGTAACTTCAGCTTAGGACCCCCAAGATTGACCCCCCCATGCTGAATTTCACTTTATCACCTAGGGCTTAACTCAGATGAGCTCCGGAGAGATAGGTATAGATTCCGTTCACTACCACCCCCCCTGATAGATAGATAGATATCAGTACAGGGTCGTAGACTATGTGCTGTAGAATAGTTGTTTTTGGCTGGCTACGGGCTCCCGGGTGCCCCTTCCCACTCCTCTTTCCTGGGGTGGGGGGGCTCAGGGGACTCCGTCCAGACCTAGGCCTGTTAGCCTATATAGGTTTATTAGGAATGTATGTTCTCCAAGTTCTTTGCACACTAACAGTGTTTTTCTTTCTTTCTGACTATCCTCCTCCCTCTTCTATCCAGCCATCACCGAACCTACCCTGTAATCATCGCGCAAAGTCCTGGTCTCCTCCCGGAGAGTGCTTGCCCCGAGCCCCAGTCCTGAATGCTGGTACATCAACATGAGGTGAGCGTATGTTCACACCACCACACACACTACCATGGCTAAGATACTCTCACTAAATGTACATGGATTAAACGCCAATAAAAAAAGACATCTGGCACTGAGGGAATTCAGACAGTCAGGGGCTGATATTGTCATGGTCCAGGAGACCCATTATGACAGGGGGGGCTCCTTTGCGTTCGCCTCCAGTCACTACTCCCAGATCTATATAGCTTCGGGTACCCATAAAAAGGCAGGAGTGGCCATACTGGTTAGGAGGGGAGCCCCCTTCACCTGCGTGACCCAGCATTGCGACCCACATGGCCACTTCATAATCCTACAGGGACAATGGCAGTCACAGGACATTACCCTGTGTACTTTGTATGCCCCGAATGTCAAGCAACACAGTTTTCTATCCAGGGTGTATGCCCGCCTCTTTAAAACAACACCTAAGGTTCTTATAATAGGGGGCGATTTCAATCTTACCCATTCATCTTACACAGATCGCCAGATGGTGGGCCCCCAAACAACCTCGCCCAGAGTACTCAGGGACTCGAGACTATTCAGGCAAATCTCCAGACGATATGCGCTCTTTGACGCGTGGAGGGCTCTCCGTCCAGGCGATCGACAGTACACGTTCTACTCAGCCCCCCATCGCACCCACTCCAGGATAGATTACTTTTTTGTTAATAACCACACTTTACAGCTCACCCGCAAGGCTCAAATTCTCCCGATCTCATGGTCTGACCATGCCCCCATCCTACTCACCATAGACCTTGACACTGCCTTCCGTAGGCCTTATAATTGGAAGCTTAATACCTTCCTCCTCCAACACCAGCCCTCACTGACAGAATTAAATTCCACTCTACAATTCTATTTCAAAGAGAATAATAACCAAGAGGTCTCACCTACCACGCTCTGGGAAGCCCATAAGGCGGTTCTCCGAGGTAAATGTATAGCGCTCTCCACAGCACTTAAAAAAGACGCCCTAACTGCGAAAGTGAAAGCGGAAAAAGAACTCAAAGTGCTGGAACACAAGCTTCAAACTAACCCCACAGTACCTTTACTTAAAAAAATAACTAGCCTTCGTATGACTCTTAGGGACCTGGCCTTAGGCCAGGTAGAGAGGGCCTTGACCAGACTAAAACAAATGTTTTATGATAAGGGTAACAAGGCCCACTCTCTTCTGGCCAACAAACTCCGTGAACGCACCCACATGCTATCCCCGAATCAGATTAAAAATGGAGGGGGTCAGCTGCTATCTCACCCAGTGGACATTGCCCGTACTTTTGCAGATTTCTACAAAGACCTGTACAACAGCCCCGACATACCCAGCAACCCTCCTTCTCCAGACTTGACTCAAAAGATACAACATTATTTAGAACAAAGCGGAATTCCACATCTTCAATCTTCTGACCTGATGTCACTTAATGCACAGATAACAGAAGAGGAATTAGAACTGACTGTCAAAAACCTACCATCCCATAAAGCCCCTGGCCCAGACGGTTTCCCCTATGAATACTATAAAGCATTTCTCCCCCAGCTGCTCCCCTATATGTGTAAAATGTTTAATGCCTTCCTCCATGACACCCCCATTCCAGTAGATATGCAAAGATCCTTTATCACCATAATTCCCAAACCAGACAAAGATCCGTCCCTCTGCGCCAATTACAGACCCATTGCACTCCTGAACTCGGACCTGAAAATCTTCACCAAGCTTTTATCTAACCGCCTAAATATGATTCTTCCGTCACTGATCCACAAGGATCAGGTGGGGTTCGTCCCACTGCGGCAAGCAAGTGATAACACCAGAAGGGTGATTGACCTGGTGGACGTGGCGGACAGGGAGGGAACCACCTCCATGCTACTGAGTCTTGACGCCGAAAAGGCTTTTGACCGTTTGGGGTGGCCCTTCCTGTTCGCTACAGTGTCCCACATGGGCTTCTGTGGACCATTTATGCGAGCGATTAGGCATCTCTACTCCAACCCCTCCTCACAGGTCAGAACCCCCTTTGCACTCTCCACACCTTTCTCGGTGGCGAATGGCACCAGACAGGGGTGCCCACTGTTGCCCTTACTATTTGCACTATGCGTGGAACCTTTGGCCGCTTCGATCCGGAACAATACGGACATACGGGGGATAGTGGTTAGGGATAGGGAATTTAAGATTTCCCTATTTGCCGATGACATTATCCTTACACTGACCCAACCTCATATCTCCCTCCCGGTCCTACATAGGGAATTAGACAATTTTAGAGCTCTCTCAGGCTATAAAATTAATGCATTAAAATCAGAGGCTCTACCTCTACACATCCCTGAAGCCGAACTCGCACTTTTAAAAGCCAACTTCCACTACAACTGGAAAACGACCGCTCTAAAGTACTTGGGGACCTATATCACCCCAAAATATGACACCCTATACCAAGAAAACTTCCCTCCTCTCTTCCGCTCTGTCAGAGCTTTACTGGCACAGTGGAAGAAGCATCATATCTCCTTTTGGGTCGTATAGCCTCTATTAAGATGACCATCCTCCCGAAGCTCCTATATCTTTTCCAAACTCTTCCTATCCCTATACCACTTAAACACTTGAAAAAGCTCCAATCAGACCTACTCCAATTCGTCTGGAACTATAAAAGGCATAGGATACCGAAGACAGTAATGCTGGCGTCACGCGGGGAGGGAGGACTAGCTTTCCCTGATATCATTAAATATTATCAGGCTGCGCAACTGAGAGCGATAGCCTCATGGTTCACTCAAAAATCATATAATAAATGGACCGAAATCGAAAAGCTTTGGCTAGCTCCAATACACCCGAACAACCTTTTATGGAGTGCGGAGGCAGAGGTGCCCCCCGGTCGGATGCTGGGCCCCATGTCACTGTTACGACGAACTTGGCGTGCACTGGCACGACCTCACAAATTGTCCTCAGAGAGATCACCACTGACCTCTTTTATCTGCAATCCTAAAGTGCCAGATAGCCTCACACATCAGATGTCTTACCCTTGGTCCTCCAGAAACTTATTTCATTTCGGAAGTATAGTGGAACCTAGAACTCGGAAATTATTACCTTTCTCAGAATTACAAGCAAAATACAATTTGCCAAAACAGGCATTCTACGGATATTTACAAATTAGGCACTATGCACTGACTATAACCTCGAACCTGCAGTTCTCTCCCCCATCCTCCTTTGAATCTATAATATTAGAGGGGAATGCACAGAAAGGTGTCATTTCGGGAATTTATAAGATTCTAAATGCCATCTCCCTAGAGGAGCGGGGAAAACACTCATATATGCTTAAATGGGAGAAAATCCTTGAAGAAGAACTACCTTTAGCACAATGGCAGGTGATCTGGAACCAAACAGCAAAAAGTTCAATGTGCACCCTTTACAAGGAAAATGCATACAAAATTATGTACTTCTGGTATATGACCCCAGATGTGCTCCATGCAATTTTCCCCGCTAGCTCAGACCGGTGTTGGCGCTGTCAGGGAGCAAGGGGCACCCTCATACATATCTACTGGGAGTGTCCATTGATTGCCCCCTTTTGGGATAAGGTCCAACATCTATTGTCCCACCTCTTAGAACTGCAGGTTCAAGCTTCGCCAAAATTCTTTCTACTAGGATTGTCACCACTCAAACTTCGCACACCATATAAGAAACTAGTAAGGCATATACTCACGGCAGCCAGATGTCTAGTAGCCCTAAACTAGAAACGCCGTTCCCCACCCTCTCCTGAAGATCTTTACTCCAGAATTAAAGATGTTGAACTGATGGAGAGAATGACGGCTAGAATGCAGGACAGACTGGAGGCACACAATGGGGTATGGGAGCTGTGGCATCTCCGGGAGGACCCACCATGACCAGGTACCAACCTTACTCAGATGGCCTACTTTACATTTCCCCCCTCTCTCCCCCTTTCTCTCTTCCCTCTCTTCTACTCACTCTTCTATAATACAGTTATTAAAGATTTGAATTCTCATAGGCTTTATTCTACATTAATGTAATTGAATTAACATTCTCTACTTACAAAAGGAATTGCTAACAGTTAAACAATGAGATATATTTGAAACTATGATTTCAAAACCTCTATATCATAAGTATAAGTTTGATTGTGGATGAGATATGTTGAATATTATTTACAACTTTCCATGCTCCTTTATTCTGTATCGCAACCAAGAATGATGACAATAATAAAAACTGTTATTTATAAAAAAAAAAAAAAATGGAAAATTCCCATAAATAACATGTGCAGCGCTACCCCTGAAGGAGCCGCTGGATAGGATAGGTCTATTTCTGTGACTTGTAAGAGTGCATGGCTATTTCTGTGACTTGAATTTAGATTTAAAGAGGACATGGCATTTTATGCAGTAGTCATTTTTGATACCATCCCCTATTTTCACCATGTCATAGGATAATTGTGAACAATATTGATCATTGGTAATTTTTACATGTCTCTAGCCCCTGCGTGGGCGATCAACGAGCTTGTTATAATTCTCTTGTTTACCCAAAAAAACTCAATAAACATATTGAAACAGAATTTAGATTTAAAGATGAATTCCAGGAAACGAAAGGGTTTATTTCCCTTTGCTAGAACATGCTCCTCTTGTCCTATCTAAAGGGTTATTCCTCCAAAGCTAAGGAAAACTGGGTGCAAGACATAGGCAATCTAAATGACGATCAGTGGGATAATGCTCTGGAGTCCATGTTAACCTGCTCTCTAAATTCTACCCAGTGGGTATTGCAGCTTTATATCATCCTACCTGCCCATTTTACACCAATCAAGCTATACCGTTTAGGTGCTCTGCAGTCCCCTCCATGTGCAAAATGCAACATGACGTAGGGCAATCTCATACACTTGATATGGCGTTGCCCTAAGCTTCATTGGTATTGGGCAAAAATATTAGAAACCCTTCACAAAGTCTTCCACACTACCATCCATCTAAAGCCCAAATACTGTATTCTGGGCATTCTAGATGACCTTGATCTTACTGATTTTCAAAAGGTTGCGATTAATAGAGCCCTTTTTCAGGCCCGGAAACTTATCCTGCAATATTAGAAATATAATCAGCCCCCAACATACAGAGAATGGGTTACTCATATGGGTGATACTCTCCGGTTGGAAAAGGTTATTTTTCAAAAACAAAGGCTGTCCAGGAAAATTTGAGAAGCTATGGGGAGACTGGCTAGCAGCTCCTGGCTCATCACCTATTGATTTGGTTACTAACAGAATTCTGGGTTAATTGGCTTTCATACCCCCCCTGTGTTCCTCATAATGTCCCAGGAGCTGTGGGTTGGGGGTCCAACAGAGGCCCAACAAGAGAAAACAGAGAGGGCGCAATTCCAAAACAACAACAGATGCCCTCCCGGTTTTCTCTTGCTGAGTATCTGTTGGACCCCCAACCCACAGCTCCTGGAACAGGCATTTATAACCGCAGCCAAGTGAGTGGCTCTGTAATGCCCCGTACACACGGTCGGACTTTGTTCGGACATTCCGACAACAAAATCCTAGGATTTTTTCCGACAGATGTTGGCTCAAACTTGTCTTGCATACACACGGTCACACAAAGTTGTCGGAAAATCCGATCGTTCTAAACGCGGTGACGTAAAACACGTACGTCGGGACTATAAACGGGGCAGTGGCGAATAGCTTTCATCCCTTTATTTATTCTGAGCATGCGTGGCACTTTGTGCGTCGGATTTGTGTACACACGATCGGAATTTCCGACAACGGATTTTGTTGTCGGAAAATTTTATATCCTGCTCTCAAACTTTGTGGGTCGGAAAATCCGATGGAAAATGTGTGATGGAGCCCACACACGGTCGGAATTTCCGACAACAAGGTCCTATCACACATTTCTCGTCGGAAAATCCGACCGTGTGTACGGGGCATTAGTATGGGCACAACATGCTTGGTCCGTTAATGTTTCATATCAGTATTCTACATTTACCCTTTTTACTATATATCTTACACTGTTTTATTTTATAGACATTAAGTTTGCATCAACCCCTGAAAAAGTGAACGATGCTCACGAAACGCATCAGGTTACCATGTTGCATGCTTATACCTACTATGGATTACCCTATGGAAAACTGTATTCAACTATAATATATTATGTGGGCTACCGTGTTGCATACTTACTATGGATTACTTTATCGATAACTGTATATATTATGTACATTACAGATCTGTTTAACAATATCGCATTGCCTGTGGCTACTGTTGGTCCTGCATGTATCAATAAATTAGTTTTTTATATATCTCATTCATCGTAGTGTCACACCTCATTCAAAGTCCCAAGGGCAAAATGTTGTGCTTGTATGTCACATATATAATTACATTGGTCTACGCTGGACCAGTGTAACTATGTATGAAATATCCATGCCGGGAATTCTTTAAGTTTATTTTATGAGCAGGCTTACGAGATTCAAAAGTGTGCTTGCATTGACAGCTGAGGCTCGTGGACATGGTAAAAGTAAGCTTGTTTTCACAGAAAGTGTTGTAGTTGTTCTCAGAGAATACTAGGTCTAATTGATGTGCCCATTGCAGATACAAATAATGCTTAGTAGGGATTCTTCTTAAAGACGCAACCAAATCACCTCAGCGCTGTGTGGTTTCAGCAAAATTTCAATTAGCCATTATTATGTATTTCACGGCGCTCCACAAAACTGCAGTAGAACCTGGTGTTTATTTAAGAGACTGAAATGTAAAAAATCCATAAAATTTTAGATGAATGTAATAACATAAACACCACAGCAGCACGTATAGCGTGAATGCAAATACGAAATTTCCCAAAGGGCAATCAGCTAGGATTATGAGATGCACTGAATCAAGTCCAGCATGAATCTGTGACACAGAGATAACCTCATCTGCACTATGCAGGCGTGAACATCGCAGGGAATACGCACATCTTCTATGTATTATTACAAAACTGAGACCAAACTGACATATATACTGTGCCTTGAAAAAGTATTCATACCCCTTGAAATTTTCCACATTTTGTCATGTTACACCCAAAACGTAAATGTATTTTATTGGGATTTTATGTGATAGACCAACACAAAGTTGCACATAATTGGGAAGTGGAAGGAAAATGATAAATGGTTTTCAAATTTTTTACAAATAAATATCTGAAAAGTTTGGTGTGCATTTGTATTCAGCCCCCTTTACTCTGATAACTAAAATCTAGTGGAACCAATAGCCTTCAGAAGTCACCTAATTAGTAAATAGAGTCCACTTGTGTGTGTAATTTAATCTCAGTATAAATACAGCTGTTCTGTAAAGCCCTCAGAGGTTTGTTAGAGAACCTTAGTGAACAAACAGCATCATTAAGACCAAGGAACACACCAGACAGGTCAGGGATAAAGTTGTAGAGACGTTTAAAGCAGGGTTAGGTTATAAAAAAATATCCCAGGCTTTGAACATCTCACGGAGCACTGTTCAATCTAACATTCAAAAATGGAAAGAGTATGGCACAACTGCAAACCTACCAAGACATGGCCGTCCACCTAAACTCACTGGGCAAAGACAGCAGAGAAGCAGCCAAGAGGCCCATAGTAACTCTGGAGGAGCTGCAGAGATCCACAGCTCAGGTGGGAGAATCTGTCCACAGGACAACTATTAGTCGTGCTCTCCACAAATCTGGTCTTTATGGAAGAGTGGCAAGAAGAAAGACATTGTTGGAAGAAAGCTATAAGAAGTCCCATTTGCGAGAAGCCATGTGGGGGACACAGCAAACATGTAGAAGAAGGTGCTCTGGTCAGATGAGACCTAAATTGAACTTTTTGACCTAAAAGCAAAACACTATGTGTGGCAAAAAACTAACGCTGCACATCACCCTGAACACCCCATCCCCACTGTGAAACATGGTGGTGGCAGCATCATGTTGTGAGGATGCTTTTCTTCAGCAGGGACAGGGAAGCTGGTCAGAGTTGATGGGAAGATGGATAGAGCCAAATACGAGACAATCTTAGAAGAAAACCTGTTAGAGTCTGCAAAAGACTTGAGACTGGGGCGGAGGTTCACCTTCCAGCAGGACAACGGCCCTAAACATACAGCCAGAGCTACAATGGAATAGTTTCAATCAAAGTATATATAGTGTTAGATCGGTCCAGTCAAAGTCCAGACCTAAATCCAATTGAGAATCTGTGGCAAGACTTGAAAATGGCTGTTTACAGACACTCTTCATCCAAACTGACAGCTTGAGCTATTTTGCAAAGACGAAAGGGCAAAATGTCACTCTCTAGATGTGCAAAGCTGATAGAGACATCCCCAAAAAGACTTGCAGCTGTATTTGCAGCGAAAGGTGGTTCTACAAAGTATTGACTCAGGGGGGCTGAATATAAATGTCACTGTGTGCAGTAATAGAAATACAGAATTCCTCTGAAAGTGCTGTCCCGTGTCACTACACACCTTAGCTTGATGCATGTTGCGATTAGAAGACCACGGAACCTGTGCCCTCTCCAGCAGCCCGGCGTACCTCTCCCACCTCACTCCCAGTGACAGAATGGGGTCCTGCTGTGCACGTATTGCGGACCTCAGGTGTACTTAATAACTCCTTTTGTACAAAAAAATGGCCACTGCCCACACCTATAACAGGCCTTCGCAGCAAGGAAGACATGGAAGAGTAACGCATGCAAAACAAAACCAAAGAAAATTCCCAACTCAACTCACCAACTAGATGGCAACCAACCGAATTATCCTGTCTAACAGTTTGCATTAAAAACAGGGGTTTCATTTGCACACATTTGCAAATACATGAGTAAGCTGCAGAGCCACTTCACGGCACCTCAGTATCATCTGCAGTCCTAACTCTATACATTTTGGAGAGCCTCCATAGTAAAAGCACTTGCATAATAATGGATAGGTAGAAGGCAGGTGAGCCTGGAGGGAGCGCCCTTCTCTCAAAAAAGGCACAGGGGCGCACTGGACACCCAGCATATAGCGCAATGGCAGCAAAGGTGTCTAGTGCATCCCCTCACCAGTATTCGAACAGTACAAACAAATAGACGCTACCCCCACCTAAGGCTCTTTAATATTAGGCCACCTTGAGTGCTTTAGGAGGAGGTGGGCACAAAAAGAGCAGGATCTGCAACCTATCCTGCTGAAATTGTTTACCGCTCATGATGGGGGATGCACTTTGGTCTTTTTGCCTTGGGTCCTATAGGACCTTGTCCCAGCATTGCTCGCAGCCACCCTCCACCCTAATACCATAGTGCAAGGAGGGAGCCTTCAATATAGAGCAGCTTATTGCTCTAAGTGGTGCTGATGGTGGGCATACCTCCAAGTTTCAGCAGTGCTAAAGACTTTAGGAATTGCGTGTCTAGTTTCAAGAGCATCCACAGGCAAGGCCCACACATCTATGGACTCATTTAAAGGGCCGTGAAGGTAGGCTTACTCTTTATATAAATAGTCAGAACTATTCTGGAGTGACAGGTCACACAAGCTCGGTATTGCATATCTAACCTGATCAGATTATTAAAAGACAGCCAAGAGGAGATCTGAAAAATCCAGCAGCAACAGCTGCCTGCATGACAAATGATGGACTCTAATGAGTGACAAGCAAATGATCATTTTGTATGCTAGATATAATGAGATATAATCTGTGCGCTAGCTTATAGTTAATAAGATCTGGCGAAGTGAGGCAAAGAAAATAAATTCATGACTATTATAATTGAAGGAACACAATGCTGGATTGTTGTGCTGAATTACATACAAGTAGAAGCGGAGTTGTTAAATCTTTAAGGGTTTTTTTTTTTTTGCAGCAAGAAAGTGGGAAGCCCCTAAACTTGTAGCTACATGCAGACTGCTGGGGGTTTCGCTTTTAATTAGCTATTTAAACTATGAAGGTGTTTGAAAAAGCAGCAAACTCCAATCTGCAGTGACAAAGATTGTCTCCCAATTACCTAAAAAATAATTGGAGAGAGCATTTTTCATAGCTTAACGCCTCACTACTGGATCTCACTGGCCCTTTAAGGTGTTCAGAACACTGGAGGCGTTTTCTCAAACTCTCAATCGCTATGATTGCCTGTCATGGTGATCATGAGCACATCCTACCAGCTCCTGATTGGTAATGGTGACAGCACCGTCAGACTACTGGGGGGTACAGACTAAGTGAACTCCCAGCACAAAACAGTGGCTCCTTCTCTGTATACTTTTCTTGTTCCAAAGAAGAAGATCGGGATATCTTTCACCTTTTTCACACACATCCAAGGCCTCCTGTGGTTCCACTAAATGCCCCGGATCAAGATGACTGTCTCTTTCGAAGATACGGGGTGGAATAGGTTTGCGCATATTATCATGCAGTTCACCTAACCAGGATAATGGACTGGAGTTGTAATGGGCCAGCTAAATGATGGGTGCCTATGGAAATGGGAGACTAAGAAAATGGCCTCAGGCCTCTCGTTGTCACAGTCTCTACCGTGCCATGCAGACGGCCAGGCGTGGTCACTCCCCAAGTGGCTCAAGGAGGTATCGAACCCATGACTGCTTGTTTAGTGCTCCTGTTTCTTTGCCCCTGAGCCACACCTCAGGTCCTTTCAGCCTGCTTTCCAGCTTTGCCTAGTTCTGCATGAAATACGAGCAAGGTCAGGGCCACCAGTGGGATACAGATCCTTTAAGAGGCCCTCATGCATACCTCCCAACTTTTTGAGATGGGAACGAGGGACACCTATTAGCAAAATTATGTAGGCATAGGACACCCCCCTGCCGCGCCCCCCTAATGGAGAATTATACAAAAAAAAAAGATTAGTTAAACCCACAAATGCTTAATTTTTACCACTACTATTTCTTTATATTGGCTACTGTAATTTACAATTGCAGCAATTTAGAAATTGGATGAAAGGTTTAGCACTGGGAAACACTTTTTGAAAGATAAAAAGTGCATTTTATACACAACTATATAGATCAGACCAAAATGAGGGACAAATGAGGAGGAAAGAGGGACAGAAGGACATTGTTTTTTTTTTTACGAAAGGCAAATCCACTTTGTACTACTACCAAATTGCACTTGAAATTGCACTGAAAGTGCACTTGGAAGTACAGTCGCTGTAGATCCGAGGGGGACATGCAAGGAAAAAAAAAACAGCATTTTGGCTTGCACATGATTGGATCATAAAATCAGCAGAGCTTCCCCTCATTTCAGATCTACCCTCAGATATACAGCGACTGCACTTCCAAGTGCACTTTCAGCGCAATTTCAAGTGCACTTTGCACTTGTAGTTTGCACTTGTAGTGCAAAGTGGATTTGCCTTTCGTAAAAAAAACCCCATTGTTCTAAATCAAGGACAGTCCCTCGAAATCAGGGACAGTTGGGAGTTATGCTCCTGGGGGGTAGCACTACATATTTATTCCTACACCCCATCAGCGGCACCCTCTTCTTTCCTGACCGGTTCCTCTCCCAGCCTAGAAGAGCTGAATGGCATTGCTGTTTGTTTCTATTTTGCTTCCCACTGTTATAGGCCCCCTTTCACACAGGCTTTCTGATGTCGGTTTTTCAGGCAGACATGATCGAAAGCTCCATGCGGGTTAATTGGCAGACGAATGTAAAAGTGACTTGTGTCTGTTTAAGTCCGATTCTGCCTAGGCTAGAAAAATTTTTTAGAAAAGAACTGCGTACTTTTTTAGACCTAATTGTGACACATCAAATGTTGCCTGATACAAACGGACATGTCCGTTTACATCTGGCTGCCCACAGAGCCGTCATGGGTCTGCCACAGTAAACCTTCAAAATGATGACAAAAAAAAATTGAATGGACACAGATGTCACAAAACTGACATTGATCCTGTTCTGCTCTGATTCAGCTGGGGATCTGTTCACTGAACGGAGCGGAGAGCCCGCGCATGAAAGGACCCTTATTCATTACTTAGCATGCATCCACTCAACTTGAAAAAACATCTCTGCTACTAGTTCTGCTTTAATCAGAGGTATTTCTGATGTTCATATTTGAACCAACGTACTGATTGCACATAACCACTTAGGTCAATTGAATTATTATTAGTATTGTTTATATGACAACTATAGTCAACAGCTGGCGTTTTCAAATCCAGCCCGCTATAGAATTGCATCTGACCTGCGGTTAGCGTCAAGTTGCCCCGCTGTGCTGTGATCATCCTGTCAGCTGGTTGCTAGAACCACTGGTAATCTAGAAAATTAAGATGTGCTTTCCCCAGCAGGATCAGATTCTCCCAAAACCCTGTATTTCTCCAAATCATTTGGTTGCTAAGACCATTGTATATGCTCCAGCAGATGGACAGAACTTCCTTGGTAGACATGTGCACAACCAAAAAAATTTGTTTATTTTCGTTTTCGTTTCATTAGTTTATTGTTTTTTTCGTTTTTCGGGTCATTCGTTATGATCGCGATTCGTAAATTCGTTCATTCGTAAATTCGTAAATGCGTTCATTCATACATTCGTTCATTCGTAATTCGAACATTCGTTCATTCGTACATTCGTTCATTCGTACATTCGTACATTTTTACATTTGTACATTCGTAAATTCATACATTCGTAAAATCGTACATTTGTAAATTAGAAAATTCGGAAATTTGTAAATTCGAAGTTCGAAAATCCAAAAACCCGAAAATTCAAAAATCTGAAATAGTAACTAACTATTAAATTATAAGTATTGTATTTTCCTTTCAAACTTGACTGTCAGTGAACGTAACAAATACAAATTTAACCGAAGTTACGAATTATCCAAAACGAATGCTGCATCTAAACAAATGGAACGGAACAAATTAATAATCAATAATAATAATAAAACGTTGTTATTATTATTATTGTTATTTATTATTATTAATTCATTACGTTCCATTCCGTTTTTTCGGATCATTCATAACTTCGGATAAATTTGTACGTGTTCCGTTCACTAACAGCCAAATTTAAAAGGAAATTACAATACCTATAAATTAAAAGTTACTAGTAATTACTAATAGTTAAGTTATTATTAGTTAACTATTATTTCAGATTTCCGAATTTTCGAATTTACAAATTTACGAATTCACTAATTTACTAATGTACGAATGCACAAATGTACGAATGTAAATTGCGAATGTACGAATGTTCGAATGCCCGAATTTACGAATGTCCAATTTTATCGAATTTATGAATATTCGGAAAAAATTCTTTAAACGGGTTTTCGTTATTTCGGATATTCCCGAATTAACGAATTTGTCGAAATTCGTTAAAAAACTAATTCGGAACGAAACAAATTGCACATGCCTATTCCTTGGGTTATATCTGTTCAGCCTTCCAGCACCCACCCTGCTGCTACACTGACTACAACCATACTGTAGACCAGCCTTTCTCAACCTTTTCAACACAGAGGAACCCTTGAAATAGTTCTCCGGTCTCGAGGAACCCCTGCTAAAAATGAGAGATCTACAACTCATGATACATTAGTGTGATGGTCAGTGAGAGGAATGGTCCTTACACTTGTGGTCATTGGGAAGAATTACCTCCTTACAGATAGCTAAAAATATCAATGGTGTCAGTGGGAACTTATCTCAGAAGCAAAAATTGCCCAATGCTGAAGGAACCCCTAGCAACCTCTGGAAGAATCCTAAGGTTCCACTGAACCCTGGTTGAGAATCATTGCTGTAGACAAAGTAAGAGTAGACGACTAATAGGGAATCTGATGGGCTCTGATAGGGACTCTGATGTAAGGGGGCTTTGATGGGGACCCTGATGTAAGAGGGAGTCTGATGGGGACCCTGATGTAAAGGGGGCTTTGATGGGGACCTAGATGTAAAGGGAATTGATGGGGACGCTAATGCAAAGGGGGCTTTGATGGGGACCCTGATGTAAGGAAGGATTGTAATGGGGACCCCGATGAAAAGGGGACTTTGATGGGGACCCCGATGTAAAGGGAATTGATGGGGATGCTAATGTAAAGGGGGCTTTCATGGGGACCCTGATGTAAGGAAGGACTGTAATGGGGACCCCGATGTAAGGGGGGACTCTGCCTTTACTCCAAGTAATCCAAAAATCCAAGTAACTATAGAAAATAATTATTTATTATTCATCGATTTATGAAACTGATTTTTTTCGAAACCCAAAAAGGTGTAAAATATATGATGTGGCCCTCGTACTGAAAAGTTTGGTGACCCATTCATAAAGAGAAGGCTGCAACAGGCAGCCAATATGCTGCCAGACTTCAAGTATAAACCGGTACATTTGCAAAGAGGAAATCCTTTTTTTTTTTCCCCAAATGCCCAGCCTGTAGGGAACTAGAACAGTACGGGCATCCTCTGGAGCGCCAATACTAACATAGGGAGCGGATGTGTTCACCCCCTCCATTAAAATGTATTAGTTTTGGTCCAAGTATCTGCAGCTGCCTTTATACATGAACATGAGATGCACGATGCAGATCTTATGGTGTGTACAGAGGTCCTAATACATAAGCATTGTCGCGGCCTCTTATAATCCCCAAGGCAAGACATCCGGGAATCACAATCCTCCGGCACGAAGTCACAGAGCATAAAAGATCCACGCAGCAGCCGCTTTTTCCTTAATCTGCAAGTTTAAAGTGAAGATTGACTTACCATGCAAAGTGGATCTCTGGATCATCATTATTCGCTGCAGAAAGTTCTCATTAAATTTTCACAGCGATGGAAGTGCTGTGTTAATCTGCAGGAATGTTTTATTCAGATGTGTTAAATGAATGCAGCTGAGTCCCAGCAGATACGCAGCAGTAACCCCAGGGGGGTCTCCTACCTTGTCTCTGTGGCTTTCAGCTTGCCTTTGTCTTAAATCGTTATGACAAACGCCGCTGTGTGATTGCCCCCTGCTGTGTGACCCCCTCCAGATGTTGATAATGGTTTTCTCTAAGGCATATTTATAGGGAAGACAGTCATGGTGTCTACTTTTAGCATATTGAAATCCAAGAGCAGCTAACCAGCCCTTAAGGTGGCCATACATGGTTTGACTTTTGGCCAATTTCTGCTGACTTGGACAAAATTTGAGCTGTGGGTGGTCCTGTTGGCACTCCTCTGGTCAAAGAGGAGTCAAAAAGGAACCAAAAGTCAAAGGGACGGGTCATAAAAGTTACCGTACGTACGAACAGGGCCTGCATCCAATCAGAAACAGGTACTGTCTGGGTATCCAATAACTACTGGAGCAGATACACACACAGCCAGAGAAGCCTGATGAAGAGCAGTGATGCTCGATACTGTACAGTGGCTTGCTTGCACGTATGCACTTTTTGTATTGATTTTTGAAATACTTTGAAGTAAAGAAGAATTGCATTGAAGCATTGGTCCCGTCTTTTTCTTCTACTGGAGCAGATAGAGGGATTCCTCTATCCATGCAGTTTAGCGTTGACGGAGGAATCGATCGATTGCTCTCTTTTACCCCAGTGGAGCTGCACGAAAGAAATCTACACTGTTATGGCCAGCTTTAGATGTGGCTGCATTCGTTTTATTATTTCTGGCTTTTCCTTTCTCCTTACTTTCATCAGTTGATCCTGCCAGTAACACTTTCTGTCCTAGGGTGACAACACTCATTATACTGTATCTATAGAGAAGTAACATTGTCACCTTAAGACGAGGCTACAGAATCCTCCCCTCTCCTCTTCTTTATAACATAGTGAAAATGCTCCACTCATTTACTGTACCAACCTCAGTGGCCTTCAGGAGAAAATCCTGACAAGTCACATGGCGCAAAGTAGGAAGGTGGGGAAAGTAGGTACTTCCTTTTTCTCATTATGAATATTTTTGTATATTTTGCAAGGCTCATCATGTTGTGTTTGCCTTCCACAACATTAAATAGTAATTTAACTAAAGAAGTGAATTGTTGCCTATCACTGCGGAGGAGGTACATGCTATCATTAATGCACTGGCAGTTGGGAAGGCACCGGGTCCTGATGGTCTACCCGTCGAATTTTATCGGTCTCATGCGGATCTACTGGCCCCCCTGTTGGCGGACCTGTATACCCGATGTCTGGGGGAGGGAGCGCTCCCACCCTCTATGGCAGATGCACACATTATTCTAATCCTTAAGCCCAATAAAGATCCCAAACAGTGCGCCTCATACAGGCCCATTGCACTTCTTAACACTGATTTCAAAATCTTATCTAAACTAATTACTGTTAGACTCAACCCACTTCTGCCCTCTATTGTAGACACAGATCAGACTGGGTTCATGGCACACAGGTCAACGGATATTAACCTCCGCAGATTATTCACCAATTTACATGCCATACATGACAATGTGGGCACTAGAACGGTTGCCTCCTTCGATATCGAAAAGGCATTCGATTCAATCGAATGGCCATTTCTCTGGGAAACCCTGCGGAGGATGGGATTTCCGTTGGTTTTTATTGCCTGGCTGCAAACTTTATACAAATCCCCGAAGGCAGCAATCAGATTGGGAGGAAATGTTTCTCCCCCCTTCCCGCTGTCCAGGGGTACAAGGCAGGGCTGCCCCCTCTCTCCGGCATTATTCGCAATAGCTATGGAACCGGTGGCGGAGGCACTGCGGGTCTCACCCCATATAAAAGGATTAAAAATAGCCTGGCTGGAGGAGAGGGTAGCTCTGTATGCGGACGACCTCCTGCTCTTTCTGAATGACGCGGACTCCTCTCTTAGAGGAGCGCTGCAAGTATTGACTGAATTCTCCAAAGTAACAGGATTAAGGGTGAACTGGACAAAATCCCAGTTGCTGGCTATTGACACTGAGGCAAAAAGACTGGCCCCGCAGGATCTGCAGATGCAGTGGGTGGACGAAATGGTGTACTTAGGGGTACGCGTCTCGAGAGACGCATCCAGCTTTATCCCCCTTAACCTAGACCCGGTGGTCCAAGTAGTCAAGGCCAAACTCAAAGCTTGGGAGAACCTTCCTCTATCCCTATTGGGCCGCATTAACTTAATTAAAATGAAAATCATACCTAAATTTACATACCTATTTCGTAATTCCCCACAATGGATACCTTGCTCATTTTTCAAGAAATTGAACCAAATTTTCTCCTCCTTCCTCTGGGGTCCAAATCCCCCTAGATTTAAACTCTCCACACTAATGCGTCCGGTGTCGCAGGGGGGGCTGGCATTCCCAGACTGCCAGAAATATTTTCTGGCAGCCCAGCTGGTCACGGCAGTTTGGTGGCTAGTACCGGATGCGTCCAACCCCGCTGCGGTTCTGGAGGCTGCGGTGGTTCGCTCTGTGGAAGCCCTTACACATTTACCGCTTCGAGGTCCCAAGGCTCCATATGATTTGACCACCTCCATGCACACGACCCTAAGGGCCTGGAGGGCAGGACTGGAACTCGAGAAGTTCCCACGAAATGCAGTCTCCCCGCACACCCCCCTTTGGAACAACCCTACCCTACCCCATCTCTACTCATTGCCAGACCCTAAAATATGGGCCAAATGCGGTCTTAAACTGATATCTGACCTCACCACCGGCACCGCCATACACTCCTTCAATCACCTGGTATCCCAATACAATGTGCCTCCCTCACATCTATTTCGCTATATGCAACTGTCTCATGCGTTCAAAGCCCAAATAATACCCAACGACACGCAAATAGTGCAATCCGATCTGGAGAGGGTCACAAGATATGAATGTACCAAGAAACCGACCTCAGTCCTTTATGCACATCTCCTAAGAGTTTCCTCTCCAGATCTGTCAAAGCTCCGGCAGCAATGGACACAGGATATCCCGACACTGGACTCCGAGGATTGGGAGGACATGTGGGAATTCCCCTTCAAAATCCTGGTCTCACTTCGAGACCGTCTCATACAATACAAAATACTACATCGGGCATATCTCACCCCATACAGATTGCATAAGATGAGAACCTCCCTGTCCTCGGAGTGTTGGAGATGTACTAGGGATCCAGGTGATTTTATACATATTTTCTGGTCCTGTCCAGCAGTTAAAAACTACTGGTCAGAAGTAATATCTGTAATACAAGAAGTGGTAAAAACAGACATAACCCCAACCCCGCAGATCTGCCTTCTAGGTTTAGTGGAAGAATTAGCCCCCAAGATAGCAGAGAGAACCCTCATAGGGCTCTTGCTCTTCTATGCAAGGAAAATGATCACTCTCTGCTGGAAAAAACGTGCCCCGCCATCCATATTGTTATGGAAAACACATATCAATAAAGTAATACCACTCTATAAGGAAACCTATCAAAATAGGGGATGCCCCAAAAAATATGATAGAGTGTGGGCCAAATGGCTAGCTGAGGCCTCCACGGCAACCGCAGACTGATTGAACAGGTACATAATACCAGTCTACGGGAGAAAGTGATGCTGATACATTGGTTGATTTTATGGTAATGTAATCTCGGAAAAGGGTTTAATTGACATCTAATATTGTCCCTTGAGTCTCAGCTGATAAATCTGATCCTGAAATACTTAATTGAGCAGGAGCCAATACCGCACTAGGTTTGTTTGTTATTGTTTTTTTTTTTTTTTTTTTTTTTTTTCTTTCGGACATGCTACAGATGTATGATATTAATGCTGGATGCAGCCCAATGGCCGGCTGGCACTGACTCCTGCGTGGGTCTAGTCCCAATGCTGTGGCAGGTTTAATTGTTGTTAATTGTTTGTATGTCTTATACTCAATAAAAAGATTTTCAAAAAAAAAGAGGGAAAGAAAAAAAAAAAAAAAGGAAAAAAAAAGAAGGGGAAAAAAGAAAAGGGAAAAAAAAAAAAAGGAAAAAAAAAAAAAGAAGTGAATTGTTAAAAGGCTATTGCACAGGTCCAGTGGCAGCTGGTGCTCCATCGGTAAGGGGGACCACGGCCACGGACCCCCCACCCCTCGTCGCTCCAGCCCGCACCACGCACAATACCCAAACACCCCCCCGCCCCTGGTCACTCACCCTGTGCTGCCCCGGACATGTGGCAGTCTCCTCCGTGTACTGGCTCTGTTGGTCGGGCTTACTATGCGTCTCCTTGGCATCACAGCGGCCGTACGTCTCCTCCATCCTCCTTTCTCCTCATAGGCCAATAGGATGGCTTCTCCTTTCGGCCAATCCGGAAACGGGTCTCACGACCCGCTTCCTGATTGGCTGGGAGGAGAATCAGTGTGACAATAGCGAATATTTATTCACTATTGTCACGCAAATGGGTGGGCTTAGGGCGCAGTGCTCACCCTTTTTTGAAGCCTATTGGAGCCTCAGGCTCCAAAAAAACCCTCATTGGAATCCATGCGTCTGGCGCCCTGCATGTAGATTACAGAGCCGGACGCATGGATAGGGGGGTGGCGCCCCTGCAACCCTAATGAGCGGGCCGCCACTGCACAGGTCACAGCTTCTTAGAATAACACTATTCTATATAGCGATAATTGTGCGCGGAGATAAAACACACATTTTTAAGAAATAAAGGCTAGCAACAGTTAAAGTATTTAGCTTTTGTCTTAATTTTCCACTGCAAAATAGTAGTGCACTTTCTGTGCCTTCAGCCTAATGCCCAGAAAGCAAGGATAACGTGCCACAAATTTGTGGAAGTGTTGAATTGTAAATCTTGTCAACTTGATGCACATTTGTACTGGCAAGTTGTACACTAGCAGAGCACTCAAAGCACAAGTTATAGTTGTCACTTTTCCAATTTGTAGAAAATGTGCGTGGCAAGTTTCTAGCAAGAGCAAAGTTGCAGTGGTGAGTCCACAGCAAGAGCTCTGCAAGTCACAGTGACCCCTGTGGTGGGATGACTATTGCACAACATAACTGAAACAGAACTTGCAGCAGACTTGCAGAATGTGTGCAAAGAAAGTTGATCTGGGGTCATGCAATGCAGATTTTATAACATTGCAATGTGCCGCTCAGATGACATGTTTGTATATATGTATGAATTTAATACAAACATTTACTTATCAATTCATATTATAACCTATACCATGAAGCCAATATGTATGCAATCATGATATTTTTTTTTATGTCCATGCCCTGAATGCATGTGTGTATATAAATGAAATTAACAGTTTTTACTTGTCTCTTCATAATTGTATGAATTTGGTTCAGATGGTGTCAAACGTGTGTGGCGGCAACCAGATGAAGAGTACGAAGACAAGTCTGTGTTGCCTACAATCAAGCATGGTGGTGGGAGTGTCATGGTCTGGGGCTGCATGAGTGCTGCCGGCACTGGGGAGCTACAGATCATTGAGGGAACCATGAATGCCAACATGTACTGTGATATACTGAAGCAGAGCATGATCCCCTCCCTTCAGAGACTGGGACGCAGGGCAGTATTCCAACATGATAACGACCCCAAACACACCTCCAAGACGGTGAATACGGCTTCATCCACGCTGTTAACGTGGATGGGGGAATCGATTGATTTTCTCTTGGCTCACGTATTAAATGAGAGAAATTGGAATCCATGTATGGCTACCTTAAGGAATTGCTGCCTCTTACTGCTACTTTTACCAGATTTTTAGTAAGATTTAATGAATTTCACTACTGTGCTGTTCATTGTTCTCCTTGCCGAAGTTGTATTTAAAGTGTTTCTAAAGTAAATTTCTTAAAATAAAGTAATAAACATGTTATACTTACCTGCTTTGGGCAATTTTATTGCACAGAGCAGCCCTGAATCTCCTCTTCTGAGGTCCCCCAATAGCACTCCCTGCACCTCCTCTTCCGTGTCTTCCAACATAACACGCCACTTGCTATGGGGGCAGATGTGTGGACTCGATCCTGAGCGGGGCTGTGTTTGTCCTTTGACACACACAGAGTATCTTGGCCCCACCCCCAGATCCCTCCTCACAGCATTTTGACAGCAGTAAGAGCCAATGGCCCCCACTTCTTTCTCTGCCCCTGAGAATGGAGGGAGAGAGGAAAGAAGAGAAGCAGCAACTGCTGCTTGATTATTCCTCCATAACAGTTATCAGGGAGGTAGCAAAGCCCTGCTCCTCTACTAAGATGGCCATCTCCATACAGAGACACAATCATGGTAAGTTCAACTACACTGAGACCATAGGCAATATGTGGGGAGGTGCAGTGGAGTGTGGCAGTCATTGCCAGATTTATACCTTGAGGGGCCTGGGGCACTTCAAGTTCGGGGGCCCCTCAACACAGGAATTAAATTACAGTATATGACAAATAAAAAAGGGAACTAAAATGAGCCATAAACCACATTTGTTCTAAGAGAAAAAAAAGTTAGGTTCCAAAGAAGACACTTGTCTGATTTTTTTCCTCAATGTTATTGACTGTAAGAATACACATTACAGAGGTAATTGGAACTGGCAAATCAAACATGACAGTTATGCATCACGCTACAATATTTACAAAAGTCCTTCTTCCTGCATTTTGCATCTGCAAAACTAACTCATCAAACTATATCATCTTGAGGATACTGCTCTCGTACGGCCAGTAGGCACAAAGCACTTTTCTTTCATGGGTCATCCTGGTTCTCAGGTAATTCTTTATCAGTGCCAATTGCCAAGTGACAGCTAAGAAACCCACCACTCACCCAGTAAAAAACTAATGGCACAGTATTAATGTATATAGAAATGCAAGCCTCCTACATGTATCCCTACCTTGCAAATGCCCCCCCCCCCCCTTCAGCAGTAGGAGCCCTGAAAATCTTTGGAGGTGTGGAGCAGCCAATCCCGGGAGAGCTGGAGAAGAAAGGAGGGATGTGAAGCTGGAATCATAACACTCTCTCTCATGCCATTCATGAGATAAATAAATCAGATGATCAGCGGTGGGGGATGTGGCAACACAAACTTATCTGAGTGAAGTTTTTTTTTAATCTTACTACAAAAAGACAAGAGGATTGCTCAGAACTGGATTAACTTTTTGTGGCAAGACTGGGCACAGATGACACTACATCCTCTACTGTACCAGGTAGAAGTCTTCATTAAAAAAAAAATAATTCAGGTTTACATTCACTTTAAGGATTTAGAGAATATCTATAAAGAAGAATAGGCCAAACTCCCTCCTGAGATGTGTGCAAACCTGGTAACCAACTACCATAAATGTCTTACCTCTGTGCTTGCCAACAAGGGTTTCTCCACCAAGTACTAAGTCATATTCTGATTGGGGATCAAACGCTTATTTTACTCACTGAACTGCAATTTATGACATTTGTATTGTGTGTTTTTTCAGGATTTTTGGTTGATATTCTGTTTCTATCATTTATAATGTACCTATGATAAAAATTATAGACCCTTCATTTCTTTGTAAGTGGGCAAACTTACAAAATCTGCATGGTAAAATAATTATTTTCCCCACTGTATATGACAAATAAAAAAGTGAGCTAAAATGAATGATAAACCACATTTGTTCTAAGAAAAAAAAAAATTAGGTTTGAAAGAAGACACTTGTCTGTAAGAATACACATTACACAGGTAATTGGAACTTGCAAATCAAACATCACAGTTATGCATCACACTACAATATTTATAAAAAGTCTTTCTTCCTGCACTTGCAAAATCTTTAACTAACTCATCAAACTGTATCATCTGGAGGACACTGCTCTCGACAGCCAGTAGGCACAGAGCACTTTTCTTTCATGGGTCATCCTGGTTCTCAGATAATACTTTATCAGTGCCAATTGCTGAATGACCTTTCTCCTGAACAACTAGTAACTATTATGCTCAAATATACTCTAAGAGCTACATTAACACCTTAAAAGGTATCAGAAAGCCCTTCATCATGTAATAAAACTGCCTGTTGAGAGTGAGACATGAACGGAGCATGGCAAAGACTGCAAACTGGATAATTTCCTCCACTAACTACTGAAGTTTCGAGGGAAATATATGCTCAATTTTTTTATAAGGGAAGTCTGGGGCCCCCTCTGGCAGGGGGGCACGGGGCAATTGCCCTTTTGCCCCTTTATAAATCTGGCACTGGAAGCAGCAGTAAACACTCAGAATCCAGTTGCAGAAACAAAACTGTATTGAAGTTAAAGTTCAACAAAGCACAGCTACCCAGAGGGAAGACAACCCAACCGGGAACACTCACAGAATGCTGCAGCAAAGAGAATAGCAGTGGGTCTCGGGTGCACCAACAGTGTCTGTCTTGAGGAGCTGTCCGTGCCCTGCCCAAAGGAGGAGGCTTCCAGGAAGGATGGCATGTCCCTGCTCTTTCCCTACTCATCTGGAACCTCTCCCTACCACTAATTACTGCCCCTGACAGACAGGTAACCTGTCCCTACAGGGTCATAATCAGACTGACCCAAGATAGCCCCCAGAGTCACATGGGGAGCAAGATAGCAACCAGAGTCACATGGGGTGCAAACATGAAATCGGATAGCTCCCAGTGACCCAGGTGTAGTGATATATTGTATAGTGGGTAGATAATTAATTAGTAGTTATTATAATGATGATGTAAGTTCTCTTCCGCAGCAACCCAATTCTTCCAGAGAGATGCACTTTATTGACTTCCAACACAGAACAAAGTCCAAAGTCCACAGATGACAAAAATCCAACAAAGTAAATATAACTTAGAGTCCCATTTTTCCTAGATCTACACCTTCATAGTCACACACAGACAAGACTGACTGCCAGCTTGAATAGTCCCCCCTGAAATACTAGTACACTAGGAGGGAGTTTCTGCTAGGTCAACCCAAAATACTCTTTGATCTTATTGTTACCCCCTCAAGTCTAATTACCATCAATAAATACTTCTTCTATGGTCCTTTAAACAATGTACCCTTTGAAATGTTCAATTAGGTTAACAGGCCATACCTCACACACCTAGGTAGACTTGCATAAGATTTACACATCAAAGGGTCTTCAGCTGTCCCCTTGATATGTTAAAATTCAGTTGGCTCAGACAAATCAACCATTGTCAATTGAATTCTGGCCTGGTCAATATTGTACTGTATGTGTACATACATATAATAATATAATGTCCCACATAAATCGGTGAACATATTACAACACCAGGAAGCCATAGAGGAACCATGTTCCTCTAGACTTCCTCTCCCTCTGCAATGCTGCTGCGGTTGAGCTCCACCTGCACTGGAGAAAGTAGACAGAACCTGCCCACAAATACACTAGTCCATTGCCCTCTGCCTGCCTTTTTTGGGCACAGTTTCCACAGTACCGATCCTTTTTAAGGGCATTTGGCACATATATACCTGTCAGGACCTGGGTCTGAACCTGCAACCTCTGTGGTGTCTGGCTGTGACTGTTTTTGTACCACCAGGGATGCTTGAGCTACCCATCCGATTCCTTGGACAACCTTACCTTGTGTCTTGTTTCTCTTGAACCTGGAACTCTTTGCTCCTCCCAAGAACTTTATGATTTAAGCCAAGCCATGTCTCTGAATGTCTTGTTTGCCAGATGATTGTATTCTCTCCAGCTGATATCTTACTCCTTGCATTCCTGCTGCTGTCCTTGTTTTTCCTACCATTCATTACCCTCTGATCCCATCCAGCTACTACTTGTTACTGATCTTTGGCATGTTTACTGACTACGCTTTGTTTGCTACCAGACTTTGGCTTGCTTAACTCCTGGTGGGCCAATCCTGAAGACCATGACTTGGTACTAACCTGCAGCAAAACCATCTCCACCATCAGGGTCTCTGGTGAATACTGGTTAGTACTTGGACCCCGCGCCTCAGATGAGCCCACCTCATCCATTAGGGGGATCTGCTAATACATTTCCAGTTGACTGCTTGTGAGCCTCTCCACTGCTACAGCCACTGGTCTCCGAGCCTGACCCTAGACTGAGACAAAGCAGATGTTTTCTTGGCATCATGACTAAGTGGTTATCACTCTTGCAGACTACAGGATAGAGTTTCTGTCAAGGAAATTATCTACATGGAAATAGTATGTGTTTGCAGGTGTTATACTATCCCATACTGTGCCTGGTACAAGGGCTTCCTACTGTGAGCCCATATGCGTCTGTGTTTAGAAGATTAGGCTGTAAGCTCCTCTGGGGTCAAGGGTGGATCTAATTGTTCTTTGTCAAGTACTACAGGAAAGGTATCACTACCATACAAGTATAATAAATACATTTTCTAGAGTCTAGATTATTGCGTGTGGGGCTGTTGGTTGGATTCCAGATGCAGGCATTAGAACCTACTTTTGTTGTGTGAGCCAGGATGATTTCATTGCCTTCTGTCCAGGCTTCCTTGTAGGCAGCTTTCCAACATTGTCATATGTCTGCTCCTTGCCCTTCACTCTGGCCTCTTGCAAGGTGCCAAGAATGTTCTGACACAGTGGGTACCTTTCAAGTGTACAGTAAGGGCACTATATAAATACCACACGTAATTATTATTAATGTTCTCATTATAAAATGTAGCAGTGTTTCCTTTATAAGTGGAACTTAATTAGATAGAATAATGTTGAGGCTTGTGCATTAGCATGTATGGTACTAAATCATCCCTATAATGGTTGCATCTAATTATAATTACTCTTTAAGCTGCTTTCTTGCTTAATCAACAGTTTTGAAAGAAATTGCAGATTTTAACCAAGATGTAGAAAGTGAAAAAATGCTCATTTGTCACATATTGCCAACATCTAATCAGCTGCAGTTAAGTATATCTGAATATATTATTTCAGACTTTGAAATTCTGTTTTGATGACACCAGTGTTTTCCAATCCCATCCGTGATTGCAACACTATGTGTTTTGTAGGTACCTTCACATGGGCACAGGTGAAGTCATTTATGCCCCAACATTGCAATTTAAAGTGATTGTAAACCTAAGACATGAAATATGAACAAAGCATATCCCTCTATAGTATGTGCTTCTCTCGATTAAGAGCGCTAAGACTCCTTTCACACGAGGGCGTTTTGCAGGCGCTATAGCGTTAAAAATAGCACCTGCAATCCGCCCTCAAACAGCTGCTCCATTGTCTCCAGTATGAAAGCCCAAGGGCTTTCACACTGGAGCGGTGCGCTGGCAGGACGTCAGGAAAAGTCCTGCCAGCAGCTTCTTTGGAGCGGTGAAGGGGCGGTGTGTTTACCGCTCCTGCACCGCTGCTCCCCATTGAAATCAATGGGGCAGTGCTGGGATACCGCTGGCAAAACACCGCTATTGTGGCGCATTGCGGGCAGTTTTAACCCTTTCTCGGCCGCTAGCGGGGGGGTAAAAGCGCCTCACTAGTGGCCGAAATGCCCCGCAAAATCTGATAGTAAAACGCAGCTAAAAATAGCGCTATGGGCGGCTCGTGTGAAAGGGGTCTTAAGTAAAAGTTCTGTCTGCTGAGTCACTTCTGACAAGTTTTCCTGACACAAAAAGAAAAATGGAGGGACCTCCAGCAGATTGACAGCCTCAGCTCTGTTCCCGTGGGCTGTGTGGAGGTGGGAGGGTGTGTCTCTTCCCTCCAATCAGCTCTCAGACCTCTCCTCACTGAGCTCTGGAGAGTGAAATTTCAGCTCTCCACCCCCTTTTTTTCTGAATTCTTAGACAAGTTTTCTAAATTCAGCACTTTGAATGGATGTAGAGAAGAGAAGGCTACAGATAGACAATTACAACATATGTAGGAGGGTTTGTTTTATCTCTGTGTATCACCTGAGGCCAGTCACTTCACTAGATATATATAGGTAATGCAGGCAGAAACCCATATTTTTCCGCATGCGCTCCCAGAATGCGTAGGTGTGAACGAGGCCTTAAATATACCAAGTATTTTGTTATATCTATTTGAAATGTACAAAAAATAACCCATTGATTCTTCCATAAATCTTGTGAGCTGATAACTACCTGCCTCTTCGTTCTTATCAGTTACCTTGTTCCCAGCTCTCTAAAGACTACAGAACCCCTTACCTTTATGCTATGGAGATGAAGAAAGAGCGGGACATTTTAGTCTTGTCCTAAGTGATTCTCCATAGGTACAGTATGGTGAGTAAGTGTTGTCACCCAGGGACAGGAGGTGTGCTAATCGACAAGATCATTAGACTTACAAAAAAACTTACAAAAAAAAAAGATCTTGAAAAAAAACTACAATATCTGTCTTCAATATTTTATATTCTGTATGAAAATCCACAAAACATTAACTGTTTATGGCACCTATTTTGGGGAGATGTTATGCCGTTTATGCAGGAAACCTCTATCTGAAAGATGGTAAAAGCTACTTGAGCTATACAATTTATTTTTATTTGTTACACAACAAATTTATTTAGATAAAAAGTAGAACATACAATAAGTATGAACAGTAATCATACAATGAAATATAGAGAACAGAGTAGTATAACAGGTTAATTCAGGTTGACCATGCATAAACCAGCAAAGGTGGATGTGATCTCCTCTTGTTTGACAAAGGATGTGAGTCTAGAACAAAGAAATACATGAGAACCAAATAAGGGAGTCACCCAAAACCTTGATATAAAAGCGATGGTCTGTGTAGACCTTTGGGCCACAAGGCCGATAACCTGAGCATGTTGTAGTGTTGGGAGAGTTGGAGCCACTTAAAAGCCTTTCAATGCTGGCTGCAAGGGTATGAATATTAGCCTGTGGTTCTCAGGATGAGGATAAGTCATTTAGAATAATTGGGAGACGAGACATTCCCATATGTAACGAAGGTCTCATTGAAGTTTGGGAGAAGGTAGAGTACAGTCAGGCATAAGATTGTGGTAAATGCACAGTCAACGTGTTTGGTGTAGCAGAAGAAAGTTGGGGGGAGAGAGAAGAAAAAAAAGGAGGGGTTAAGGACAAGAGGGTGTCGTGTTTTACTCCCCTCCCATGAGTTTTAGTGATTAAGTGCGCCCTCGTTGGGGGATGCGGGTAACCACTAGTGGGGGGTGGCCAGAATGATAGAAAATGTGAAACTGCGCTGTCAGCATATGTTATTCAATACACATCATGGTGATTGGTGCCATATACATCAATGTGTTTGTGCCATACAAAATCAAAATGCAACAAATTATATACAATATAATATGCACAAATCTATAAAGTGCTTATATGGAGAAAAGTGCAATGATGCTCCAAACTTGCAAAGTGTGAGGTGACTCCCCCTTCCGTGACCCCACTCACCAGAAACAATGGACCCTCAGCTTCGCAGTCTGGGGTCAAAAAGGCAGTGATTGTCAGGGCTGGGCTCAGCCCTTCCTTCTCTGAGCTGGCCGCTCAGCTGTCGGCTAATTGCCAGCTCCTATCTCTCCACAGTGACTCAGCTGTTGATGATCTGCTCGTCAGTCCTGGCTACTTAAAGCCATCCAGCTCACTTCATCTCTGCCTTCGCCTTTGGTCACATCTCAGAGACTTTCTCCTGCGTTTCTGTTGAAGACTTGCTCTGCTGACGTCCCTTCTGGCTCCTGATCCTGCTTGCTGTACTACTACGTTGATCTCTGGCTCTCTGACATTGGCTGACTACCCGATCTGGTTACTGAACTCTGGCTATGTATTGACTACGCTTACTCTGTTTACCTTTTTTTTATTATTAAACAAGTATGATTAACTGTACTTCTGTCACGGTCTGATTCATGGTTTCTGACAGTGATCTTTTGATCTGGGGATGTGTAGGATGGTTCCTCAAAAAAACTCTTCCAGGAGGGTACTTTATAACAGAAAGGATACGCCATACTCCATGATGAGGAGATGTGGAAATAAAGAAAAAGTTCATAGTGAAATACCACTAAAATAAGTTATCATGCGCATTAAAAGCTTCACTTATAGGACATCTAGCAAAAACAGGCATCGGTGAAAACATCCGAGTTCGCCACTGTATGGCGTGCATTTCTAAATAGCGGGGGGTGACCAGTATAGGGTGAAGGTCTGAAGGCCAGGAACATATTAGCTTGTGGTAAAAACGAATAGGAAGAGATCAGGATACAGGGTTTGACTGTCCAAGCTATACAATTTCTAGGTAGATATAAGTTTCCCTGTGGTATAACAAATTTGTGCAGTATGATAGATTCCTGAATCACAAAATACCTTAATAGGTGATCTACTGCTTGTGCTTGTTTTGTTCACCAAAAAAAAAAAAACGGGGTCTAAGTCAAAGATAACCTTAAATGAAAGTTTGGAGGATATGAATGACCAGTGTCCAATCAATAACATACTAGAACAATCGTTGCACGAAAAACTGTTGAAAAGCCAGGTTGGATATTTTCATTTAGCCAACTGGAAGTAATGCACGTGTGCCTCCCATTGAAAACAAAAGATATTTTCCATGGCCAGTAAATCTGTTGAAAGGTAAAGCCACAGGCAAGTGGTGGTTGAGAGTAGCGGAAATGGAAAGAATTTCCAGAAAAACTATTACGAGTATAGGAATAGGAACTCTCTTTTAACACATAAAAGGCTGTCGTAGATAAATACAGAAGAGGTTATACAGCCACTACAGGGTGTAGGGTTAGAAAAAAGAGGCACATTCTGGTTGCACTTTGCTTGCAGCCTCGAGTGGTGGATCAGTTACCTGGTTTTCTTTTCTGAACAGTATAGTTTTACTGTTTTTATGATAAAAAAAAAATATGTTTACTTTTAGTAGGCTCATATTATATAACTAGTACCCTTCTATTTAAGGAAGCCTATCCTGCTTCAAACTAATACACTGTGTTTTTACTTTCTCCATCAGTTCATACCCAACCATTATTAACTTTTGTATTACTTGACTCTCCCTCTTAGATTGTAAGCTCTAACGAGTAGGGCCCTCTGAGTCCTCCTGTACCAAATTGTACTGTAACTGTCTGCCTTCATTTTTTAAGTCACTGCGCAAACTGTTGGCACTATATAAATCCTGTATAATAATAATAATAATAATAATAATAATAGTACAAATATTGGTACATTATTTGAATCCAGGTAGACTTGAGCAGTGCCCACAAAACTACTGCTCATCATCCCATGACACAACAGTGCCTATCTTATACCTACTAGTTTCAGCAATGGTTGGTTTGCCATCAGCAATTATTCTAGACTGAAGAAAAAATGTAAACAGGCCATGACAGCGAAATAATATCGTGAAAGAGATGCTAGTTGTCACTTGTTTCCATTGTTTAAAAGAGAGGCCTGAAGCAAAATAAATAAAAAAAATAAATAAAACGAAGGGCTACATCACAAGGAGGCAGAGGAAGCAGGGTAGGATAGAGTTAATTAGAGACAGCAGGAGAGTGGATGATACTTACCAGAATTGGTCAATTTGTAGAGAGTAGGAGGGCTGCGGAGGGTTATAAAGGGTGGGATTTAGAGAGGCGACAAAGCAGTTGGAACCAACAAACGTGGAAGAAACTTCACACCCTCCCACCCTGCATTGGAATCCCTTTTAGTGTTGGTCATAATGTCTTTGGTGGTTGGGGTCTTTGGAGGTGTTCAGATTTTCTATAATAGTTCATAATAGGGACCTACTGTATCCAAGGTATGGAGTCCTCTGTTGTATCCCAATTAATGGTGGGTTAACAGGGAAGTTGTAACTAGGAGGTATTTGTGGAAAGGTAGGTTGTCCCCGAGCTGGTGTAGTGCGGCTGGGGATCTTAAAGTAGTCACTCAGATACAAACCTGATGTTGGTTTGTTTTGCCTCCTAAGATTGACAACCTTTATGTTATGGTTATTTGATTCTGATCATTATTATCGTTTCTGTTTTAACCACTTTCTGCCAAATCACGTACCTGTACGACATTTGGCTTCAAGTGGTTGTACCGGAGTGATGCTTGTAGCCGCAGGCATCACCCTCAGTACCGTTTCTATTTTTGCAATTCCAAAAAAATCTGTGTTTAACAGTCAAGGTATGCACTAGTGACAGATAACAGAATCACATAGCAAAAAAGGGTCACGCAGTCAAAGTTATAAAACAAGCCCATCTCTGCACATTAGGGGTGATCATGAAAGAACATTACGGTTTTGGAGATGATTATCCGTGTGCAGAGCTGGGGAGACAGACAGGCAACTACAGGGAAGATCCAAGACATAGAGTCATAGAAAGTAAAACAGTGTACTAAAATAATGTGAAATTAAATAAAATAGAACTTTTACAATATATATAGGGAGACATTGCATCCCGATGGCCCGCTTAGCCTGGAAATGGGACAATGAGGTGAGTGTGATGTAAGCAAGGGTACACAAAATTACCAGATATTATAGCCCATTACCGAGCCAAGGATACATGGAAGGGGGGGTTACCAGAGGAGAAGAGGGTTTGGGGATCAGGTGTCCCCAGAGTGCAAAAGAAGAGGGAGCAAGAGAAAGCCAGTACCATTTTTTAGATCAGACAGTCGGCTTTCTTGTAATAACAACCGATGCAGCTAAGCAGCCGCTCGGCTGTTATTTAATGCAGCAGGAGGGGACGTCCCCCCTCTCGCCACCTTCCATGGCTCGCCTGCCGCTTTCCGCGGGTTCTCCCGTCCCACCAGGAGACCAGAGCGACCAGCTGGCATGTCTGGTGGCTGGCCGGAGAACCAAACAAAGCTGCAATCGGTTTTGATCGGGTCTTGGATGTAGTAGCCCGGAAGAGATGCCATGACATTGCTTTCGGTTTACTGGAGTCTTAAAGGCACCAGTTTTAAAAAAATGACAGTATTCCAAACCACCGATCTTGGCGTTTTGAATGCTTTTAACTGCAAAGGAGGGATTTGGGGTCTTGCAGACCAAAGATCCCGCCATAATAATACCTGACAAGTGCCTATTGCTGTCACAAGGATGTTTACATTCCTTGTGACAGCCATAAAAGTGATAAAAAATTATTTTTTAAAGCGACAGTGTAAAAAAAAAAAAAAGTATAAATTAATAATTAAAAAAAAAAAAAGGTAAAATGCCCCCCACCCCCATGCTAGCACGCAAAAGGCGAATACGTGCATCGGTCCTGAACGCATGCAAACCGCAATCGTTTCACACATGTCAAATCATGGGCAGTAATTCTAGCACTAGACATCCTCTGTACATCTAAAGTGGTAACCTCGACAAACGACGCAAGTTTTACCATTTATAGGCGATGCTTTAAAAGCCTTTACAGGCTTTTAAAGCATCGCCTATGGATAGTAAAATTGACGTCCTTTGTCGCGAGCTTGCACAATTTTAAAGAGTGACGCGTTTGCTATCTATTTACTCGGTGTGACATCATCTTTTATATTTTACAAAAAAATTGTTTTATGTATTGTGTTTTTTTTTGCATTCAAATTTAAAAATGAATAGTTAAATTTTTTCCCCAAAAACTGTGTTTGAAAAAACGCTGCACGAAAACCGCGTGACATAAACAATTGCAAAACCCACCAATTTATTCTCTAGGGCCTCTGCTTTAAAAACTTATATAATGTTTAGGGGCTCTAACTAATTTTCTAGCAAAAAAAAAAAGATTTTCACATGTAAACAAAAAGTGCCAGAAAATGCTTGGTCTTCAACTGGTTAAGGAATGTTCATTTTTGGTTATTTGTAAAATAAATGGCCACTGCGGCCAAAATTTCTCCATATTGGTGTCTCTCTCATTATTTGGTTACAAGGGGGTAATTTGGGGGTAGGTAGTGGTACCTTTTGCTAAGGGGTTGTGAACATATGTGGTACCCTAGTCATGACAGAGCACTTTAATTGGTTGCTGAAACATATAGGCAGCAGAGGTTGTGAATCACAAACCAACAAGAAAGTCAAGACACCGCATGGTAGGTTCCATTAAAAAGATCAGCTTACTTTTAAATTATAAGATTTAATCTGTTTTGCAATGATTAATCACGGTACTTAACACATTCCTTAAATCTAAAAAGGAGATGAAAAATTTGTGTCCAAAGAAATACATTTTTAGGAATAACAGATGGAGGTTAAGCTTTTCTAAAGGTTTGGTACTTGTGTTACTTAGACAGCATTCATAAATATACCTGTCTTTTATGTAAAATACAGCACAAAGCTAGGTTAACAGTAAAAGAATGTGATCATATTAACAGCAAAAAAAGGCAACAGGAGCAAAGCCAATTAAAATTTAATAATAAATGAAGGGAAGAGGGGGGATGCTGGATACCACCAGGAAGTCCTGGCTGTAGATGGGTCAGAAGAAATCAAATCAATTTAATACAGATAAAGCTCCACTGGAAGTCAGTGGCCAACACAATAATTCTTTTTTTTTTCTTATAGAATTGTACCAAATAAAACAAACAATAAAATAAATATACACTGTTTGTGGCCATCGCCATAGGGGAATGTACAAACTTTAAAGCAAAACTGTAAACTTTTCCATTTCATTTTTCCCATCAACAAAACTTTTTTCTGGGCACCTTCTGATTCTGGATTGATTTTGTTAACCTTGCTCAACCCCTCTAATTCTGGTATAAGCCCTACAATCAGAAGCCCCCCCCCCCCCGCCCCCCCCCCTCTTCATGCTTCTGTACAGTGAGAGGGTCTCAATGCCCAATAAAGGTGCTCTCACATGACAGGGTGATAATGTGAGGGTAAAGCTTAGCTTCAGGGGCTGTTCTTAGTTCTGGAGAAGTAGTGTACATAGTAGCAAAGTGAAGATGTAGGGAGGTGCAGCGTGGTGTGGTGGCAGATAACACACGGAGCCCAGCTGCAATGACAGGAATATAATTTAACAGAAATCTGGCAAAAACAAACATGCCCGGGGGAAGGTAACCCAACCGAGAGCATTCACAAGATGCAAAGGCATAAACGTCAGTAGGGTGGTGGACCAGACAGCATCTGTCTCGAGAACCAGAATGCGGCCTGATCGGTCTGCACCCAAATGGGAAGGCTTCTAGGAAGGATGGAGTGTCCCTTCTCCTCCAGAACCTTTCCCTGCCGCTAAGCGCTGTCCCTGGCAACCGGGTGACCTGTCCCTACTCTAGCCACTCGCAAAGGGTCTTAAATAGACTCTGCCTGACCCAAGATAGCCACCAGATTCACATGGGGTGTCAGCATCCAATCAGATAGCTGCCTTCCTTTGACTGAGGAAACCAAAGAGGAACTAGGTTCCTCTCGACTTCCTCCTCCACCTGCATTGACGCTTTGGATGAGCGCTTCTTGCAGTGGAGAAAGTAGATTGCGCCTGCCTACAAAGCCAAAACGTTTTTTCTGGCTATCAAAGATAACAACAATTACCTAAACCTGCCGCAAAAATCAAAGCAGGCACCCCTAGGTTCCTGCACTTTACAGACTTCTAAAATCTTTCCATAAGTTGGAAACCCAACAGTACTAGTGGAAATCTTGATTCTGCCTAATAGTGTTTTCGCCTTTCTTACTGGACTATCACAGTAAAAGGCAGTCATACTAGGCAGTAGAAAATTGTGGGCCATCTCCTACTACTGATAGAACGTGTTGGATTTGGGGAACTTGAGAATTCTGAGGAAGGCCTTGGTGCTTGTATACAATGAGAGTTGTAAAAATAGCTAACAGACAGGGCAAGATTCTGTCAACTTTTGTGGCACCTCCCCCTTTCTACCCCAGTACACTGGCTGGCCTTGGTAACACACTAACATGATCAGACATTATAGATACATAAGGCACTCCAACGCACCAACGCTGGCAGCCAAGAAGCTTAAAAGTGACAAATGGTTAAATTCACAAATCTAACACACCAGGATGAGAATCAGTGACAGTTATTTTCAGCCCAGTCTAATGAGATTTGAAAAATAACAGTCACAATGGCTGCAAAAAGATGGTTATTCTTGCGTTAAAGCTGTGTGAATTAAAGCAGAACTAAAGGGTTAATACTCACCTTTCCAACAATCCATCTTCTCCTGTATGCTAGTTTTTGGCCCTCTAGATTGACTGGCACAGGATGACGTCAATCCTATGCATGGGCAGAAACTAGTCAGGAAATTGGCTGCTGTCAGCTGAGCTGTGCATGCACAGCTCAATTTACATTCCGGGGATCATTGTGAGCAGGCAGGTAGGTATAGTTTATTGCAGAAGAGACATTTTGCAAGAAAAAGCCAGCCTGCTTACACTATGTAACAGCAGAACTTTAGCTCCACTTTAAGAACATTTTGCCCATTCTGCAGTAGGGAACTGACTTGGAGGAAAGGGGAAACTGTTGCCCTCCTTTGCTAGTAGTATTGTCTAGACATGTGCAATCCGTTTCGTAACGAATCGAAATTCGGCCGGATTTTGCATCTTTTGGACATTCGAATGCATCTGATTGTCCGAATAAAAATATAACGAATTTCAACTAATACGAAAGAAATTTTAGCAAATATAACAAATAAATTCAACATGATTCGGTAATTCGTTAAAGAGCTAATGAAACAAAAGGTCAACTCAAAGGAAATCTTACAGTCCATCCAGCTGATTAATTTTGTGCTGGAGGTTGGATTACTGGCAAAGTGCATTCCTGAGAACTGAGTGAGAAGGATGTTGTATTGTATTTGAGCAGAGGAGAAGAGATATTGTCATCGTGTGTGTTAATAGATTCAATAAACAAACGACTTTCCAAACTACGAATCATTATCACGAATATATATACATACATAAATATCGAATTTCAACTACTACAAAAGAAATTATAGTGGATATACTGAAAGAATTCGACATGATTCAAGATTCAGTATAACGAATATCGACACTCTACGAATAATAACGAATTATCCGAAAACAAATTGATGTAACATAACGAATATAACAGAACGAAATTATGTATTTTACGAATGACAACGAACCGAAGCTAAACAAAATTTCCCGTTGTGCACAAGTCTAGTATTGTCAGAGGTATACAGACCAAGAGTTGGGGGAACTACAACCCCTACAAAACTATGGAATCACCACTCTTGGAAAATGTTAATTTAATTGTTAAATTGTGTAGAAAAAAAATTAATCACAGACATGCCTGAAAACTATTTTCATTTAACATCCCAACCTTCTGGCTTTAAGAAACACTTAAAAAAATAAAAAAGAAAGAAAACTGTAGTCAATTACAACTATTTTTGCAGACCAAGCAGAGGAAAAAATATGTAATCACTCAATTCTGAGGAAAATATTATGGAATCATGAAAAAAACAAAAAACACTACAGTACACCACTTTTACTTTGTTGCACTACCTCTGGCTTTTATAACAGCTTGAATTCTCTGAGGCATGGATTTAACTATTGACAAACAGTAATTCTTCATCAATCTGGGTCCAACTTTCTCTTATTGCAATTGCCAGATCAGCTTTGCAGGTTGGAGCCTTGCCATGGACCATTTTCTTTCATTTCCACCATAGATTTTCAATTGGATTGAGGTCCAGACTATTTTCAGGCCATGACATTAACATTGTGGGGGTCATTTACTATAACTCCAGGAAGTACTGGGCACTATGGCAAATAATAGAGCCCATTTTAGCCAAATGGAAACAAAACGGCGAATTTGCGCATGAAAATCAGCGATATAGCGGAGAACAAACGTTTGTAAATTCTAAATTGCCGCTAATTCGCGCTTCCGCGTATATACAAATGCCAATTCTTATCAAGTTGTTATATAGCACTGTACTGTAGCCATGATCCATGTATGTGAAAGAAACATTTTTTATCAGAGATGTGCTCTAGTTCCCGTGCATCTATTGATTTATATTGCAATTAGTATTCCTAGGTTTTTTTTCCTTCTTTTGCTAAGAAATGCAGTTCTGAATGATTATTACATAGTAATGTCTGCTATTCTGTAAAGTTACATGTATTAATCATTTAGGTTACCTATTTGTTGTATGTTGTTTTTTTTCATGTTTTTGATTTATTATTTATTAATTTAGTTGACTATAAAGCAGTAATTATTTATGTTCATTCTTTAATAATACTACACTATTATGCAGGTCTTGTACTTAGCACAATGGCTTAGTGGTCTGCTTGGATATCTCCACACCACTCATGGTATGAGTTCAAACAACAGCCAACCTACCATCCACCAGCTGTGTTTATTTTT
The DNA here is from genome assembly GCA_037952835.1 of Lithobates septentrionalis. Classification (NCBI taxonomy): domain Eukaryota; kingdom Metazoa; phylum Chordata; class Amphibia; order Anura; family Ranidae; genus Lithobates; species Lithobates septentrionalis. Next base: position 616,305 of record JBBDGP010002838.1, read on the forward strand.
TCAGTGCACAAGTGAATTAAAATAAACAAACAAAGAAATGTAAACTGCCCTTTAGCTAGTGTGTGGTGTTTGGAATGTCACATCATAATATAATTGAATACTTACATACCATTGCATGCATTTAAAGAGTTAATACAATAAAAACTTTCACATTAAACTGCATTGGTTACTTGGCAATCACCTATTTTCAGTAAATATATATACACGTATATTTGTGTTGCTTTGGCTAATTGGCTAACTGGCTCCTTTTCCCACCAATGCAATCTTTTAGGATTTTTCTGTGGGATTTGAACCCATGAGTCTTTCAATACCCAAATGTTTGAAGGTAGAGGTGCTAACTGCTAGCCTATTGGACTGAGCACAATTATACATACAAAATACTTTTACTAGTGTTTGATGTGTTATATACTATACAATAAAGTTTATCAAATGTAAACTGCTTGTTAGCTAGTGTGTGGTGTTTGGAGATTCACACCATAATATTAGTGAATACTTACATACCATTGCAAGCATTTGAAGAGTTAATACAATAATATCAACCACATTAAAGTGTATTGGCTACTTGGCATTCACTGTATGCTGCTTTGGCTAATTGGCTAACAGTAATTCTCCTTTTCTCCACCAATAGCAATCTTTTAGGATTCTTCTGTGGGATTTGAACCCATGAGTCTTTCAATACCTGAATGTTTGAAGGTAGAGGTGCTAACTGCTAGCCTATTGGGCAGAGCACAATTATATATACAAAATACTTTTACTTCTGTGGCCATCCGATAATGTCACCCGGAGAGTCCGCTCCATGGCTATGTAAGAGACACTACACAGCGGGTGACAACACAGCGGAGGAAGACCACCATGGAAGAAGAGCAGCTTTTTTTTATTAGCGGGTAACCAGCGGTGCGGAAGAACACAGCAGATGGCGGCGGCAGGAGAGACGGCTCTGGGAGAATACAGCTCAGGGAGAAGATGGAGGAGGGAGAGACAGCGTCTGGAGAAGACAGCTCAGAGCTATTCTACAATAAAGGACTTGTCAAAAACCGGCTATTCATTTTTTTACATTTCACTGCTTTTTTTGGTGAATGGGTAGGGGTAAAATGTACCCCATACCTATTCACATAGGGGGCAGGATCTGGTAGCCCCCTTGTTAAAGGGGGCTTCCAGATTCTGATAAACCCCCTGCCTGCAGACCGACAACCACCGACCAGTGTTGTCGGGAAGAGGCCCTTGTCCCCATCAACATGGGGAAAAGGTGCTTTGGGGCATGTGACCTGGTAAGGATCAAAAGGGGAGGGTGCTCACTCGTCCCCCCTATCCTGACCTCCAGGCTGCATGCTCAGGTAAGGGTCTGGTATGGATTTTGGGGGCCCCACATCAAATTTATTTTACATTTTGTTGTGGGGTTCCCCTTAAAGTCCATACCGAAGGGCCTGGTATGTACTGGGGGGACCCTACGACATTTTTTTCCTTGAATTTTGGAATTCCATACCATATTATTGAATAAGTACATACCATTGCATGCATTTGAAGAGTTAAAATATGGAATAAAGCAAGCTGATGTGCTTTGCCTAATTATGCTTCTGAGTACAATGCACACTTCTGGGAGGTGATGCTGTCAGTGGGATTTGAATTCATGGCTTGAACTTTTGGGGGCAGCAGGGTATACCGCTATGCTACAGAGCTGAGCACTTACCTACAGAGAAAATACATTTACTAATGTTTGATTCAATACAATAATGTTTTGCATTTCAGACATTAATATTATAGTAACAACCATGCTCATGCCAATATGGCATTGGCTAATAGGCATTTGCCTCTTTTCAGCATATGCTGCTGAGTACAATGCAAGCTTTCAGTAGGTGATACCATCTGTGTGATTTTCAGCCATTTGAGCACAATTATATTGAGAACATATGTTTACTAGTGTTTGATGGTGGGACTACTTTATATTCTAGGTATAAAATAGTACTCAGCACAGTGACTTAGGCACCTTTCACATTTGTGCGACCTGAAAGTTGCGAGATTTTAATGCGACTTTAAGCAATGCCTGTGTAATCTTGAGGTCTATGGACACAGGAGTCGCAGGGAAAGACACGCAACTTTTGCATGATTTTGCATCAGCAATTTTGCCGCAATTCCAGGGAATGCCTGTGTAAACTTGAGGTCTATGGACCTCAACTCGCATCAAAGTCAGACCAAAGTAGTACAGGGGCTACGTTGAAGTCAGTATTACTTGAAGTCGCACAGATATGAATGGTACACATTAAAAATCATGGGGTATGACTTGTCATACGACTCTGATGTCCAAAGTCGCACAAGTGTGACTCAGCCCGACTTTGTCAGCGATTTCAGAGACATCAGTGCACTTTCCTGCACAGATGTCTAGTGAAATCACATAGGTCCCAACTGTTCTCCTTTAAGAAGATGTCCTATGCCTACCTACTTTTGCTAATAGGTGTCCCTTATACCCATCTCAAAAAGTTGGGAGGTAAGAAATCGCCCCCTGAAGTCGCCCAAAGTAGTGCAGGAACTACTTTTGGGAATCGTTGTGGCGTCGCACCAATTCGGACAGTTCCATTGCCATCAATAGGCGCCGATTTGGCCTACAATTTGACATGTCAATTCAGACCTATGTGAACATGGGTGAAGTTGCATAGATATTAGAGCTGCACGGTTCTGGCCAAAATGAGAATCACAATTTTTTTAGAATTGCTTAAAATAAAAAGATCACGATTCTCGCGATCTTTCACATTATCCCACAAAAAATTGGGCTAACTTTTCTTTTCTTTTTTTTTTAATTCATTAAAGTACTTTTTTCCCCAAAAAAATTGCATTTGAAAGGCGCAAATACAGTGTGACATAAAATATTGTAACAACCACCATTTTATTCTCTAGGGTCTCTACTAAAAAATATATATATAATGTTGGGGGGTTTTGAGTAATTTTCTAGCAAAAAAAAAAAAGATTTTAACCTGAAACCAACAAATGTCAGAAAAATGTTTAGTGTTTAAGTGGTTAAACTTTCCTCACTTACACAGAATTCTATTTAATTGACAAATTGTTACAAGGTTTCTAGTTAAGTTCACTGATAAAGAATGTTCTAATTCTTGGCAGACTTCCTGGTTTTTCGGCTGTGGCTTCAGAAGAGCAGAGAGAGTTCTTTGCATAGCAAGAATCGTGAAACTCTTTTTTCAAGATCGTAAAGGGGAAAAAATCACGATGACGATTAATCGTGCAGCTTTAATAAATATGCATGGAAATCAAGGGGGACAACTTTTCATGTGACTCTGAGGTCCAAAGCTCCATGAAAAGTCACCCAAGTGTGAAAGTAACCTAATGCGATTAATTGATAACACCTTTGAATAAGGCCCCATTTGCACTTGTGCGACCTTAAAATTGCCCAGCTTTGACATGACTTGAAGCAATGTCTGTGTAATCTTGTGGTGTATGGACCTCAAATTGCATCAAAGTCAAACCAAGGTAGTGCAGGGACGAATTTGCTACACCTTCAGGATGCACAAGTGACAATAGGGCCAAATTCAAAGGTGTTATCCTTGAATCTCATTCACACTGCTGCGACCTGAAAGTCACACTATTTTGCTGCCACTTTGCCGCTGCAACTTGGCCCCAACTTCTGGGAATGCCGCTGTAATATTGTACCCAATATACCTCAAGTCACACCAAAGTAGTACAGGGACTACTTTGAAGTTGGTACGACTTAAAGTAGCACAGATATGAATGGTTGTCATTGAGAAGCATGGGGTATAACTTGTCATGCAACTCAGAGGTCCAAATTTGCTGGAAAATTCACCCAGCTGTGAAACAAGTCATATATATTTTAATAAAAGGCGCTCTCATTTATACTTGCATAGTCCTTACTGATTTACATCAGCAGAACAAATGCAGGAAGTGATGTGTGCACATGGGACGGAAGCAAATGTGTGGTGATGCCAAACAAATCAATGAACCCCACCCACACCAAATCTAACTATGACATCCACCCCCGCATTGATTAAGTACAAGTACATATCCTACACTTACCCGGCCAATGAGCAGCACCTCCTCTCTGCTAAAGAGACCTCACCATGTCCACCTAGATGGAGATCCTGACCAGCACAGGAACTTCTGGGTGCATACAATGACTGATTTCCAGGTCAGAAGGTGAAACCACACTTTTGATTGCAGCTGCGAATATTTGATCTCAACCATGATTAGTATTTTTTTATTTTCAGATATGCAAATCTGTATTTCTACATATATTTGAAGGTAAACTTAAGGAAGTTTGCTAAGAAATGGTGTCCCTGGGTTAGCAGCAGGTGAATTACAAAGGCAAAAGGCCCAGTTTGAGCCCTGGTTCACACTGACAGCAGGAGGAAAGCGTTCAGCTGAACTCACACAATTTCATTCCTGCATGTCAGTCCCGACTGTGGGGGCAACATCAGAGACATCAGTGCAGGTTTCTGCACCAATATCAATACAAATCGCACCAATTAGAACAGTGCAATTGCCACAGATTTGACATGTCAAATCACACCAATGTGAACCAGAGCTGACACATTCAAACACTGCCTATCCACCAGCTGAATTCATTACCTGCAATTCTCCACAGCTGTTAATGATAAAGGTGGAATCTTTATATAGAACTTGCAGTTGTGCAGAAGCCTAGGTTTACATTGGAGCGATTGGTCATGCGATTTGATAGATCAAATCGCATGACTATTGGCAATGGCACTGTTCCAATTGATGCAACATTTTTTTTGTGGCACCGCATCAATTTGCTAAAGTAGTTCCTGCACTACTTTTGCACTACTTTTGCCGATTTCAGGTGCGACTTCAATAGACATTTGTGTATGAAGCCACCTGAAATCACGCTGACCTTGCTACTTTGAAATCGTGCTACTTCAAGTGAAGTAGCGCAATTTCAAAGTAGCATGTGAACCAGGGCAAAGATTAGTTTTTTGGTGCACAAATACATATTGAAATAAAATATAAAAGAGATATTGCACTTTCCCAAAACCACCACCCACAAAAACTAAAGAAAGAAAAAGTAGAAGGAAAAAAAAAAAAAAAAAACCCACACACAACAAGAGCTCAATGATGTACTTTTATTTTACCAGCAGAAAAAAAATAAATTTACATTTACTAGCTTCAAAAAAAATTTGGAAAGGATATATGGTACTACATTTAGCAACGGAATTTTAAGGGCCCTGCTCATAGGAGCTTACAATCTAAAATTAGACAAAACCTTAGAGTGGACACAGCTTTAATTTCAGTGTATAGTGGGCAACACATCACATTATTATCTGCAAGATTATAGAAACATACTTAACAGTCATTCTTACAAAGCATTCCAACATAATATTGCAAAAGACTTATTCAAAACACCCACCACCAGCCCACAATCCACACATACATACATTGGTGACCATGTTCTGCTGGAAGCTGCATTTTGGTGTACACGATTAAACGAGATCAAAAATAGTAGGTCAGCAGATGCTTCCAAACGATGTTTGCATGATCAGACAGGAACAATACACACACAACATTGACAGCATGGCCACATAAACCCACTTTTGATTGAAAAAATGCACAAGAATTTCATCAAATCTCCCAATATCATTCCTTCTCCCTCACAACAAAAAACCTGACCTTCTCAGGCCAAACGAACCCCCCTACTGAAGGCCTTTATATAAGAGAGGTTGTATTATTAGTACACTGACACACCCAATAGAAGTACACGCCCACCAGTATCTTTCAATCTGTCTCTTCATGTATGTCTAAAGTGATTGCACCTAATGAGCAGGAACACATAATACTATTCACAACTGTGTTAGCCCTTGGCTATGTGCATCAAATCTCCAACTACAGGACAAAGATCAAAGTCCATTTGCATCCACATAAACAAAGCAACAGTTTTCTAAGCATATGTACCTGTGCAGTGTAAACCCTAAAATTTGAAATGTCCAAGTCCCTGGGCATGATTAGTGCTAATAAACATTAACATCAGTCCCTGGCTGCAATGAGCTTCCAATATAAAGTCCAAAATTAACTTTCTTACATTAGAACCTATTTCGACAGGAGACAAATAAGATGCAAGCATGTCTTTAGATTGTGGTGAGAAACCCACACAGGGAGAACATATAAACTTCAACACAAGCATTTGCATGTTGGGGAATTGAACCAACATCTCAGGAGCTGCTAGACAGAACTGCTACCCACTTAGCCACCAGGCAGCCCCACACATGTTCTCTGCATCTCTGTGGTGTGAACCAGCCCTAAGTCCATAGCCATGCTCAGTGTCACAAGCAATATACAGTATATTGGCGTAAGTATTGGGATGCCTGCCTTTAAACACACATGATCACACATGTAATGGCATCCCAGTATTAGTATTGGGTTCAAAACTCATTTGGCCCACCCTTTGCAGCTATAACAGCTTCAACTCTTCTTGTCCACAAGGTTTAGGAGTGTGTCTATGGGAATGTTTGACCATTCTTCCAAGTGCATTTGTGAGGTCAGGCACTGAAGTTGGACAAGAAGGCCTGACCTACAGTCTCCTCTCTAATTTATCCCCAAGGTGTTCTGTTGTGTTGAGGTCAGGACTCTGTGCAGGCCAGTCAAGTTCCTCCACCCCAAAATCACTCATCCATGTCTTTATGGATCTTGCTTTGTGCACTGGTCCAAATGATTTGGTGGAGGGGGATTATGGTGCGGGGTTGTTTTTCAGGGGTTGGGCTTGGCCTCTTAGTTTCAGATAAGGGAACTCTTAAGGCGTCAGCATACCAAGACATTTTGGACAATTTCATGCTCCCAACTTTGTGAGAACAGTTTGGGGAAAGCCCCTTCCTGTTCCAACATGACTGCACACCAGTACACAAAGCAAGGTCCATAAAGACATGGATGAGCAAGTTTGGGGTGGAGAAACTTGACTGGCCTGCACAGAGTCCTGGCCTCAACCTGATAGAACACCTTCTGGCTGAATTAGAGTAGAGACTGCAAGCCAGGCCTTCTCATCCAACATCAGCGCCTGGCCTGACAAATGCACTTCTGGAAGAATGATCAAACATTCCCATAGGCAGACTAAACCTTGTGGACAGCCTTCCCAGAAGCTGTTCTAGCTGCAAAGGGTGGGCCAAATCAAATTTTAACCCTACGGACTAAGACTGGGCTGCCATTAAAGTTCATGTGTGTGTAAAGGCAGGTGTCCCAATACTTTTGGCTATAGAGTGTATCTGGAAAAGACTTACAATGGTGGTGGAACCCTCCTACACATAACTACTACATTTAGACATAGTTATAGGACCTGGGAGATGAGACAACTTCTCTACATGTAGTAACATGGTTGGGATTTGAACCCAGACCCTCAGAGATACTAAGCAGAAGTTCTAACCTCTAAGCCACAGAGCTGCCACGTGTGAGACCCTCCTACACATAACTACACATAAATACGCATAAAAACACATAAATACTGCATTTCTATGGACATACAGGTGATGGAATTACATTACTCAAGAGTTATTCTTCTTGATTTATTCTGTGATATTTTGTGTTTTTTTGTGGGTGAGAGTAAAATATTACCCTTAAATTTTTGGGAATTACATTTTGATTTCTGATGTTGGTACACATATCAAATTTTTTGGGCTCAAATTATGAATATTTGGAAATAATAAAAGGCACAAAAAATTGTGATTCATTTTAAATTTTCATCAGCAATGGTATTGTTTGTGGATTGTAAAGACACCTGTGTGAGTTTAGGTTAAAGATTGTTGTGAGATGAAGAGTAACAAGTGAAAGTGACAGAGAAAAATATATTTTACCAAAACATCAAAACATTCCACATTGTAGCATTCTTAAAATCAAAATATTTTAAGTAGAAGCAACAATGTTGCAAAGGAAAATTTATTTCACAGAAAGATACATTTCATTTCAACATTAAAAGGTTTTTTTGTGAAAGTTAGAATTGTTCCATTAGAATCAATGACTGAAACTTCATTTGGACTAAATTAGAGCAGATTTTAACTCCCAAAAAATGCTCTCTAATTAGCTCTCATTTTCGTATTTACTATACCTCCAGGTAAAAAAGACACTTGAGTTAAAATGAGAGTTATTTTCAGGTCTGAGCATGCTCAGTTGTGTTGGCACCTAGTTGTCCAAAACGGGGAATTTTTCACTTTTCAGACTTTTAAAGATATTTCAGTGTAGAAATCACTTTTTCACACAGTTTAAAAGCAGATAATCTTTAAATAATATACCGCATATTTCAGTACCATTTAGGCAATTATATCATGCTCTAAACATTATTTCCATGTGCAATTCTCTAGGTTTTAGCAGAGTAAGGGTTTGGGCTCTATTTAGTTTCAGGGAGCTATAGTAAATTCGATTTTGGGAGTATTTTCTCACCAGCGCTATAGTGAATACCGTTTTAACGCGAATTAGCGCTATTAGCGCTAATTCGCGCTAAATTGCCGCGAATTAGCGCTAATTCGCGGCAATTTGCGCGAATTTGCGCCATAGCGCTATAGTAAATGACCCCCTATATGTCTTTCTTGAAGGAAAGTTTTCATGGCTTTTGTCCTATGGCAAGATGCATGATCATCCTGAAAAATGATGCCATCATTACCAAACATCCTTTTAATTGATGGAATAAGAAAAGTGTCCAAAATCTCAATATAAACTTGTGCCTTTATTGAAGATTTAATGATTGTCATCTCCCCCGTACCTTTACCTGACATGAAACACCACATCACCAATGATTGGGGAAGTTAGCATATTTTCTTCAGGCAGTCTTCTTCATACAATTCATTGGAATGCCACCAAACAAAGGTTCCAGCATCATCACCCTGCCCAATGCAGATGGGTCATTCATTACTGAATATCACTTTCATCCAGTCATCCTCAGTCCATGATTGCTTTAATCTGGCCCACTGGAACCTTGTTTTTTTCTCTTTAGGTGTTAATGATGGTTTTCGTTTGGCTTTTCTGTATGTAAATCCCATTTCCTTTAGGCAATGTATTACAGTTCGGTCACAGACATTGACTCCAGTTTTTGACCATTCGTCCCTCATTTGTTTTGTTGTGCATTTTCGGTTTTCAAGGAATATTGCTTTAAGTTTTCTATCTTCACACTTTGATGTCTTCCTTGGTCTACCAGTACGCTTTCCCTTAACAACCTTCCTATTTGATTTGTACTTGGTCCAGATTTTAGACACAGCCATGTGTGTTGGAGCCATGGTCCATGTCAATCAGGTTGGTGCAAAAGCTCACCAAGGTGTGCAAGCAGTGGCGGCCCGTCCATAGGGGGCGCCTGGGCGCCCCCCCCCCCCTCCAGGCAGAAAAAAAAAAAATTATTACTGCCCCTTTTAAAAAAAAAAAAGGAAAAAAAAAGGTCCTTAAGTGCACTGTGTTCGGACGCCGGACACAGTGCGACGCCGGACACAGTGCACTTATGGGAAGCGCCACGTCTATGCAATCATGAGATTGCAGACGTGGCGCTGCATTTGCGGGCGTTTAGCTCGCCTTGTGGTGTTTTCTGAAGCGCCGAGTAGCTTCCGCCCGGCCATAGTAATAGATGCTACAGGCGCCGGGCGGAAGCTACTCGGCACTTCAGATTTGATTGACATGTGCCCTGTGTCAGATGTCACTTCCTGCCTCTCTCTCTCATTGCGCCCGAGAGAGGAAACAGGAAGAATGCTGGTGCCAGTGTGAGGAGGAGGACACCACAGGAGACCCAAGGTAAGTACCGCTGTGTGGAGAATGGGGGGGACAGAGGCTGTATTGGGGGGGGGGGGAAAGGCAGCATTTTGGGGGGATAGAGGCTGTATTTGGGGGGGGGACACAGAGGCTGCATTAAGGGGGGGACAGAGGCTGCATTAAGGGGGGGGCAGAGGCTGCATTGGGGGGGACAGAGGCTGCATTGGGGGGGACAGAGGCTGCATTGGGGGGGGACAGAGGCTGCATTGGGGGGGCAGAGTCTGCATTGGGGGGGGACAGAGGCTGCATTGGGGGGAAAGAGGCTGCATTGGGGGAAAGAGGCTGCATTGGGGGGGACAGAGGCTGCATTGGGGGGGACAGAGGCTGCATTGGGGGGACAGAGGCTGCATTGGGGGGGACAGAGGCTGCCTTAAGGGGGGGACAGAGGCTGCATTGGGGGGGGGACAGAGGCTGCATTGGGGGGACAGAGGCTGCATTGGGGGGACAGAGGCTGCATTGGGGGGGGGACAGAGGCTGCATTGGGGGGGGACAGAGGCTGCATTGGGGGGGCAGAGGCTGCATTGGGGGGGACAGAGGCTGCATTGGGGGGGACAGAGGCTGCATTGGGGGGGGACAGAGGCTGCATTGGGGGGGGGACAGAGGCTGCATTGGGGGGGACAGAGACTGCATTGGGGGGACAGAGGCTGCATTGGGGGGGACAGAGGCTGCATTGGGGGGGGGGACAGAGGCTGCATTGGGGGGGCAGAGGCTGCATTGGGGGGGACAGAGGCTGCATTGGGGGGGACAGAGGCTGCATTGGGGGGGGACAGAGGCTGCATTGGGGGGGGGGGACAGAGGCTGCATTGGGGGGGACAGAGACTGCATTTTGGGGGGACAGAGGCTGCATTGGGGGGGGGCAGAGGCTGCATTTTGGGGGGGACAGAGGCTGCATTTGGGGGGGGCAGAGGCTGCATTTTGGGGGGGGACAGAGGCTGCATTTGGGGGGGAAACAGAGGCTGCATTTGGGGGGGGACAGAGGCTGTATTTGGGGGAACAGAGGCTGCATTGGGGGGCAGAGGCTGCATTGGGGGGCAGAGGCTGTATTTGGGGGGGGCAGAGGCTGCATTTTGGGGGGGCAGAGGCTGCATTTTGGGGGGGACAGAGGCTGCATTTGGGGGGGCAGAGGCTGTATTTGGCTGGGGCAGAGGCTGCATTTGGAGGGGGGACAGAGGCTTCATTTGGAGGGGGGACACAGGCATGCTGTATTTGGGGGGGGACAGAGGCTGCATTGGGGGGGACAGAGGCTGCATTGGGGGGGGACAGAGGCTGCATTGGGGGGGACAGAGGCTGCATTGGGGGGGACAGAGACTGCATTTTGGGGGGACAGAGGCTGCATTGGGGGGGCAGAGGCTGCATTTTGGGGGGGACAGAGGCTGCATTTGGGGGGGACAGAGGCTGCATTTTGGGGGGGACAGAGGCTGCATTTGGGGGGGACAGAGGCTGCATTTGGGGGGGCAGAGGCTGCATTTTGGGGGGGGACAGAGGCTGCATTTGGGGGGGAAACAGAGGCTGCATTTTGGGGGGGGACAGAGGCTGCATTTGGGGGGGGCAGAGGCTGCATTTGGGGGGGGGGGCAGAGGCTGTATTTGGCTGGGGCAGAGGCTGCATTTGGAAGGGGGACAGAGGCTTCATTTGGAGGGGGGACACAGGCATGCTGTATTTGGGGGGGGGGGGGAACAGAGGCTGCATTTGGGGGAACAGAGGCTGCATTTAATGGGACATAGGAATGCTGCATTTGGGGGGGGGGGGACAGAGGCTGCATTTGGGGGGGCAGAGGCTGCATTTGGGGGGGACAGAGGCTGCATTTGGGAGAACAGAGGCTGCATTTAATGGGACACAGGCATGCTGCATTTAATGGGACACAGGCATGCTGCATTTAATGGGACACAGGCATGCTGCATTGGGGGGGGGGAGACAGAGGCTGGATTTGGGGGGGACAGAGGCTGCATTTTGGGGGGGACAGAGGCTGCATTTGGGGGGGCAGAGGCTGCATTTTGGGGGGGGACAGAGGCTGCATTTGGGGGGGAAACAGAGGCTGCATTTGGGGGGGGACAGAGGCTGTATTTGGGGGAACAGAGGCTGCATTGGGGGGCAGAGGCTGCATTGGGGGGCAGAGGCTGTATTTGGGGGGGCCGAGGCTGTATTTTGGGGGGGCAGAGGCTGCATTTTGGGGGGGCAGAGGCTGCATTTTGGGGGGGACAGAGGCTGCATTTTGGGGGGGCAGAGGCTGCATTTTGGGGGGGACAGAGGCTGCATTTGGGGGGGGCAGAGGCTGCATTTGGGGGGGGGGGCAGAGGCTGTATTTGGCTGGGGCAGAGGCTGCATTTGGAGGGGGGACAGAGGCTTCATTTGGAGGGGGGACACAGGCATGCTGTATTTGGGGGGGGGAACAGAGGCTGCATTTGGGGGAACAGAGGCTGCATTTAATGGGACATAGGAATGCTGCATTTGGGGGGGGGGGACAGAGGCTGCATTTGGGGGGGCAGAGGCTGCATTTGGGGGGGACAGAGGCTGCATTTGGGAGAACAGAGGCTGCATTTAATGGGACACAGGCATGCTGCATTTAATGGGACACAGGCATGCTGCATTTAATGGGACACAGGCATGCTGCATTGGGGGGGGGGAGACAGAGGCTGCATTTGGGGGGGACAGAGGCTGCATTTGGGGGGGACAGAGACTTCATTGGGGGGGGGACACAGGCATGCTTCATTTGGGGGGGGCAGAGGCTGCATTTGGGGGGGGGGGACAAAGGCTGCATTTGGGGGGGACAGAGGCTGCATTTAATGGGACACAGGAATGCTGAATTTGGGGGGGGGGAACAGAGGCTGCATTTGGGGGAACAGAGGCTGCATTTAATGGGACATAGGAATGCTGCATTTGGGGGGGGGGACAGAGGCTGCATTTGGGGGGGCAGAGGCTGCATTTGGGGGGGACAGAGGCTGCATTTGGGAGAACAGAGGCTGCATTTAATGGGACACAGGCATGCTGCATTTAATGGGACACAGGCATGCTGCATTTAATGGGACACAGGCATGCTGCATTGGGGGGGGAGACAGAGGCTGGATTTGGGGGGGACAGAGGCTGCATTTTGGGGGGGACAGAGGCTGCATTTGGGGGGGCAGAGGCTGCATTTTGGGGGGGGACAGAGGCTGCATTTGGGGGGGAAACAGAGGCTGCATTTGGGGGGGGACAGAGGCTGTATTTGGGGGAACAGAGGCTGCATTGGGGGGCAGAGGCTGCATTGGGGGGCAGAGGCTGTATTTGGGGGGGCCGAGGCTGTATTTTGGGGGGGCAGAGGCTGCATTTTGGGGGGGCAGAGGCTGCATTTTGGGGGGGACAGAGGCTGCATTTTGGGGGGGCAGAGGCTGCATTTTGGGGGGGACAGAGGCTGCATTTGGGGGGGGCAGAGGCTGCATTTGGGGGGGGGGCAGAGGCTGTATTTGGCTGGGGCAGAGGCTGCATTTGGAGGGGGGACAGAGGCTTCATTTGGAGGGGGGACACAGGCATGCTGTATTTGGGGGGGGGAACAGAGGCTGCATTTGGGGGAACAGAGGCTGCATTTAATGGGACATAGGAATGCTGCATTTGGGGGGGGGGACAGAGGCTGCATTTGGGGGGGCAGAGGCTGCATTTGGGGGGGACAGAGGCTGCATTTGGGAGAACAGAGGCTGCATTTAATGGGACACAGGCATGCTGCATTTAATGGGACACAGGCATGCTGCATTTAATGGGACACAGGCATGCTGCATTGGGGGGGGGGGAGACAGAGGCTGCATTTGGGGGGGACAGAGGCTGCATTTGGGGGGGACAGAGACTTCATTTGGGGGGGGGGGACACAGGCATGCTTCATTTGGGGGGGGCAGAGGCTGCATTTGGGGGGGGGGACAAAGGCTGCATTTGGGGGGGACAGAGGCTGCATTTAATGGGACACAGGAATGCTGAATTTGGGGGGGGGGGGACAGAGGCTGCATTTGGGGGGGAACAGAGGCTGCATTTGGAGGGGACAGAGGCTGCATTTAATGGGACACAGGAATGCTGCATTTGGGGGGGGGGGCGACAGAGACTGCATTTGGGGGGGAACAGAGGCTGCATTTGGGAGAACAGAGGCTGCATTTAATGGGACACAGGCATGCTGCATTTAATGGGACATAGGCCCATTTGGGGTGGGGGGACAAGGGCTGCATTTGGGGGGGGGGGACAGAGGCTGCATTTGGGGGGGACAGAGGCTGCATTGGGGGGGCAGAGGCTTCATTGGGGGGGGACACAGGCATGCTGCATTTGGGGGGGGACAGAGGCTGCATTGGGGGGGGGGGGCAGAGGCTGCATTTGGGGGGGCAGAGGCTGCATTTAATGGGACACAGGAATGCTGCATTTGGGGGGGGGGCAGAGGCTGCATTTGGGGGAACAGAGGCTGCATTTAATGGGACACAGGAATGCTGCATTTGGGGGGGGACAGAGGCTGCATTTGGGGGGGAACAGAGGCTGCATTTGGGAGAACAGAGGCTGCATTTAATGGGACACAGGCATGCTGCATTTAATAGGAACAGAGGCTGCATTTAATGGGACACAGGCATGCTGCATTTAATGGGACACAGGCATGCTGCATTTGGGGGGGGGGGAGACAGAGGCTGCATTTGGGGGGGACAGAGGCTGCATTTGGGGGGGACAGAGGCTGCATTGGGGGGGCAGAGGCTTCATTGGGGGGGGGGACACAGGCATGCTGCATTTGGGGGGGGGACAGAGGCTGCATTGGGGGGGGCAGAGGCTGCATTTGGGGGGGCAGAGGCTGCATTTAATGGGACACAGGAATGCTGCATTTGGGGGGGGGCAGAGGCTGCATTTGGGGGAACAGAGGCTGCATTTAATGGGACACAGGAATGCTGCATTTGGGGGGGGACAGAGGCTGCATTTGGGGGGGAACAGAGGCTGCATTTGGGAGAACAGAGGCTGCATTTAATGGGACACAGGCATGCTGCATTTAATAGGAACAGAGGCTGCATTTAATGGGACACAGGCATGCTGCATTTAATGGGACACAGGCATGCTGCATTTGGGGGGGGGGGAGACAGAGGCTGCATTTGGGGGGGACAGAGGCTGCATTTGGGGGGGGGGGCAGAGGCTTCATTTGGGGGGGGCACAGGCATGCTTCGTTGGGGGGGCAGAGGCTGCATTTGGGGGGGGCAGAGGCTGCATTGGGGGGGACAGAGGCTGCATTTGGGGGGGGACAGAGGCTGCATTTAATGGGACACAGGAATGCTGCATTTGGGGGGGGGGACATTGGCTGCATTTGGGGGGGGGGACAGAGGCTGCATTTGGAGGGGACAGAGGCTGCATTTAATGGGACACAGGAATGCTGCATTTGGGGGGGACAGAGGCTGCATTTGGGGGGAACAGAGGCTGCATTTGGAGGGGACAGAGGCTGCATTTAATGGGACACAGGAATGCTGCTTTTAATGGGACATAGGCATGCTGCATTTGGGGGGGGGCAGAGGCTGCATTTGGGGGGGGGGGGCATAGGCTGCATGGGGGGGGCAGAGGCTTCATTTGGGGGGCGGACACAGGCATGCTGCATTGGGGGGACAGATGCTGCATTTGGGGGGGGGGGAGAGGCTGCATTTGGGGGAACAGAGGCTGCATTTAATGGGACACAGGAATGCTGCATTGGGGGGGGGGGACAGAGGCTGCATTTGGGGGGGACAGAGGCTGCATTTGGGAGAACAGAGGCTGCATTTAATGGGACACAGGCATGCTGCATTTAATGAGAACAGAGGCTGCATTTAATGGGACACAGGCATGCTGCATTTAATGGGACACAGGCATGCTGCATTTAATGGGACATAGGCATGCTGCATTTAATGGGACACAGGCATGCTGCATTTGGGGGGGGGGACTGAGGCTGCATTTAGGGGGGACAAAGGCTGCATTTGGGGGGGGGCAGAGGCTGCATTTGGGGGGGGGGCAGAGGCTACATTTGGGGGGGGGCAGAGGCTGCATTTGGGGGGGACAGAGGCTGCATTTGGGGGGGACAGAGGCTGCATTGGGGGGGGACAGAGGCTGCATTTGGGGGGGACAGGGGATGCATTTAGGGGGGGACAGAGGCTGCATTTTATGTGACAGAGGCTGCATTTTATGTGACAGAGGCTGCATTTGATGTGACGGAGGCTGCATGTGATGTGACACAGGCTGCATGTAAGGAGGGACTCCGCTGGGGGCACCTGATGTAAGGACGGACTGCTGGGGACGCCTGATGGCATCTGGTGGTAGGCGACGTGGCTAGTGACACACTCGGGGCTCCCACTGATTCTGCATTATGGTGAGTTGAATGATTTAATTTTATATTACAATGTAATAATAGAAATAATGCGCTTCAATCATCCTGACACCATAACAACCATGGTGCCGGGATGATTGAAGTGCTAACACCAGGTGTTTGGAGTATCTTCATCTGCTGATTGTTAAACTTTCTAGAATACACATATTTCTATTGTTGTGTAGGATCTGGGCCTGCTGTCCCTCTCTCCCTCTCCCTCCATCCCTCGTTCATCTCAGACGCTAACCACACCACCTTAGAGCCACGCCCACTATTTCGCTGAAACCACGCCCATTTTCGCCAAGTGGGAGGGGTCAAAAAGGAAGGGCGGGGTCTGGCGCCCCCCCCATCCTAAAACTTCACCAGCCGCCACTGTGTGCAAGCACTCTTTTTTTAACTGCAGACTAATTAGCAGATGTAATCTGATGCAGATGTTTGTTTTAGAACTGAAAAGTACATGGTGATTCCATAATATTTTCCTCAGAATTGCATGATTTCATATTTTTTTCCTCTGCTTGATCTGCAAAAACAGTTGCAATTGACTACAGTTTTTTATTTTATTTTTTTAAGTGTTTCTTAAAGCCAGAATGTTGGAATGTTAAATGAAAATATTTTTGTGACATGTCTGATTAGTTTTTTTCTTACACAATTAAACAATTTATTGAACGTTTTCCAAGAGTGGAGATTCCATACTTTTTGCCAGGGATTGTACAAGTACATCATATGCTATTCCATGAAGAACAATGCACAAACTGTTGCGGTACAATAATGATAAGGGCCAGATTGGAACAGGCAGGGCAGAATGTGGAATCTTTTAATTATACACTGCAATGTGCGTCAAACAGTCAGCGACATGTGTGGGTAGCTGTGTGCCTCCCCTGGCAGTCATGCTTGCCTAGCCCATGGTCTATGTGGAAAGATGGCCCTTCTGTCATTAACACTTCAAGGCAAAAACTCAACTCTAGTGCATTTGCAAAACCACATTCTGTACAGAATAAAGAGTGTTATATTTATAAATTATAAATGGAACTTATATCTCCATTGACAGGCATCACAAACTATGCTAAATCAATGAGAATATATGTTTAGAGTGTGACTTCTCATATCCAGATCGGAACCACTTGTTATTCAAATGTGGAGAAGATCAATAGGTTCTAGAATAAAAAGATGTATGAGTAGTAGTTTGAAGCAAGAGCAACTTATTCCATCATTTGAATAATGGAATTTTTAGATTTTTAGATTTAGTCCAGGGAATGAACAAAGAGATTAACCACTTCAGCTCCGGAAGATGTACCCCCCCTGACAATTGCGCGGTCATGCAACGCTGTACCCAAATATAATTTATATCCTATCCTTTTTATTTTTTGTGCTATAAAATGAATAAAACAAAAAACGATCATTTTGAGAAAAAAAAAAAAATTATATATATATGTATATATATTAATTATTTTTATTTTTTTTTAACTTTCTGCTATAAAACACATCCATGTGATTGGCAATGGCTCTCATGCACATCGCTAGATCAAGATTGGGCTCAGATAAGTACAAGGGGGGCTGAGAGGGGGAAGCTGCATAGAATGCATGAAGGTAAAAAAAATCTTCAGACTTTACAAAACACTTTAAAGTGGTTGTAAACCCACATGAAAAAAAAGAAAAAAAGACCTGCAAGACAAAGGCATAATGAGCTAGTATGCATAGCATACTAGCTCATTATGTAATGCTCACCTGAAATCGAAGCCCCCGCTGCAGTGCCCGTACACAGCACCGGCCAGCGACATTTCTCCCCGGAGTTACTTCCGGGTATTGCGGCTCCGACGCTGTGATTGGCCGGAGCCGCGTAGATGTCACTCCCACATGTGCGCGCGGGAGCCGCCGGTAACGGCCCACTCACGTGCCGTTTGCTTCAGTGTGTATGTGCCGATGACGTTGGCACGTGCAGGGGATATCTCCTAAATTGTGCAGGTTTAGGAGATATCCAGGGTAGCTACAGGTAAGCTTTTTTATAAGCTTACCAGTAGCAAAAAGTGAATTGTAAGGGTTTACAACCACTTTAACCCCCTTGGCACCAGCCGTACGCAAATATGCAGCACCTTAGGACCTGATCCTTAGTGCCGAGGGGCTGCATATTTGCGTGAATTGCTGCCAACACATCTGTGCCGGCACAGTTACTGTCTCCCCTAACTGAAAGCTACCATTCGCTCCTTGTGATCTGGAGTTTTCAGACCACGTGACCGCCGTGAAATCCAATCACCACGGTCACATGATCTTAAGCCATGCCCCGCCTCCTGGCATCATAAACCTCTTAAAGGGCCGGGAGGCGCCGGTGCTAAGAGATTAATATCACTTTACAGTTTTTTACTCTATCGAAATGTATTTAACAGGGATTGTTAATAATGGTAATGCTATATTTTTTAAAATTGAAATGAACAGAAAATGATGAATGTGTAAAATGTTGTATTTTTAATTGTGAAATTCATTAAAATTATTTTAAAAAAGAAGTACAAATTGTATCCAAAACAGCCACATATCACAAACTCTTTCTTTATTTCTTCTATTAAATTGCAGTGTGAATACAATACCACCTGTCAAACTGCCAAATAAGGGCCCATTCCATGGCATGGCAAGCCTAATCCAATCAAAATCCCATTTCTTTTAAATATTTTTCCAGAAATGAGGGAGAGAATTCTTGGACAGGTGTGGCTTTACACATTTCATTTCATTTCATTCAGGCCTGGTTCACACCTATGCAATTTTTAGCACGTTTTCAGTTTTGCAGAAACACACTACAGTCCATTTAACCACTAGCTGACCAGCCGCCGTCATTCTACGGCAGCAGGTCGGCTCTCTCCCACAAATCGCCATACGTCGGCCCTTTAATCAGCTAGAGCAGGCACGTGCACCCACTGCACGGCAGGGGAGCCGATGTGCGCGCCCAGCGGTCACGATTACCGCCGGCCACGCGCGATCGAGGGGACGTGAGACAGAACGGGCATTTGTGTGTGTAAACACACAAATCCCGGTTCTGTCAGGAGAGGAGAGACAGATCGTCTGTTCCTACTAGCTGGGAACAACGATCTGGCTTCTCCTCTAGTCAGTTCCATCCCCATACAGTAAGAAACACACTTAGGGAACACATTTAACCCCTTGATCTCCCCCTAGTGTTAATCCCTTCTGTACCAGTGACATTTTTGTTTTTTTGGTTCCATAGACTTTAATGGATGAAAAGCATATATTGAAAAATGCACTTGCAATATACAAACTGCAACCTGCATAGGTGTGAATCAGGCCTCTGTCACAGTGTAGAGCAGTGATTCTCAACCAGGGTTCCTCCAGAGGTTGCTGGGGGTTCCTTCAGCATTGGGCAATTTCTGCCTCTCAGATAAGTTCCCACTGACACCAGTGATCTTTTTAGCTATCTGTAAGGAAGTTATTCTTCCCAATGACCACATGTGTAAGGACCGTTCTTCCCACTGACCATCACACTATTGTATCATGAGTTGTAGATTTCTAATTTTCAGCAGGGGTTCCCCAAGACCGGAGAACTATTTCAAGGGTTCCTCTGTGTTGAAAAGTTTGAGAAAGGCTGGTGTAGAGTATGCACTCGTGAGGTAACCTGAAGAAGGGGCGTGTCCCCGAAACATGTAGTGTCTCCAGTCGGCGATGTGTGACTCTCTTTGCTCCCTTGGCATCGGCAGTTCCTAATTGGCTCCAGCAGCAGGGTTGGCCCATACTCTTCAGATCCCTTTGGCTGACTTCCGCCAGGCTGTGACATCACTTCTGGGCTTCGTACACAGTGCAAGCGGCCCCTGTATACTGGCCCCAACAGTTCCTGTGCCTTCAGTTTGGTTCCCCCTTCATCGGACCCCTGGCCTTACGGTCCTGGACGGGCCCCCCCCCCCCTCGTCAGCGGTGCTCCTGTGTTCTTTGTCCAACGGCTTTGTGCTGGGTTTCCCTAAGCCCCTGTGTCATCCATGTGGCTCCAGCCTCCAGATACTGTCAGTTTTTTAATCCAAGTCTCTGCATGACCATCAATTGACTGCTGTATGCCTTGGGGAACATTTTATTATCTTTTTAACAATAATAAAAAGTTTTTCCTTTGTCTCTGAGGGTCCTATTTATGTCTGCTGATCAGCGCTGTTCACCCCTTTGATTATAACTTATGAGAATACACCGTCCATCCACCACTGTCTGTCAGTCTTGCCTGTTCAGAACGATTTTTGTAACTGTCTGCAAATTTTAGTGTATTATATTAAATAACATACCCCTGTACTAAACTGTTGAGGATATCAGGATTCACTGAGTAATTCAGTGACCTTTTGAAATGCACTCACCCTGTGGCCTTGTACATTTATATGGTCATTGCACTACTCATTGAAGTCTAATATCCTTATAATTTACAGTCCAGTGAACTTTATCCTTGGTTTAAACAAAGACAGATACCGTAAAACAGATAGAACTGAGCCACCACAATGCAACCAGAGCCACCCCTGGTCTACCATGCGCAAGCCGTGGTGTCAGCCAGTACGATGGAAGGGGTGGGTACATCCTGTATATTGTGAGGGTATTGAACTAGCGCTACCCAGAGCTATGGCTGCTTGCTGGCATATGGATTTGGATCTCTGATCCGCCATCCTTATTTATTTACTTACTATAGTTGAACTGCATCTAAACCCCAGGACAAAAATTTAGCATATGGCAGCTTAGAAGTCCTTAACCCCTTCCCGCCAACCACACACATATGCGCGACCTCATGAAAGTGGGCTTTTTTTCCGTGGGGGCCACATATAGGCATATCTCCCTTTGTGCTGGGAGCGCGCCACACAGGAAAGTGGAGTTACCCTTTAAAGCAGCTGTTCATATATATTTACCTGCTCTGTACAACGGTATTGGATTCAGCAGCCCCTTATCTCCTCCTCTGGGGTCTCCCGGCAGTGCCCTCTGCTCCTCCTCTTCTGTGTGTGGCTCCATAGCAAGCTGTGTGCTATAGAGGAACATGTGCGGGCACGCTCCAGAGCCAGGCTGTGTGTGTCTATGCACAGCAAGGGCCAAAACGTTTTCCAACTTAATGCAGGGAATACATTAACCACTTCAGCTCCAGAAGATTTACCCTCTTTGATGAGCAGGCCATTTTTTGCGATACGGCAATTGCGCGGACATGTGACGCTCTACCCAAGTAAAATTCATGTCCTTTTTTTTCCCCACAAATAGAGCTTTCTTTTGCTGGTATTTGATCACCTCTGCGTTTTTTATTTTTTTGCGCTATAAACAAAAAAATGACTGACAATTAAAAAACAAAACAAAAAAAAAAACCCAAAAAAAACTATAAAACATATCCAATAAAAAAAAAATGTGAAAAAAATCAAATCTCTTCATCAATTTAGGCCAATATGTATTCTGCTTAGGGCTGGGAGATTTTCTTAAAAAAAAAAATCTTCGATTCTCTTAAAAAAAACTCGATTCACGATTCGAAATCAAGTTTTTTGGGTTTTTTTTGGAAACCGCGCCGGTTCCGAGGCGCTGCGGACATGAGCTTTTAGGCGAGGCCGCGGCTTCGGCCTAGTCCACGACGTCCGGCCTAGCGGACTAGGCCGAAGCCGCGGCCTCACCTAAAAACTCCTTGCCCGCAGCTCTTCAGGCCCGGCGCGGTGTCTTTCAGCCCAAATTTAGGGCTGAATTCAGACCTGAAAGGACCAAAAGACGCACAGTGCAGAACGCACCAGGCCTGCTGCGGAGATATGTGAACCCGCTCTATAGAGAGGTTGTCAAAATCTCCTGCTATTGGATTGGAATCCCACATCCAATTCGCAATGGTGTGAACCCAGCCTTATACAGCATTCAATGCTTAAAAAATATGCACCGTAACTGTACTAATGACTCTGGCAGGGAACTGGTTAACATCAGGGGCGATCAAAGGGTTAACTGTGTACCCTGGGAGTGCTTTCTTACTGTGTGGGGAGATGGTTGCACTGTGGGAAGGCAGAGATCCATGTTTCTGTTTAGCAGAAACACAAGATCTCTGCCTTACCTTGTCACAGACCATCGTTCTGCCTATCTCCCGAACGATCAGTGGGTGTGCGCCCCAGACCCAGAAGCAACTGCCCTGCTGTATATCTGCGTGAGGTGGTAGTACAGAGCTGGTCACAGTCTCCTGATATGCGAATTGGATGCGGGGAAACCCTCATCCAGTTTGCAATAGTGTGAACCCAGCCTGAGGGAAACAATGTTTTACCTTTAAAACCATATAAGTTTTCCTGAATGTGTGATACGAGTATCCCAGGAGCCTGCGGGCAAAAGAACAGGGGGAGGTGGAGTCTTGCCTTCTTGCCTAGGTGAAAAATTTAGAAGTGTCAAGCAGTGTGGGGTTGGTGAAGGGAGGAGTTAAAAAGAAAAGAAAGAAAAAAAAAAAGTTATGCGATTCTGTGACGGGGGGAGGGGGTTATTATTAACCCTTTAATGACTAAGCCTATTTCTGACATTTGGTGTTTACAAGTTAAAATCTGTTTTTTTTTTGCTAAAAAAATTACTTAGAACCCCCAAACATTATGTATGTTTTTTTAGCAGAAAATCTAGAGAATAAAATGGCAATTGTTGCAATATTTTATGTCACACGGTATTTGTGCAGCGTTCTTTTAAACGCAACTTTTTGGGGAAAAAGACACTTTCATGAATTTTAAAAAAAAGGAAACAGTAAAGTTAGCTCAATTTTTTGTATAATGTGAAAGATGATTTTATGCCAAGTAAATAGATACCAAACATGTCACGCTTTAAAATTGCGCTCGCTCGTGGAATGGCGACAAACTACGGTACCTAAAAATCTCCATAGGCGACATTTCAAAAAATAAAAAATAACGGTTACCAGTTTAGAGTTACAGAGGAGATCTAGTGCTAGAATTATTGCTCTGACGATCGCGGTGATATCTCACATGTGTGATTTGAACACCATTTAGATATGCGGGCGCGACTTTCGTATGCGTTTTCTTTGCTGCGCGAGCTTGCGAGGATGGGGGCACTTTAAAAACTTTTTTTTTTAATTTCATTTATTTTTAAAAATTTTTTTTTTTACATTTTTGATCACTTTTATTGCTGTCACAAGGAATGTAAACATCCCTTGTGACAGTAATAGGTGGTGGCAGGTACTCTTTATGGAGGGTTTGGGGGGTCTAAAAGACCCCAAATCCCTCCTTTGCACTTCAAAGTATTCAGATCGCCGGAAAGGGCGATTCTGAATACTGTATATTTTTTAAACACCGGCGCCATTGGCAGCCGAGTAAACAGGAAGTGACGTCGCTTCCATGTTTACAGAAAGAAGACTGGAATGAAACTGTTTCCAGCTTCATGCCAGTCTGTCTCTAGCCGCCGGAAGTGGCGGATCGAGGATCGGGTCTCCCGGTGGGACGGGAGGCCCGGTAAGAGCGGCGGAAGGCGGCGGGATGGGGGGTATGTCCCCTCCCGCACCTCCGGGATAATAACCGAGCAGCTTTTAGCCGCATCAGTTGTTATCCCTGGATAGCCGATCGCCCGCTCTAAAAAAGGGTGCCTGGATGATGTCTGCAGCTGCGGGCATCATCCCGGTATAACCCTCTAAAGCCGAGGCCGCATATATGCGTACGCTCGGAGGCAAGGGGTTATTATTATACAGGATTTATATAACGCCAACAGTTTGCGCAGCACTGTACAACGTCAGGGCAGACAGTACAGTTACAATACAATTCAATACATTTACTGTAAAGTCAGTAAGTATGGTGAAGGTCCACTTTAACAGACAAAAAGATGCCATAATGAAGAGAATTTTATTAAGGTTTACATACACTTTAAAAAAATGCCCATTTGGAACACTGGATGCTGGGATTTTCCTACCCTTTGAATTAGTCAGTTCTTGTTAAATAAAGAGCGCACCGACACAGCTGTATTCTGTAGACAAAGCTACGATCAGAAAAATTTCAAGGCAACAAGCAGAATGTGAACGGCTCCCACTGGGCTCCATCAAAAGCGAACACTGGGGTAAAGGACTCCGATAAGTAATACTTCCTATTCAGTATTATTATATGAAATTTTTTCTAAGATATAGAATTACAGTAAACTACACAGCATCTTGTAAGCATGTAATTATATCGGTCAGAATGGGAAATTCCAGAAATAACATAGTCTGCTGCCTATCCTCTTCATTTTCTGGTATGATCTGCAGAGACCATTACCTTCTCAACACCAGGGAAAGAATTACACCAAAGAGATTATTAACTATTGAACGTATGAGCTGTGAACAAACGGCACTCTCATGAAAAGGCAAATTGCACAGCCCATGAACCACCCAACGTACCAGACATAGACAACGGGTCAGCAGCCCAAGTGCTGGAGCAGCAGTACACACTACTCCAACAAACCACTAGGTCTGGCATGCTCTGGCAAGATGTCAATAGGAAAGCATCATCAAATATCGGGACTGTATACCAAATTCACTATTAAAAATTGTAGATATTTTTTTACCATTTACGTAAAATCCAAAAAACATGATGTATTTTGCCTCCTTTTTCTTCCAAGGGCCATAATCACATTCCACCGACCACCTACCTTGTTGCTTATTCTCCACATATTTTTAATACATAAATGTCTAATCATACAGTAATCAAGGAGACACATATCATCCAATATCATGCATGCAATCTGTTAAACCAACCATAAACACCATCGTAGTTGCACATCCCTCAGCAATCAAGATGGTGGCAAGATGTCAATAGGAAAGCATCATCAAATATCAGGACTGTATACCAAATTCACTATTAAAAATTGTAGTTATTTTTTTACCAAATACGTAAAATCCCAAAAAACACCATTGTAGTTGCACATCCCTCACCAATCATACAACAGCTTGGGTGTTTATTGTTTGTTTACCATATTGCCCGGATGATATTGCATGATAGGTTCTCCTTGAATACTGTATGGATAGACATTTATGGTTCATCATATTGTCTTTATGGTACTGGATGACAGTAAAAAAAAACAAAAACAATAAATGTCTATTAATTATTAGTAATCAAGAAAAACCTGTCATTCAATATCATAAAGGCAATATGTTGAACCATAAATGTCTATTCATACAGTAATCAAGGAGAACCTATCATGCGATATCATAAGGGCAATATGTTTAAGCAACAATGAATACCACTTTTGTTGCACATCCCCAACAAATCTGGCAACAGCTTTGGTGTTTATTGTTGGTCTAACATACTGTATGTCCCAAGTGTCCATGGGATATTATATGAGGTACAACACAAACAATGATATAATTAAATAAATTGTATTATTTATTAAGGTAGTTCTATATATAAGGACATGCCTCTATGAAAGGAACTAGCTGATCTACTCTAATTTCAATTGGAATTCCAAAGCTTATACACAAAGATGTTAAAATTCTACAGCATAACAATGAAATGCCCAGATCAAGTGCATCCCAATACTTAACGCGTTTCGTGAACATACTTCACGTCATCTGGAGTAGATGCTACTGACATGGTATCTGCAGACCAAAAAAAAGAAATAAAATTTGGAAATATTAATGTAGAATTAAACATCCATTGATGAAGAGAAAAAAAACTGCTACTTTAACTACTGTGGTTGAGTCCAGAAACCACTACTTACAGATCAGCTTAAAGTTAATAAAACGTATTATTCAGGCACTTCCAAATTGCAACAAGCCAATGGGTGTCTGTCTCAGGATATGGGGAAGGGGCAGATGACAACACACACAAGGCAACCAAAGAAAGCTAGCAGGTCGCACACGGATGGAGAGTTCAAAATGTTAATATTAACTTTAAAGCAGAACTTCACTCCAAAGGGAAGTTCTGCTTTTCTGCCTCCCTTCCCCCCTCCTCTTCAACTTTTAGACAATTTTTTTCTCTCTTGGGTAGCAGGTACCCGGTTTTGACAGGCACCTGTTCCCAATTCTGCCCCGATTGCCTAGGCAATCTGAGTAAAAGCAGCTCCCCCCTCCCGGCAGCCTCTTGGGACACATCACAGGCCCCAGAAGGCCATCACGGACCATTCACTGCACGCAGTGTGGCTCGCGCATGCGCAGTGGTGAGACAGCTGTGAAGCTGCAAGGATTCACAGACAGCTTCCCACAGTTTGCATGGTGGTGCTGGGGACCCGAAGACTGGCAAATAACTGACCAGGTGAGGACAGCACTGGATCCCTGGACAGGCAAGTGTTCTTTTATTTAAAGTCAGCAGCTACAGCAAATTTTTTTTGAGGGGGGGGCTGAAGAACCTCTTTAAGCTGATCTGTAACTAGTGGTTTCTGGACTCAACCTGTAGCATTTTTTTCTCCCCTCATCAAGGAGTGTGTTATTTTATATCAGTATTTCCAAATTTGATTCCTTTATTTTTTTGGTCTGCAGATACCATGTCAGTTGCATCTACTCCTGATGAAGTGAATTATGTTCAAAAGAAGCCCAGAGTAAATAAAAGAAGAGAATAGAACGAAGGGCTTATGTGACTGGGTAAACAGGGAACAGGAGCAGGGGTTGTTAGAAAGCCCCTGATTGGTGGGAAAAGAAGGAAGAGGAGGAGTCAGCAGGGAGTTAGGAGAACCAAGGTCCCTCCCAAGCGTCAGTGTTAGCCGGAGGGAAGAGCTTCCCCATTCACCCTCCCTGTTATAGTAGGTATTGGGGTTATCTCTCGTAACCAATTTTCTTTCACAGAGCGGTTGGATTGTTGGAAGTCGTGGCAGTTGGTGTGAGTTGGTCTTTGCAGGTGAAGGAGAAACCTCAGATAAGGAAGATATCTTCATTATCATTGGTATGGGCCCACTGGTGGTATTTCAGCTAATGTTGATTCAGCTGGAATTTGGTTAAAAGGTGCACTGCGGTCAGTGGTTTGGTTATCTCTGTGCTAGTATGTCAGCTGGAGGCCTATTTCAGTTAAAGGTACCGCAGTGCATTGTTATGATCGTATGGCAATTCTGGGGGAGTTCCTGCAAAGACCAACGCGACTATTTGACTGACAGGTGGTGGTGTAACAGATGTGTTTTTATACAGTTATGTTTAATTTGATGTGAGTTGTTAATAAAGGGGCTGCTACGGCCAATATTTTACTCCAAAATGGTGTGGTCTCCATTAATGGAAAAATGGTAAGGATAATGGAGTTGGGGTTGGCCGGGTAGAGCAGGTGGGTGTATGGATCATCTGTTATACAATAGTCATGAAACATGACAAGTATTGGGATACGCTTGATCTGGACATTTGACTGTTTATGCTGTAGAATTTTAACATCAATCTTGGTGCATAAGCTAGGGAATTCCAAATAAAATTATAGGAGATCAGCTAGTTCATTTTTGTAGAGTCATGTCCCGTATATAATGGTCTTATTAAATCATAAACATTTTTATTTAATCAAATCATTGTTTGTGACGTACACTAAATCCCATGGGCACTTGGAATGTCCATGGGATTTAGTGTACAACACAAACAATGATATGATTAAATAAAAATGTTTATTTAAAAAGACTATTATATACAGGACATGCCGCTACAAAATGAACTAGCTGATCTCCTATAATTTTAATTGGAATTCCCTAGCTTATGCACCAAGATTGATGTTAAAATTCTACAGAATAAACAAGCAAATGCCCAGATCAAGAGTACCCCTGAATCATTATATATTATAGATATAACTTTTCAATGCTTTGTACCATTGCTGACAGCTGAATTGTAAACAAAACAGTTGCGGTAGGTATCGGTAATTGGTATCGGTAAGTACAAAAAAAACGCTGCACGGTTGTGCACAATTTTAAAGCATGACGTGTTTGGTATCTATGTACGTGGCATAAGATCATCTTTTATACTTTACAAAACATTTGGGCAATATAGTGTGTTTTAGTGAATTAATATTCAAAAAAGTTTTTTTTTTCCAAAAAAATTGCGTTTGAAAAAAAATCGCTGCACAAAAATTGTGTGAAAAAAAATGTGCAAATACCACCAAAAGATAGCTCTATTTGTGGGGAAAAAAAGGACGCAAATTTTGTTTGGGTACAGCATTGCATGATTGCGCAATTACCAGTTAAAGCAGCACAAATTGTAAAAGGTGCTCCATTCAGGAAGGGGGTAAGACCTTTCCGGGGCTGAAGTGGTCAAGGACTGAGGTTGGGAACCATTACTTATGAGAATCATGGTCTTATTAAACAAAGTCATCAACAATTAGTTGAGGTACAGTGATTAAAGAGGAGTTCCAGGCTACCCCCAAAAAAATTTAAGTCAGCAGCTACAAATACTATAGCTGCTGACATTTAATATAAGGACACTTACCTGTCCAGGGATCCAGCGATGTCCCCGCTTGAGCGGATTCTTCAAAAGGGTTTGGGTGCAGGCACGGCATCTTAAGTAAGGGAAACCGGCAAACCCTTGCGACTCCACAGCTGGTCTCCTACTGCACATGCGCTTTGTATAATATGTCCCAGAGGGCTGTTGGGGTAGGGGGGCCGAACTTCCGGCTCAGATCCCAGCAGTGCATCTGATCGAAAGTGGGAGCATGTACCTGTCAAAACCAGGTACCCACCCCACCCCCCCCCCCAAAAAAAGTACCAAATGTAGCAGTGGAGGGGGGTGAAGATGCAAACAAGCAAAAATTTCTCATTTGGGTGAAGTTCTGCTTTAAACATGAAAGTAACCCAGCAAATTTTTTTAACCCCTTGACGCTGACCTGACACGAATATGCAGCCCCACTGGACTGGGCTTTTTTCTGTGGGGCCGCATATTTGCGTATCTTCCTTTGTGTTGGAGAGAGATACATCATGTGTATAAAAAAAAAAAATTTTTTTAAAACAAATACCTAGATCAAGGTTTGATCTAGGTCAGTACCAGGGTTAGTTTTTGGGTCAAGGTCAGGTCAAATGTCAAGGTCAAAGGTCACGGTCAGTATTCTTTTTGGACAGGATTTTTTTTTTAATTATTATCAGTGTCAGTGTCAGGTTGTTTTAGGTAGAATCTAAAAATTGCGCACTATTGTTTCTGGGCTGTACTACGGGTATAAACAACAACTAACATGTGTTATCACTGACATCCTCAGGAGCAGGAGAATTATTTTGGGTTGATCTTTGGTGGAAGGTTATGGTAGTAGCAAGAAATATACAGCTACATTTTAAAAAAGTTATGTTTTTTTGTTTTTTGTTTTTTTACTATTTTGGGCCAGCTTTCCTTTGATAAAAAAAAATAAAAAAGAAAAAAAATCAGGAGATATCTATTACCATTTACCACCAAATGAAAGCCCAATTTGTCCTGAAAAGAAAAACAAGGTTTAATCCACCTGGATGCACAAAGTAGTTGTGATGATATGTACGATTTTACTAACACATGTCAAAGTTAAGATTTGTTTTACCCTTAAAGCGGAGCTCCAGTAGTCTTTGTGTTCATTAAAAGTGCTCGCCCGAACTATCGTTTCTCTCCCTCTCCTCTCCCCGGAGCCGGCATTTCAACTGTGGGCACCCAGCTGTGATAGGTTGCGCCTTCACAGCTGGGTGCGCACTGTGCATGCGTGAGTCGCGCTGCGGCTGCTGAATGGTCCGGCAAACTAGAAGACTGCAGGGAGGGAGGGGGAGAGGAGAAGTGGGAGCAGGTACCTGTCAGAACCATGTACCCGCCCCTCCCCCCCAAAAAAAAGGACATGCCAAATGTGGCAGGGGAGGGGGGGGAGAGTGCTTAAAGTGGAACTAACCCTTTGGGACGGAGCTCCGCTTTAAGTGTGAAGGGGTTAAACTGTTACCAGCTATGTAACTGCAAAGAGAAATGAATGGGGCTTTCAATTGTATTCAAACCTTCCCTTTCATGGGCTGAACGGAGACAGAACATTGATTGCTTTTGACTGGCTTTAAATTGTGCAATTATTATTGCTATTGATTTTAAAGATGGGGGAAATTATGGTAAATTTGATCTGTATTAAAAGCTAATGTGGGTGTTTGTACAATCTTAACACAGTCAATTTAAGTCCTGCTTATCTTAGAAATCTAAGGTTTCCAAAGGTGGGCAGAATGTGCTATGTTGCAGGCCCAAGTGTGGGCAAACTGGATTATATAATGTTAAAATGTACTTGAGGATTAAAGGATAAAACTAAAGCAATACGACTGTAAAAGGAAAATAACAAATTTCACGAATAATAGAGAATGATCTTAACATGGGAGACAGCTAATAAGGAAGGGATATCTAGTTGAAACAAGGGGAATAACAGTTTATTCTTTTAAATGATACCCTACAAAGCTGTAAAGCCTCTATAGCATTCAACTGAAAATATGAACTATACGATCATTTAGAGAAGTGCGATATCTTAAATTAGCCAATAACAATTCTAATGACCCAGAACCCCTGGTCAAAGGTATATGTTATGCTTCCAATAACTCTTCCCCTCACAAGATGAGGCCTTCCATAAATTGTCCATTTCTCCCTCCATTCCCCCCCATTATTGCAGATTTCTGCTTCTCTTTCTCGCAGGCGTTATTGATCCCAGCTGCTTCACTCTCTGCGGCTACAACTCCTGCAATAAAAAGCTAGTGGCAAGGTTCTAATGATTGAATTGATTGATTATGCCTGAACTGCAGGAACAGAGCCTGGTTTTTAGAGATTGATTGATTAGGCCTGTCACAAAGCTTGTTTTAGCTGCTGCTTACTTTTTCCGGTATATATTTTGCTCAAGCTAGCTTTCTAGAGGATTCTTTGGTATTGAACGTCACCTGATGTGCATCTCGTTACATGGCCTGGTTATTCAATTTATTGTTGTTGGTCTTGGCTTTAAATGAAACAGTGTGGTCTATGGTTTGTATCACTCAGTGTCTATATCCTTCCCAGTGGATACACGTTCTTTCTATTCCCCTCCCTTTCTCCTTTCCTTATTCCCAGTTTGTTGTGTGGCCATCACATTCCCCAAATATGTGGGCATACAGTCATTTTCTATATGCAGGTCCTACATTTTGCACCAGCCTTACTGATAATCTTTCAAATTCCACTTTATCTTTTTAGATATCATGTTTTGACATATGCAGTGCATTCACAAACGCTACTGCTGGCAAAAGGCTTGGTCATGTTTCTGGCAGTTTTAACGTTTTCAATCACAGCAATACTTCAGTTTCAATCATTTCCCAGTTTCAAGTGACCAAATTATCTAAATTGGCATGACAGAAAGTATTCAGACCCCCTTAAATTTTCCACTCTTTGTTATATTGCAGCCATTTGCTAAAATCATTAAAGTTCATTTTTTTTTCCTCATTAATGTACACACAGCACCCCATATTGACAGAAAAACACAGAATTGTTGACATTTTTGCAGATTTATTAAAAAAGAAAAACTGAAATATCACATGGTCCTAAGTATTCAGACTCTTTGCTGTGACACTTATATATTTAACTCAGGTGCTGTCCATTTCTTCTGATCATCCTTGAGATGGTTCTACACCTTCATTTGAGTCCAGCTGTGTTTGATTATACTGATTGGACTTGATTAGGAAAGCCACACACCTGTCTATATAAGACCTTACAGCTCACAGTGCATGTCAGAGCAAATGAGAATCATGAGGTCAAAGGAACTGCCTGAAGAGCTCAGAGACAGATGTGTGGCAAGGCACAGATCTGGCCAAGGTTACAAAAAAATTTCTGCTGCACTTAAGGTTCCTAAGAGCACAGTGGCCTCCATAATCCTTAAATGGAAGACGTTTGGGACGACCAGAACCCTTCTTAGAGCTGGCCATCCAGCCAAACTGAGCTATCGGGGGAGAAGAGCCTTGGTGAGAGAGGTAAAGAAGACCCCAAAGATCACTGTGGCTAAGCTCCAGAGATGCAGTCGGGAGATGGGAGAAAGTTGTAGAAAGTCAACCATCACTGCAGCCCTCCACCAGTCGGGGCTTTATGGCAGAGTGGCCCGATGGAAGCCTCTCCTCAGTGCAAGACACATGAAAGCCCGCATGGAGTTTGCTAAAAAACACCTGAAGGACTCCAAGATGGTGAGAAATAAGATTCTTTGGTCTGATGAGACCAAGATAGAACTTTTTGGCCTTAATTCTAAGCGGTATGTGTGGAGAAAACCAAGCACTGCTCATCACCTGTCCAATACAGTTCCAACAGTAAAGCATGGTGGAGGCAGCATCATGCTGTGGGGGTGTTTTTCAGCTGCAGGGACAGAACGACTGGTTGCAATCGAGGGAAAGATGAATGCGGCCAAGTACAGGGATATCCTGGATGAAAACCTTCTCCAGAGTGCTCAGGACCTCAGACTGGGCGAAGGCTTACCTTCCAACAAGACAGTGACCCTAAGCACACAGCTAAAATAACAAAGGAGTGTCTTCACAACAACTCCCTGACTTTTCTTGAATGGCCCAGCCAGAGCCCTGACTTAAACCCAATTGAGTATCTCTGGAGAGACCTAAAAATGGCTGTCCACCAACATTTACCATCCAACCTGACAGAACTGGAGAGGATCTGCAAGGAGGAATGGCAGAGGATCCCCAAATATAGGTGTGAAAAACTTGTTGCATCTTTCCCAAAAAGACTCATGGCTGTATTAGATCAAAAGGGTGCTTCTACTAAATACTGAGCAAAGGGTCTGAATACTTAGGACCATGTGATATTTCAGTTTTTCTTTTTTAATAAATCTGCAAAAATGTCAACAATTCTGTGTTTTCCTGTCAATATGGGGTGCTGTGTGTACATTAATGAGGAAAAAAATGAACTTAAATGATTTTAGGAAATGGCTGCAATATAACAAAGAGTGAAAAATGTAAGGGGGTCTGAATACTTTCCGTCCCCACTGTGTAAATATATATTTATATATATTTATTGTAAAAACGTATTAGTGAAGGTTGCCTTCATTAAGCTGATCACTTTTACTTGTAAATAGATTATAGTTTCATTAAAAAAAAAAAAATCACCATTTTGTTTGAAAAAAATATTTAATTTATTCTCAACTAAAATTAAAAAAAGTGTAGATCATGCATAGCTTATGACATACACTTTATGCAACGATTAAATCATGTAAGTACATTATGTTGGCTCCAGTTCTGGGTTGTACACATTTCGTGTTTCCTTGAGGCGTGTCCTGGTATCTTGGCAAGTCCTGCGGTGCTCTATAAAAGCAATCTACAAGCAGAGCTTGTATGGCGGAGGTAGCCCCACTCCCTCAAATGCATAGCAATTTGATGGGTGCTATGAGGTTGGGCAGGGCTACACAGTGATTACATCTCAGAAAACAAGCAAGCTTAACATGGCTTTATAACTCCACAGATACATTTTAAAGTTGACCTAAAGTTAGCTTCACTCAAACCTCTTTTATAATCCAGTTTAATAAGACAACAAAGGGGGTGGAGGATGAGGTTAGGCAAGATTTTAGGTTTGCTTTAGAATACAACAATCTAACACAACACAACTACCCAATAAAACTAAGAAAAACCAAGACAGACCTGATCCCTGTCAGCTTGTGTCCTGATGTAGCACCCTCCTAGATAGGTGCTAGGTTAGGCAAATTTAGTTTAGTTACTAGCCCACTGTAATCAGTGGAACTGCATGTGATTATTTTGGTCTGTTCTGTGTTTCACTGTCTGCAGGGTTGACTGCTTCCCCCTATCTGTTTGGAAAGGTTCTGCAAGGTGGTAGGCTAGGAGAGTCAAATCAGCTGCTGAATATTTATGCAGGCCTCTGTGGAGATTCACTCAGAGGGTGGCTGGGAGGGAGCATAAATACTCTGAGGCTTGCAGCAGAGGGGTTCTAGCCCTGGAGGAGGTGATCCCTAGCCAGCAGGCTACTGCCGTTCTGGCCATGTTTGCCATATGTCTGCATCGAGGTTCCAGCTAGGTTAGAAGGGGGCCTATTCTGCTGAAGTCCTTTGGAGCTGACTGTCTTTTGAGGATCTGTTCTCTGACCACAGAAGAAAGTGTTTGGAAGATATTGGGAGGAGGAATCCAATTATCCAAGGACATTATTGAGTACAGACTGGTGTGAGAGATCCCTGAGACTGTGTGCTGCTGCTATCCCTCTTGTTCTAGAGTCAGTGTTGCTTAAAAGGGACATTTTCGATAGTGCCCTGGTGTAGCTCAGCCCAATATCTGCTGCAAACGAGGACTATACTCAGTTTCTTAGGAGGATGATTAGAGTACTTAAGTTGCTGCTTAAAGTTGCTGGAGCTACCCTACTCCCACCCAAGTTCTGCAATAAAGCATCAGAAAAGCATACCGCTAGACGGATTACTGAGCCAAGAGAGCAACTGTGACGGTGTGCCTGGTTGCGAGTGCAGTTGCTGGGAAAGAGCCTTGGGATCTAAACAGCGGGCTCCTGTGGGAGTGAGCGCTACACTACGTAGACTTCAAAGATCTGCTTGGTGACATGAGGGCTTTATGCTTCAGGACCATCCTACTGCAGCACAGAAGAAGGAATCACTGTGGTCTGGTTGACAGAGGTAATGATGCAAGTGTCACTGGGAACACTTATAGCCCAGTGTGGGTGCCAATTGGCTGGGTAGGTAGAGAGGGATTGCCCAGCATGGGTCAGTTCAACTGTGCACCCTTATTTACAGGTGATTTTTGTTCAATAAATGTTTTCCTTTAATAAATGTCTACCAACGTTTTTTTTTTGTCTCCACTGTGTGCTAACATAAATTTTGAATATTCCTTTAGGTGGCACTTTTCAATCACCTCAGGTGCTCACAGATGTGAATATACAGTATCTCACAAAAGTGAGTACACCCCTCCCATTTTTGTAAATATTTTATTATATCTTTTCATGTGAGAACACTGAATAAATTACACTTTGCTACAATGTAAAGTAGTGAGTGTACAGCTTGTATAACAGTGTAAATTTGCTGTCCCCTCAAAATATCTCAACAAACAGCCATTAATATCTAAACCACTTGCAACAAAAGTGAGTACACCCCTAAGTGAAAAATGTCCAAATTCTCCCAAAGTGTCAATATTTTGTGTGGTAACCCCCTTGGGCGTGGAGTTCACCAGAGCTTCACAGGTTGCCACTGGAGTCCTCTTCCACTCCTCCATGAGGACATCATGAAGCTGGTGGATGTTATGCCGCGTACACACGGTCCTACTTTTCGTCTACAAAAGTCCAACGGACGCTGATGGACTAAAGCTGGCTGGTAATCCGATCGTGTGTGGGCTTCTCCGGACTTTCAACTGACTTTTTTAGCCTCAAATCCGACGTACTTTAGATTTGAAACATGTTTTAAAACTTTACTTCGTAACTACGACGGACCCCGAAATCCGCTCGTCTGTGTGCTAGTCCGACGGACAAAAAGCCACGCTAGGGCACCTATTGGCTACTGGCTATGAACTTCCTTATTTTAGTCCGGTGTACGTCATCACGTACGAATCCGTTAGACTTTTGTGTGGTCGTGTGTAGGCAAGTCCGTTCGTTAGAAAGTAGGCCGCAAGTCCGCCGCAAGTCCACCGAAAGTCTGCCGGAAGTCTGTCGGACAGGCTGTCCGACTTTTGTAGACGAAAAGTACGACCGTGTGTACGCGGCATTAGAGACCTTGCTCTCCTCCACCTACCATTTGAGGATGCCCCACAGATGCTCAATAGGGTTTAGGTCTGGAGACATGTTGGCCAGTCCATCACCTTTACCCTCAGCTTCTTTAGCAAGGCAGTAGTCATCTTGGAGGTGTGTTTGGGTTTGTTATGTTGGAATATTGCCTTGTGGCCCAGTCTTCGAAGGGAGGGGATCATGTTCTGCTTCAGTATGTCACAGTACATGTTAGCATTCAGCCCCAGACCATGACACTCTCACCACCATGCTTGACTGTAGGCAAGACACACTTGTCTTTGTACTCCTCCTGTACTTTGGCCGCCACACACGCTTGACACCATCTGAGCCAAATAAGTTTATCTTGGTCTCATCAGACCACAGGACATGGTTCCAGTAATGTCCTTAGTCTGTTTGCCTTCAGCAAACTGTTTGCGGGCTTTCTTGTGCATCATCTTTGGAGGAGACTTCCTTCTGGGATGACAGCCATGCAGACCAATTTGATGCAGTGTGCGGCGTATGGTTTGAGAACTGACAGGCTGACCCCCCACCCCTTCAACCTCTGCAACAATGCTGGCAGCACTCATACATCTATTTCCCAAAGACAACCTCTGGATATGATGCTGAGCATGTGCACTCAACTTCTT